>JAVGWX010000005.1:46034084-46369084 GCA_036924085.1 Ariolimax columbianus | reverse complement strand
TGCTAGTGCCTAGCCCGATAGCAGAAAATCGTCCTCCTGGCTACATCCAGCCCACGCAAGAGTTGGGACCTGCACAGGAGGCACCCTCCACTCTAGAAGTACAGGTCGACTAAGACTAGGATTTGGACCCACAAATTACGAACTTCTACGACATGAATAAAGAGATGTCAGGAAGGAAAACAGCGGGGTGGTTCAGCTTCAACCGCATCATGACCATACCTCAACGGATAATAAAAACAACAAAGCCGGGAGATCACAACTTCAACATCCATGGTGTGGAACCTATGAGAAATAGGCATAGCATGGCTCCAAGCTACCCAACGATCGGTGGAGCGTAGAACACTGCCCCTTTCACTATATCTGCAACACCACAATAAGGAGGGAAACCTGCTTCCATGACGCAGTAGATAAGCCGTTGCTAAGAAAATACAAGTGGGCAGGCCACGTGGTACCCTTTCCTGACAACAGATAGACGCGTAAATTGGTGTTGTACCCTACCGCAGGCCTAGTAAGCCGCAGGAAGTTATAAAATACCTACTACACATAGCCGAAATCTTAGGCTACCTGGGAACATACATTACACACGCCTGTTTCTTCTTCTTCTTCTTTTCTTCTTCTTCTTCTTCTTCATCTTCTTCTTCATCTTCTTCTTCTTCTTCTTCTTCTTCTTCTTCTTCTGCGTACGCTGTCAGACTCAAGTTGAATTTGTTCGAAGAAAGCAGCTGTCATCCTGAGGCTGTCAACACTGCCATAGAGCTTGTCTAGTGTTGTCACTGGTGATGGCCACATGTGCTTTCTCTGGTCCTCGTATGTCGGGCAATTTTGCAGCAGATGTTCAGCGGTCATTTTCCCGGTACCACAGGTGCATTCGTCAGTAGCACCCATCTTCAGTTTATTGAATAGATGGTACCACAGTCTGTTGTGGCCTGTGCGGAGTCTGAAGACCACAACCTGCTTTTTTCTGTACAACTGGTAATAAGTATCATTTTATATGAAGCCAGTATGCTCTGTTTCCCATTTGGTCATGTATCTGGCCATAATAAACGTTTTGGACTCTTCGTAGGTCACACTAGAATCTGGTTGTGGTAACCTTGCACCTTCTTTTCACAGTATATCTGCCTCCTCGTTGCCCTGGATGTTGTAGTGGTATGGTACCCATCATTGCGCCCCTTAGTTAGTTGCCCACCGCAAGCGATGATGGCCACACCATCAGACAGTTTTTTTTAATTGTTTGTCTTTAAAATGTAACGCGCTGCATTTTGATTATAATTAAAAGCTGTGCTGGTCTTCATCCTCACTCTCTTGTCCAGAACTACCATGGGCCCGTAGCAAGACGTCAAGACGACTAGAGGTAATTAATGATACATCCACTCTGGTTCCACCTTCTTTAAGACCAGCTGTTGCTTGAAACCTGTGGACTCGAACCCACGCCGTTTTCGTTATCGCGTTTAGAAGTGAGTGCCTTCTCTTTCGACCACAGCGACTACTTCATCTACACACATCACCCCGAACATCCACCAATGAGATGGACAGATGACCTGAGACAAAACCTTGGCCTGACATGGCGCTTAAAGGCAAAAGACATATATGAGTTTAGATGACATTTGCCTATATAGCATAGAGTAGAAGCTTTGTCTGAATAAACTCCACCATTACAGTATTACAGTATTACAGTATTTATTTTCAAATGCATTCGTCTCATTTTCAAGAGCTCGTAACCGGTACTGTATAAATATTTATATTTGTAAGTCGATTACACTTTATGACAAAGCGGGTGTTCTACATTACTAACATTATTTTTATGACTATCGTGGGAATGTGGGAACTGTTATTTACATCGTTTTAAAATTGCAGACCGGATATTTTACAGATGGTGTGTCTAATCTATCCGTTAGCCCAAGGTTATCGACTCCTGATCTAATGTCTGTTTCCTGTCTGTCTTTTTTTACATGTCAGCTTTTGTACGCTGCTTTCATTACTATCACTGAGGTACGGAGGAATAGTTTTAGGACTGGTGTAGTATGGCCGCTTACCAATTATGTTGCCGCTCAGTGTGCAGTCCCTCTTTTGTTTTTTAATTTTAACATGAACATAAAAACATGTAGAGTTTATGAAAGTTGTGAACTAGTTTCCCCTTTTCACGAGCCCGGTATTCTAGTTGCTGAACCACACTCTCTTGTTGTCTTTCCATTCGACCGGTGGTCTGTCTCTGTGTTTCTTATCACGCCTGTGGGCCTGTTTGTCCAATTCCATATATGTCTATCAACGTGCCTGACTGTCTGTTAATATGTTCGTTCCTCTACCTCCTTAGTACCAAACCATTCATTCATACATACATGCATCCATCCATCCATCCATCCATCAATCCATCCATCCATACATACATGCATCCATCTATCCATTCATCCATTCACCCATCCATCCATACATGCATATATACATGCATCTATCCATTCATACATCCATGCATGCATGCATGCATGCGTCCATCCATCCATCAATCTGATTGACCTGTCTAATCCCCCAGTCATATTCCCAAACCTTTACCGCCAATTTTCTACACCTGAAATGTATGTCTATGTGGACACTTGTCTGTATTCTTCCTTCCCTACCTGGCCATAAATGCATCCATCCATGTTTCACCCACCTATCTAAATATTCACCCTTCAACCTATCTATCTTGTCATCTACCTCCAAAGTAATGTACCCCTTTGAACATATAAAAACACTACGATAAATGGCCGTGAAACAGTAAGTTAATTCTTTAAATATTCAAGGTCCTGTATAAAATTTGACGCACGACCTAATAATAGGAAGAACTTCTGTTAGTACTGGACCAATGAAAACTGACGTGGTTTGGGTATGTAGCAAAACATTCCATCTGAAGAATATTATTATAAACATTTTTTTAAGGGACCAGTTGAAAGTGAAATAAAGCGATGAGTGCAAAGAAAGTCCTGGTTTGATAACATAAAAAAAGTCCTGGTTTGATAACATAAAAGAAAGTCCTGGTTTGATAAGATAAAAGAAAGTCCTAGTTCGATAACATAAAAGTAAGTCCTGGGCTGATAACATAAAACAAAGTCCTGGGTTGATAACATAAAAGAAAGTCATGGGTTGATAACATAAAAGAAAGTCCTGGTTTGATAACATAAAAGAAAGTCCTGGTTTGATAACATAAAAGAAAGTCCTGGTCTGATAACATAAAAGAAAGTCCTGGTTTGATAACATAAAAGAAAGTCCTGGTTTGATAACATAAAGGAAAGTCCTGGATTCATAACATAAAAGAAAGTCCTGATTTGATAACATAAAAGAAAGTCCTAGTTTGATAACATAAAAGAAAGTCCTGGTTTGATAACATAAATGAAAGTCCTGGTTTGATAATATAAAAGAAAGTCCTGGTTTTTTAACATAAAAGAAAGTCTTGGTTTGATAACATAAAGGAAAGTCCTGGTTTCATAACATAAAAGAAAGTCCTGGTTTGATAACATAAAAGAAAGTCTGGTTTGATAACATAAAAGAAAGTCCTGGTTTGATAACATAAAAGAAAGTCCTGGTTTGATTACATAAAAGAAAGTCCTGGTTTGATAACATAAAAGAAAGTCCTGGTTTGATAACATAAAAGAAATTCCTGGTTTGATAACATAAAAGAAAGTCATGGTTTGATAACATAAAAGAAAGCCCTGTTTCGATAACGTAAAAGAAAGTCCTAGTTTGATAACATAAAACAAAGTCCTGGGTTGATAACATAAAAGAAAGTCATGGGTTGATAACATAAAAGAAAGTCCTGGTTTGATAACATAAAAGAAAGTCCTGGTTTGATAACATAAAAGAAAGTCCTGGTTTGATAACATAAAAGAAAGTCCTGGTTTTATAACATAAAAGAAAGTCCTGGTTTTATAACATAAAAGAAAGTCTTGGTTTGATAACATAAAGGAAAGTCCTGGTTTCATAACATAAAAGAAAGTCCTGGTTTCATAACATAAAAGAAAGTCCTGGTTTGATAACATAAAAGAAAGTCCTGGTTTTATAACATAAAAGAAAGTCCTGGTTTGATAACATAAAAGAAAGTCCTAGTTTGATAACATAAAAGAAAGTCCTGGTTTGATAACATAAAATAAAGTCCTGGTTTGATAACATAAAAGAAAGTCCTTGTCTGATAACATAAAAGAAAGTCCTGGTTTGATAACATAAAAGAAAATCCTGGTTTGATAACATAAAAAGTCCTGGTTTGATAACATAAAAAGTCCTGGTTTGATAACATAAAAGAAAGTCCTAGTTAGATAACATAAAAGAAAGTCCTGGTTTGATAACATAAAAGAAAGTCCTTGTTTGATAACATAAAAGAAAGTCCTGGTTTGATAACATAAAAGAAAGTCCTGGTTTGATAACATAAAAGAAAGTCCTGGTTTGATAACATAAAAGAAAGTCCTGGTTTGAAAACATCAAAGAAAGTCCTGGTTTGATAACATAAAAGAAAGTCCTGGTTTTATAACATAAAAGAAAGTCCTGGTTTGATAACATAAAAGAAAGTCCTGGTCTGATAACATAAAAGAAAGTCCTGGTTTGATAACATAAAAGAAAGTCCTGGTTTGATAACATAAAGGAAAGTCCTGGATTCATAACATAAAAGAAAGTCCTGATTTGATAACATAAAAGAAAGTCCTAGTTTGATAACATAAAAGAAAGTCCTGGTTTGATAACATAAATGAAAGTCCTGGTTTGATAATATAAAAGAAAGTCCTGGTTTTTTAACATAAAAGAAAGTCTTGGTTTGATAACATAAAGGAAAGTCCTGGTTTTATAACATAAAAGAAAGTCCTGGTTTGATAACATAAAAGAAAGTCTGGTTTGATAACATAAAAGAAAGTCCTGGTTTGATAACATAAAAGAAAGTCCTGGTTTGATTACATAAAAGAAAGTCCTGGTTTGATAACATAAAAGAAAGTCCTGGTTTGATAACATAAAAGAAAGTCCTGGTTTGATAACATAAAAGAAAGTCATGGTTCGATAACATAAAAGAAATCCCTGTTTCGATAACGTAAAAGAAAGTCCTAGTTTGATAACATAAAACCAAGTCCTGGGTTGATAACATAAAAGAAAGTCATGGGTTGATAACATAAAAGAAAGTCCTGGTTTGATAACATAAAAGAAAGTCCTGGTTTTATAACATAAAAGAAAGTCCTGGTTTGATAACATAAAAGAAAGTCCTGGTTTTATAACATAAAAGAAAGTCCTGGTTTTATAACATAAAAGAAAGTCTTGGTTTGATAACATAAAGGAAAGTCCTGGTTTCATAACATAAAAGAAAGTCCTGGTTTCATAACATAAAAGAAAGTCCTGGTTTGATAACATAAAAGAAAGTCCTGGTTTGATAACATAAAAGAAAGTCCTAGTTTGATAACATAAAAGAAAGTCCTGGTTTGATAACATAAAATAAAGTCCTGGTTTGATAACATAAAAGAAAGTCCTTGTCTGATAACATAAAAGAAAGTCCTGGTTTGATAACTTAAAAGAAAGTCCTGGTTTGATAACATAAAAAGTCCTGGTTTGATAACATAAAAAGTCCTGGTTTGATAACATAAAAGAAAGTCCTAGTTAGATAACATAAAAGAAAGTCCTGGTTTGATAACATAAAAGAAAGTCCTGGTTTCATAACATAAAAGAAAGTCCTGGTTTGATAACATAAAAGAAAGTCCTGGTTTGATAACATAAAAGAAAGTCCTAGTTTGATAACATAAAAGAAAGTCCTGGTTTGATAACATAAAATAAAGTCCTGGTTTGATAACATAAAAGAAAGTCCTTGTCTGATAACATAAAAGAAAGTCCTGGTTTGATAACATAAAAGAAAGTCCTGGTTTGATAACATAAAAAGTCCTGGTTTGATAACATAAAAAGTCCTGGTTTGATAACATAAAAGAAAGTCCTAGTTAGATAACATAAAAGAAAGTCCTGGTTTGATAACATAAAAGAAAGTCCTGGTTTGATAACATAAAAGAAAGTCCTGGTTTGATAACATAAAAGAAAGTCCTGGTTTGATAACATAAAAGAAAGTCCTGGTTTGATAACATAAAAGAAAGTCCTGGTTTGAAAACATCAAAGAAAGTCCTGATTTGATAACATAAAAGAAAGTCCTGGTTTGATAACATCAAAGAAAGTCCTGGTTTGATAACATAAAAGAAAGTCCTGGGTTGATAACATAAAAGAAAGTCATGGGTTGATAACATAAAAGAAAGTCCTGGGTTGACAACATAAAAGAAAGTCCTTGTTTGATAACATAAAAGATAGTCCTGGTTTGATAACATAAAAGAAAGTACTGGTTTTATAACATAAAAGAAAGTCTTTGTTTTGATAACATCAAAGAAAGTCCTGGTTTGATAACATAAAAGAAAGTCCTGGGTTGATAACATAAAAGAAAGTCATGGGTTGATAACATAAAAGAAAGTCCTGGGTTGACAACATAAAAGAAAGTCCTTGTTTGATAACATAAAAGATAGTCCTGGTTTGATAACATAAAAGAAAGTCCTGGTTTTATAACATAAAAGAAAGTCTTGGTTTGATAACATAAAGGAAAGTCCTGGTTTCATAATATAAAAGAAAGTCCTGGTTTGATAACATAAAAGAAAGTCCTGGTTTGATAACATAAAAGAAAGTCCTGGTTTAATAATATAAAAGAAAGTCCTAGTTTGATAACATAAAAGAAAGTCCTGGTTTGATAACATAAAAGAAAGTCCTGGTTTGATAAGATAAAAGAAAGTCCTGGTTTTATAACATAAAAGAAAGGTCTGCGGGACATAATTCGTCAATACTCGTTCGCAGGGTTGGGGATTGAGCAAGATGTGAGACTTTGTCTGTTGTTTCCGCCATGGCTCTCCTATCAGCCAAACTGGTTGAGCAATTATTGATGTTTATCTACACGTTTATGGGGAACTGTAGTCCATTCAGGCAGAACATACTGATGAGGACTTCGCGTCAGGGTCAGATACACTACACTGACCAAGACCACAATCTCTCTACCAAGTAGCGTTCCCTGGAAACAAGCTGTTTTCAAGGCAGCCTGGCTGATAAGATATGGATCGATGTGATCCCTGCAGTTGTGACCGCCAAGCAGATGGAAGCCAAGCATAGCACAACTGCCTGGAGGACTGCGGTCCACCTTCGTTATCATGCTCAGGATGTGTCGAAAGCTACTACAATCCGTCACTTAACGTCCATTTCAGAGGGCACAAAATAGTTAACTAACTCATTGTGGGCATTAAACAACAACATCTACACGTATACTGTATATCCATTTGCATATGAGTATACCTACCTACCTACCTACCTACCTACCTACATACCTACATACCTACATACCTACCTACCTACCTACCTACCTACCTACGGAAAAGCCCGTTCTTCTGCATATCTGTAAGTCCATAAAAATGCCGCCTTTCCAAATGCAAATGAGTCTATCTACATATCTACCTAGCTAGCTAGCCTTTTACAGGATCGTCTATCATCCACACCGTCTAGCAATCCACCTGTCCACCAACTGTCATATAAATATACTCATACACAGGGGGAGAGGAGACTAACGTCAGGTCAAGCAAAACATACTGACTAAGAAATCTATCTCGCGTCTTTTGATTCTCAGGGGAAACGTGTTTTATTGCAATGTTTGCCTCTCTTGCTCTTTCAGTCTCTCTCTTGCTCTTTCAGTCTCTCTCTTGCTCTTTCTCTCTCTCTTGCTCTTTCAGTCTCTCTCTTGCTCTTTCTCTCTCTCTATCTGTCTCTCTCACACACTGTCTATACGTCAGTCACCCTAAAATGTATTTATGATAGTCTGTGTCTGTCTGTCTCTCTCTGTCTATTCCTAGCTCTCTCTCTCTCTCTCTCTCTCTCTGTCACTGTCCGTCAGTCTCACGTTGTCAAATGTATTGTTTATTTGTCTGTCTGTCTCTCACTGTCTGTCTGTCTCTCTCACTGTCTGTCCATTTCTCTCCCGCAAATGTATTGATGGCAGTCTGTGTCTGTCTATTTGTCTGTCAATCTGCCTCTCACTGTCTATCCGTTTCTCTCCCTCAAATGTATTTACTGCAGTCTGTGCCTATCTGTCCTTCTATCAGCCTGTCACAGTCTATCCCTCTCTCTCCTTCAAATTTGTTTATAACAGTCTGTATCTGCCACTATATTTCCGTCTCGTTCTCTATGGCAGTCTATGTCTGCCAGTCTCTATCGCTGTCTCTTCTACCCTCAATTTTATTGATGTTTGCCACTCTCTCCTTCTCTCTCCCCCACCGCTCCCTCAATGTTGCTAATATATTTGCGTATGTTATCCGCTCTCTCTCTCTCTCTCTCTCTCTCTCTCTCTCTCTCTCTATCTCCATCTCCATTCTTCTGTCTCTCACTCACTTTCAATATTGTCTATCGCACTCTCGCTCTTTCTCTCTACCTCTCTCCTTCTCGCCCTTCGGTCCATCTTATTGATGTCTGTCACTCCTGTGCCCTCTCCCTTTTCTTCCCGGTTGTTGTTGTACATTACTCTTCCTCTCTCGCTTCCTCTCGCTCTCAACCTCCTCCATCCATCTTATTGATGTACAGGTCACTCTCTTTTTGTTCACTTCATCCGTCTCTGGCTTTTATTTCTACATATTGTTTTCATTCGCTCCCTCTTCCTCTCACATCCTCTCTCCCTCCCTGTGATTGTGTGTCACTGTCTCTAATTCTTTCTCTCTGTCCTGTCCATTGTTATCAGTCATTCTCTCATTCTCCCTTTCTTTTTCCTCCAGCCTCCCTCCTATTGTATGTCATTCTCGCTCCATCTCCGTTCCTTCCTTTATTCAATTGTGTCTCTCAATCCCTCTCTCTCTCTCTCTCTCTCTCTCTCTTCAGCTCATCCCCTTTCTCCTATGACTGAGGTCAAAACCATATTTAACCTTTCTGGAATAGCTCTGTCTTACCAGCCCTTTACAACTTATCCCAGTAGCCAATGGCAACGCAATCTGGTCTAATCTGGTGTAGTCGGGTGTAAGTCTGCTTTCCTGATCAGTCCAGTCTTGTTCATTCCAATCTATACCAGTTTAGTCCAGTATTTCGGTGTCGTTCAGTATGAGGGTTTCCTGACCGTTGATTGGACTTTGAACTAGGGAATCAGTTTTTCTCAAATGTTTCAAGAGATTGTGGGTCTCTATTGTCTAACTATGATGCGACTATGCCTCAATATTTTGTGGCGGGCCGTGTATACTTTAAAGGTATATATTAGTAATATCAGAAGTTTAAATTTGGTAAAAGTGTAGTTTGTTTTGCCAATTTTGTGGCGGGCCGTGTATACTTTAAAGGTATAATTAGTCACATCAGAAGTTTAAATTTGGTAAAAGTGTAGTTTGTTTTACCAATTTTGTGACGTGTATTTAAACGAGTTAATTTTGGAGTGTTAGAGCACGTTCTCTTACAGTGAAGGGACTGAGGTTAGAACCCCCCTCCCCCCCCCCCAACCACCCCGTTCCAAAACTGTTCAATCTGCATAGCTCAACATTTGTACATATCTTGCGAGTAGAGCAAGAGAGTGTGAATGGAATATTGTCACCCAACCTCACAAAATAAAAGGGAAACTTATTGCAATGATATCTCTATGACTTTATTCAAAGGGGGAAGAGTAATCCAGCCAGGTTAAACGTACTGATCATGAGCCTCATGTCACCTCCCCATGTGTGATCCTGGAAACATGTTGCGTCAATGGAGTCTGGCCAACAAGCTGGAATCGACTCTGTGATCCCCATACGTTAGTCGCAAATAATGATGGCGACATCGTCAGACGCTTTTTGTCTTGTTGATGTAACTTGCACTGTGTGAAATGCGCTGGTCATCACCTCAATCTTCCGTCCCGAGCTACATTGGACTAGTGGCAAGATGATCAGTTGAGACGGTTGAAATAAGAAGAGAAAGTTGGAAAAACAAAACAGAAAGCCTTAATTGTGATAAAGAAGGGAACTTCTTATTCTTCTTCTTCTGCGTACGCAGTCAGACAGTAACCATTATTTTTTTCGAAAAAAGCGGCGGTCATCCTGAGGCTGTCGCCAATGCCATAGAGCTTGTCTTGCAGTTCCACTGGTAATGGCCACATCTGCTCTCTCTGATCCTCGTATGTCGGGCAGTTCTGCAGCAGATGTTCAGCGGTCATTTTACCAGTACCGCACGGGCATTCGTCGGTACACCCTATCTTCAATTTGTTGAATAGGTGGTACCTCAGTCTGTTGTGGCCAGTGCGAAGTCTGAAGACAACGACCTGCTCTCTTCGGTTCAACTGGTGATAGGCATCGTTTTTGGTGTAACCAGTATGTTCGGTTTCCCATTTGTTCATGTATCTGGCTTTGATAAGCCGTTTTGACTCTTCGTACGTCATACTGGTATCTGTTTGTGGTAGTCTTGCACCTTCTTTTGCCAGTCTGTCTGCCTCCTCGTTGCCTTGGATGTTGCAGTGTGACGGAACCCACTGTACCACTACCCTTTTTGGTGCGGACTGCTGGTACAGTTTGCAGAGTGCTGCTCTTAAGTCATTAAGCTCAGTGTTTTTCTGGCTTTTTAGCGCTGTGACTACGGCGAGAGCATCTGTCAGCAGGACTATATGGCTCTCATTTTCACTGTGTGTCACCATTTCTTCCACTGCCGCCCTCAGTGCCTCTGCCTCCGCTCTGAAATTGCTTGTGTACTTACCAGTAGCGAGTGACAGTGTTATTTTTCTGCCATTTGGTAGGTTCAGGAATGCTCCTGCCCCTCCGTTCTGTGTAGTGTTTGTTACAGAACCGTCGGTGTATGCATGGGTCCAGTCCATGCTTGGGTAGCTTTTCGTTATGAAGCTTAGGGTAGTATCTCTCCTTTCTTTTTCAGTCTGGCAGTTTTTGTTTGCAATACCTGGTATATTTTCTACCACCTCTGGAAATATATCCTGCCTCCAGGTAGGTTTTCGTACAGTAGTGATGGGTTTTGGTGTTGTTAGTGCGTTTATGGGATCTTCGTGCATCTTTGCTTTGGCTATTTCTGCAAAGTTTCTCCGCTTTAGTTTCCCATTTCCCAAATTGTTTAGTCTCTGGTGCATTGGATGGACAGTCAGTCTTCGGAGTTTCTCTGACTGCAGCTGGGCTCTGCAGTCTCTTCTATCGGTCATGGATTGCAGTTTTGTAATATTTTTAAGTTCTACAATTGAAGTTGACTTCATGCCACCTGTTATAATTCTCATGGCTTGGTTTTGAAGTTTGTTAACTTTATCGAAGTTCGCCTTCGCTGCTGTTGTCCATGCCGCAATGCCATACTCGAGAACTGGTCTCACTCTTCCAGTATACAGTTTCTTTAGTATGCCTTCGTCTGCTCCCCAGCTTGTGCCAGCAAGTTTCCTCATGATTGCCATTCTTTCTCTGGCTTTCATTCGGTTTCTCTCAATCTGACTTTTCCATGTCATGCGCCGATCAAATGTGACTCCCAGATAGGTTGGGTTGTCGTTTGGCTGCAGGAATTTGCCATTTAGACTTAATTTGGTACTTTGGGGTTTTAATGAAAGCGAGAATATTGTGCATGTGGTTTTCTCCTCGTTTATTTTGACCAGCCATGAGTTCGCCCACTCTTCCAGCGATGTTAGGGCCGTCTGCATCCGATTTCTTGCTATGGTGAGATTCTTTTCAGAGGTCCACATAGCCAGATCGTCTGCAAAAATTGAGCTATGGACTCTTCTTGGTATATTCTCTGTAATATCGTTTATATATACCAGGAAGAGTGTGGGTTACAATACTCCCCCTTGGGGTACTCCCTGCTCGAGTGTCACCTTTTTGCTCATCTGCCCTTGTACTTGGACTCTGGCCGTTCTTTGTTTGAGGTAGTGGTTGATCCACTTGTACATCTTCCCACCGACATCACTTCTTCTTAGCTTTACTCTAAGTCCATCCTTCCAGACTTTGTCAAATGCCTTTTCCAGATCCACCCAAACAGCTACTGTGTGTTTCTGTGCCTGGTAGGCATCTTCTATCTCCTGGGCTATGAGGATGACCTGGTCCTCAGTTGATCTGTGCTGTCTGAAGCCGGCTTGCTGTGGAATTAGTATTCGTTTTTCTTCCAGATGCCACATCAGTCTGGTGTTTATCATCCGTTCCATCAGCTTGCCGACACAGCTCAGTAGGCTGATGGGCCTGTATCCATTTGGATCTGTTTTATCCTTTCCTGTTTTTGGTACTGGTACCAGTATTGCGTCTTTCCATGCCTGGGGTACAATACCCCTTTTCCAGCTTTGTTTCAGGACTGATAGTAATTTCCTCTTCGCTGTTTGGCCCAGCCCCATCAGCATTTCGTTTGTGATCCCGTCTTTTCCGGGAGATTTCCTTTTCTTTAGTGTTCTCATAGCCTCTTCCATTTCGCGCATTGTTAGTTTGGCCATCATGTGCTCTTCAGGAGCCGTATTTATGTTTTCGTGTCCCTTTAGCTCTTCGCTAATGTCTGTATGCTTATCTGCGGGGACCTCGATGTGGTTTGCTCTGGCATAGTGATCGACAAAGGCGTTAGCGGCTTTCTTACCTGTGATCAAGCTCTCGCCCTGCTTGATAGTAATTTGTTTATTTGACGGGGTTTCGTCGTTCATGGCTCTGACTAGCTTCCATAGCTTGTTCCCGTCTTTGTCCAGGTTTAGACTTTCCGTTTTATTTTTCCAGCTTTCTCTTGCTGTTTGCCTGAGAGTGTGTTTGTACTTCGCCGCGGCGGCTTTGAGGGCGATGTTTGCCTCCATGGATTTTTCTCGCTCTGCCATGTTCCTAGCATTTGTTACTGCATCTTCCACTTTCTGCAACTCATCATTCCAGTAGGGCTTATAGTTTTTCCTAGCTCCTCTTGGGATGGTTTCAGTGGCGGCTTGCATTATTGCCTTGCTTAGGCTCTCTACCATGGGCTTCATTTGTGAGTGTCGTGTGTTGATGGTTTCACACAGCCCATCTGTCAGGATTGCAAATCTGTCCCAGTCGGCTCGTTTGTAATTCCAACGTGGGAGCGGTTTTGTTTCCTGTGGGCCTACTTCCATGTCAATGGTTAGTCTGATCGGCCTGTGGTCGCTACCTGCCAGTTGGTTTAGCACCTGGCGGTCTATTTTATGGTGTATGTCCTGTGTGGAGAAGGCCAAATCTGGAGTCGAGGTGGTATGCCATGTTCTTGAATAGAAGCTAGGGCTATCCTCCGGCCTATTGATTAGGGAGAGATTTGCATCTATCTCCCAATCTTCCACTTCGTCACCTCTGCTGTCTGTGTCAGAGTATCCCCATCTCTCCGAGTGGCTGTTGAAATCTCCAACTACTATGCAGTTGGAGTCTCTGACCTCCATACTCGAGAGCGATAGGTCTCTATTTGGTGGTCCGTACAGATTGAAAATGCGGAGCTTCGTCTCTTGGGCCATTATGTCAACTCCTACAATTTCTGCTTGTCCGGTGTGATTGACAGATACCGCGCTACTCGGTATGCAGTTTCTGGTCAGTATCAGGACCCCTCCTTTGTGGCCTTCTCTATCTAGACGGAAGGTCTGGTATCCTCTGATTGAGAGTTTATGGTTATTGTTGAGGTGCGTTTCCTGGATACATGCCACGTCAATCTTACCTTCATGCAGGTGGTGTGTTAGGGAAAGTTTTTTGTTAATGACTCCGTCCGCATTCCACTGTAGTATTTTGAGGGTCTTAAGGTTTTGGCCAATAGAAGTTGCCCCATAGCCATGTGCCTTGACTTCACGACACATGGGTGGGTGACCACCAGTAGTCAAGGGTGGGCCCCTTCGAGGCGTGAGGCCCGGCACTATCGCTGCCTGGCGGGACTCCGCAGGATGAGCGCCATGCGTTTTTCTGATAGGTTGTACTGCCATCATACTGCGATTTACGTTGCACTGTTTTGTTAGGCTTGCGGCCCCGTGCATCCGATTTCAACAGGCGTTTCTGTAGGGATGCCCTCCTTAGCCTTTGGCTGTCCCCAGCCTATCTGCAAGGCAGCAGTTGTTTGTGATCAGAGTTGTCTCTCTTATGGAAGTTGTCTTACTAGACTATCGAGTCTTCACTACTCGTGTCTATAGGGTGCAATGATGATATGTGAGATGATATATGAGATGGACTGGTTTACCCGGAAGAGAGGCAGTCCAGTGTGTCTGTATCCCAGGATCGTCACGTCCTGCCAGAAACGTAGCATTTGCATGTGAGTGGGGTATCTCTTTTTCCTTTTATTTTCTTGGCTTCTATGCAGGGATGGTACGCCTAGCATTCCCCGCCACCTGGGGTGTTGACACAGTGGGGCAGGTGTGCAATGTCCGCTGGTCTGCATCTCTTCTGCGTCCAGCATGATAGTTATATGGCTGATAACGTACAGAGGTAGATATCGTAGCCGGAGTGCATTTAGCCAGAGGACAAGCCTGGTAATGTCACAGAGATGTTGTTCGCCTGGTGTGCGGACAACTCTCATGGTCAGTGGTTGAGTCTTGACAGTTCACAGTGAGGTGGCTGCTCTACTGTTTTCGACACCCCGACCAGGTACTAAGTCTTTGGTTGGTGGTTTCGCACCCAATCGCCGTATAAGGTGAGCATCAAGCAGTTGTCCGCCCGCTTTGATTGGCGGACGGCAAGGACCTCTTACTGTGGCTCTACCTGATAGGGCTGGGGCGCAAGCCCCAGGTCCCGAGCATGTAGGAGCCTCCCATTGCAGTGGTGCTGAGATTTTGGGCGGGATTGCGGCTTACAAGGGTTCGGCCGTAATCCCCCACATGGTAGCCTCGCGCCCTTGGCTTATCAGCCTGGTACGTGAACCAAAGTGTCTGCGGCTCCTCTCGATTTGAGCTGGTTTTCCGTAGCAACGCCCTGTCATTTGTAGGGTAAAACTGACCTGTCTTCAGATGATCTATTTCCAGCACCCGTTCACTATTTGGTCAGACGAATTTATTGAGGGCTTTTGTTTGTCAATGACCAGGTATTTGAAATCTGCGGTTTCTGCGGAGTTAAACACGATTTCCGTAGCATTCTTTCATTTGAGTGTTTGAGAGCTGATTTGTCATTCGTGAGTCTAATACCAGCGTACGTTCATTATTAGACCCAAACGGCAGTGCTCTCGATTTGTCAGTTGTTCTACAGTATTGGCGTGTTCAGTCAAATTAAGCCGCAGGTTCCACACCTGGTGGTGCCCTTCCGTCAATTCCCTTAGCGAGACAATCAAGTTTCTTAGGGGGTAGCCCCAGATTTTCGAGGGTCTAATTCCAGCACATGTTCTCTATTAGACCCCACGAAAGTGTACTTTTTGATAATCATTCTGCAGTATTGGCGTGTTAAGTTAATTTGAGCCTCAGGCTCCACTCCTGATAGTGCTCTTCCGTCAATTCCTTTTTCAGGACACTGGATGCAGACCAAACCGGGCCACAGGGGGCATAGCCCCAGATTTCTGAGGGTCCAAATCCAGCACCAGTTCCATATTAGACCCCAGAAGAGTGGTCTCGGCATGTCAATCATTTCAGTGTTGGCCGTGTTGAGTCAAATTAAGCCGCAGGCTCCACTCCTGGTGGTGCCCTTCCGTCAATTCCTTTAAGTTTCAGCTTTGCAACCATACTTCCCCCGGAACCCAAACACTTTGGTTTCCCGGAAGCTGCCCGCAGAGTCATCGAAGCAACTCCTGCGGATCGCTAGTCGGCATCGTTTATGGTCAGAACTACGACGGTATCTGATCGTCTTCGCGCCTCTGACTTTCGTTCTTGATTAATGAAAACATTCTTGACAAATGCTTTCGCAGTAGCTCATCTTTCGGCGATCCAAGAATTTCACCTCTAACGCCGCAATACGAATGCCCCCGTTTGTCCCTGTTAATCATTACCTCCAGTTCCGAAAACCAACAAAATAGAACCGAGGCCCTATTCCATTATTCCATGCACCATTATTCAGGCAGCCGAGGCCTGGTTTGAACACTCTAATTTTTTCAAAGTAAATGCGCCGGCCACCCAGGACGCTCAGCGAAGAGCACCCGTGGGAGAGAGCCGGCAGACGGTAGGGCAGGAGACAACGGGCAGTGAACCGGCGCGAGCCGGACCGCCCGCCTGCGCCTGAGATCCAACTACGAGCTTTTTAACTGCAACAACTTTAATATACACTATTGGAGCTGGAATTACCGCGGCTGCTGGCACCAGACTTGCCCTCCAATAGATCCTCGTTAAAGGGTTTAAAGTGTACCCATTCCAATTACGGGGCCTCGAGAGAGTCCCGTATTGTTATTTTTCGTCACTACCTCCCCGTGCCGGGAGTGGGTAAGTTGTGCGCCTGCTGCCTTCCTTGGATGTGGTAGCCGTTTCTCATGCTCCCTCTCCGGAATCGAACCCTGATTCCCCGTTACCCGTTACAAACATGGTAGGCATGTCACGTACCATCGACATTTGATAGGGCAGACATTTGAAAGATGCGTCGCCGGCACATGAGGCCATGCGATCAGCACAAAGTTATCCAGAGTCACCAGTGGGGACGCCGCAACCCCGCGAGGGGAAACGACGATTGGTTTTGAACTAATAAAAGCGCTCTTTCCGCGAGGGTCGGAGCTTGGTAAGCATGTATTAGCTCTAGAATTGCCACAGTTATCCAAGTAGGATCGTGTCATCTAAGGAACCTCGACTGATTTAATGAGCCATTCGCGGTTTCACCGTGAGACAGTGTGAACTTAGACATGCATGGCTTAATCTTTGAGACAAGCATATGACTACTGGCAGGATCAACCAGATATCTGTCGGAGACGTACGTACAGCACACACCGGTCGGCGGAGGAAGGGTGTGTAAAAAGCCTCGCTGGGACGACGGCCGCAGGGACCGACTGACGGGACGGACGGTTTGTTCCACCCGTCCCTCACTCCGTCGACCTAGGACCGCCTGACAGGGGCCTCCCACACGCACCAGACGACCGACCGACCGGGCTCGCTCGAGGAGGGATGGCAGCGCTCTGTGCAGAACGGATCCCAACGACCTCGGCGATGAATTTCACTGGGACTAGAGACAATTTGGCCTGTCGGCCTGCCCTTCTCCGTAGGAGAACGCAGGGCCTCGAGGCAACGATTCCTGCTTTCCATTTGCCGGTTACAAGCTCTTTGCGAGAGTCGGACCACCAGCGAGACGTACTGTCGAGCTCTGCTATAAGCCGTAGATAAATCACCACGGACGGACCAGGTTTCCTGATACGGACCAGACCAGCGCACCTCGGTGGAGGAGCCGCTGCAACAAACCGCACCCAATTCGCTCTACGGGGAAAGGCAGGCGAGCGTTTTCCGCAAGCCCGTGCTATCGCTCCGCCTGGCGGGACTGAGATTGCTTTGACAAAATTAGCAAACTCCAAAACCAAGCCATGAGAGTTACAACAGGAGGCATGAAGTCAACGCCAATTGTAGAACTTGACTTGAAAAGATTACAAATATGCAATCCATGACCGACAGAAGAGAATGCAGAGCCCAGCAGCAAGCAGAGAAACTCAGAAGACTGACAGACCATCCAATGCATAGGAGACAAAATAATTTTGGAAATGAGAAACTAAAGCGGAGAAACTTTGCAGAAATAGTCAAAGCAAAGATGAACGAAGACCCTACGAACGCACTAACAGCACCAAAGCCCATCCCTACTGCACGCAAACCTACCTGGAGGCAGCATATAGTTCCAGAGGTGGTAGAAAATATACCAGGTATTGGAAAAAAGAACAGCCAGACTGAAAAAGAAAGAAGAGACATAACCCTGAGGTACATAACGAAATACTACCCAAGCATGGACTGGACCCATGCATACACTGACGGTTCTGTAACAAACACAACACAGAACAGAGGGGCAGGGGTATTCCTGAGCCTACCAAATGGTAAACAAATAACACTGTCAGTGGCAACTGGAAAGTACTCTAGCAATTTCAGAGCGGAGGCAGAGGCACTGCGGGCTGCAGTAGAAGAAATGGTGACAGGCAAAAGAAATGACAGCCATATAGTCCTGTTTACAGAGGCCCTGGCCGTAGTCACAGCACTAAAAAGCCAGAAAAATACTGAACTTAATGATTTAAGAGTAGTACTCTGTCAACTATGCCAGCAGTGTGCACCAAAAAGAGTAGTGGTACAGTGTTGATCCATCCCACTGTAACATCCAAGGCAACGAGGAGGCAGACAGACTGGCAAAAGAAGGTGCAAGACTACCACAACCAGACCCTAGTGTGATCTAGGAAGAGTGAAACAGGCTTATTAGAGCTAGATACATGACCAAATGGGAAATAGAACATACTGGCTACACAAAAAAACTATGCCCATTTCCAGCATAGAAACAGAAGACAGCAGGTCGTGGTCTTTAGACTTCATACAAACCACAATAGACTGAGGTGCCACCTATTCAATAAATTGAAGATAGGTGACACTGACGAATGCTCGTGTGATACCGGGAAAATGACCGCTGAACATCTGCTGCAAAACTGCCCGACATACGAGAATTAGAGAAAGCAGATGTGGCCATCACCAGTGGCAACACTAGACAAGCTCTATGACAGTGTCGACAGCCTCAGGATGACCCCCTGCTTTTTTCGAAAAATTACAGGTTGACGTCTGGCAGCGTACGAAGAAGAAGAAGAAGTTGAGACGGTTCGAGGTAACTCAGGATGCAGGCACTCTTGTTTTACCAAGCTTGAGACCAGTGATTCGCTTGAAAGGCGGGATTCGATCGCTCACCGTTTATGTTCATAGTTTTGAGAGATTGTGTACTTGTTCAGCAACTCCCTTGGTGGTGAACTTACTGAGGACCCTTACATTATAATACAACCAGGAGGAAACTGACCACCATCTCCGGCATGCCTCTTGATGAAAGAAGAACCACTCTAACCGCCAACTAAATCAGTCAAATTTCTAATAGTAGCTTCAAACACATAGAACTACTGTACATGGGCCAACACGCCGCCGTCAGAATCAACGAAGACAACTCAAAATCTGTTGAGATCCCTCAAGGTGTTAGGCAAGGCTGCATGCTTTCCCACTACTCATTCAACATTCACACGGAGAGCATCATGGGAAAGATAGAAACAGACGAAAACGGTGAATTTCGACCCATTTACACTCGGAGGAAAGGCGATTCTAGAACTAAGATATGCAGATGACCCAGTTACGCTCTCAAACATCGCTGATGACCTGGTATAACTGCCTGCGTCTGTTGCGAAGTACAATGAAGATCAGAATCCTGTCCAGAGAAATAAAAACGAAGGTAATGTCCATTGTCACACATAGACACCAACCCAAGATCGCTATTGGCAATGAAGAAATGGAACACGTGGACCACTTTAAATATCCTTTCTCTATTATAACACACGACGGGGACTGCGTAAAGGAAACAAGGAGGCGATTGTCCATAACGATGCAGAAACTGAATAATATGCAAAATTGTGTAGCGCAATACGAACAAAGAATTACCGTTGAAGATTCAAAGAACATGCCTATTCCCGGTGACGAGACTTGGACCATCACACAAATATTGAGTAAGAGGGTCGGGATTTTCCAAACGAAATGCTACAGAAGAATCCTAAAAATATCTTAAGTAGAAAATAACAAATAATGCCATCCTTCTAGATCTGAGTGTCGAAGATAACTGTCTCGGAAACTGAGGTTTTCCACTGGGAAAAGCAGTCGCGAGAGAAATTGTTCCATGACGACGAGGCAGTGGCCGACCAAGGTGTAGGTGAATACAAGACATCAAGGACACCCTGAACATGAACATGGAGCAGGCAGGATTGGTTCAACTTGCATCTTGTAAGAAAGAATAGCTACGGCAAAGATTTCAATCAAAACTGTGAATCCTTACCTCTGTATTGGTCACAGATGCTACCATAAACAAAGTCGCAAAACAAACTGCCATCAGGGATGAAGTGTTAGAGATACAAATTGGGCGGGGAGGGAGTGCGTTGCCGGTTCTCTTCCTCGTTGGCTTTCTTTCCTTAATCCTAGATCAGGTACCTATTTACAAATGAACTGTACAGCTGGGTCGATTGGAGCATGTAAGTAGAGAGTGATGAACCCCGTACCTTTACTTGCACAAGCGAGTGCTCTACCACTACACTAAATAGACACTCCCCAAGACGTTACTCAAATTACTTTCATACTGCGTATTTGCGTGGCATCCAGATTGGTTTAGTGCGCCTTTCGGCTGGTTGGCTCCGTCTTCAGCACCTTGTCTTGCTAGGGCAGACTGTGGACTTACTCGGGGCGCCTTTTAGCTGGTTGCCTCCGTCTTCAGCACCTTGTCTTGCTAGGGCAGACTGTGGTCTTATTCGGGGCGCCTTATTTAACCAGGGATGCTCCCTGGGCGAGGACTCAATGGGGACCGTGACATATCCACGTGCTGCTGGAGAGAGGAGCATGAGCTATCAGTATGCATTCAAACAAAAATGAAAGAAATACTGGACAAGGAGGAACAGAACAGTGTGCAACGCAGGGTAGTGACTTTTAATTTACTTGATGAAGAATACCCACAAGACCTCTGTGTCAGAGAACACACAGATGGGTCAGCACAGAATGAAGTAAAGAATAGAAGAGCGGGAGTGTACATAGAATACCCAAACAATATTAAGGATACAGTTAGAGTACCATCTGGGAAATTCTGTTATACATATGATGCAGAAATACAGGCAATCAAGGTGGCAACTGAGAAACTGTTGAACACTAATGTCGGTCCACAACCTCTAGTATTTCTGACAGATGCACAATCAGTACTCCAAGCACTGAAATCCGAGAAATTGTAAAATCTACAGGCTCTACTCTCTGAACTGAGCAACCAGCGTAAGACTGGCATGCAGTAGATACCTTATCTGTGTGCAGTACCAGAAAATGAGAGAGCATACCGACTGGCAATAAAAGGTGCTGCAGATGAGCAGCCATATGTACCAGTTACATAGCAACAGAAGATTAGGATCATCAAATAATCAGAAAGCCACCAATTTTAACACAAGGCGATTCCCATAAGATGAACAGACAAGACCAAACGGTTGTGTTACGCCTTAGAACAGGACACAACCGACTCCGCAGCCACATGTACACAAAATTAAAGATTGGCATCTCAGCTGTGTGTGCATCTTGGCAGACACCCCAAACTGTGGAGGAGATGCCACAGAACTGCTCTGAATATGATTTACACAGAGAAAATCCCACTGGTCCATAGAAACAAAACTGGAAGAGAAACTTTATGGACCTATATATGAATTACAAAAGACAGTAAGACGACATTGCAGATATAGACATATTTTCAAAAAAATGAAAGAAGAAGTTAGTCAGATTAGTAATATCTGAAAATCGGGATGCTTGAGGATAGACAGGCGTCTTCAGATCTGCATCTCTGGTCCTGAATGTGTCAGGTTATAGACAGGCGTCTTCAGATCTGAATCTCTGGTCCTGAATGTGTCAGATTATAGACAGGCGTCTTCAGATCTGAATCTCTGGTCCTGAATGTGTCTGGTTATAGACAGGCGTTTTCAGATCTGACTCTCTGGTCCTGAATGTGTCTGGTTATCATAAGTTCATGTTGACCCGCTTACCAGGATTCGACAAACATAAATTGCCCAGAGCAAGACCGTACGTATCTTGGAGTCACTCTAGACCGACAGCTCAGTCTCAAGAAATATGTTAATAATGTTAAAAATAAAGCGCTGAGGTGGCTACAATTATTGAAGAGGCTCGCTCGCACAAGGATCAGACAAGGGCACTGTGAGAGGCTCGTATCTTGCCTATATGCGTTCTGTTTTAGAATATAACAGTGCACTCCTGCAAATATGCTCACAGACTAATGTAGAACCTATGGTCAGCAGTTCTCTTCATTTCAACATATGTTCGTACTTTAATGTACCTGTCTGAGATGTAAAGGTGAGTCTTTGTCGCCCTATTCCTCTTTTTCATTGGATCTTGAAGTCAAGTATCTTTAGTAGAAGACTTTCATATTGTTTCATGTTTTATATATTTGTCTCTGTGCGCCCAACGATATGAGGACGATGCCATTGCGTTTTCTTTCTGTCCAACCCACTTTTTCCATACAATTATAACACAGCATTTCAAACTCATCTAAATATGTGTCATCATTCGTAGTCAGAGTTCATGTTTCTTCTGCCTATCAATCTTTCTTTTCGCTTTTTGTCCTTCGTGTGCCTTTCAGCGTCAGTTTACAAAGAGGTTTCTTGACAGTGCCCTAGTGTGTTTTTCGCTGCTTCTATCATTTATCTGTTCCTTCTTTTTCGGAGTAGGTCATTGAATCTGTGCCATTGTGTATGTATAGCTTTGGGATACAATCTGGTGTTTGTCGTGTCACGTGGCCGAACCATTTTGGTTTGTTGTCTGTTGACGATGTCTAGCACAGGTGTTGTATCTACTTGTCTCCTGATATCTTCGTTTCTAATTCAATCCATTCTTATTACTCTAATTATTTATCACAGGCACATATCTATGTTGTTTGGATGTTTCTGTAATCTTTGTTTGCGAATGTCTATACATGTCACTGATAGCACACTGTGGGAAGGAATAGTGTTTTGTAGCGTTCTTTTTGTATCCATTGTCACGTGCTTACATAGTATAATTGGGGACATTTGCCCAATGATTTTTCTTCTTCTTCGTTCGTTCTCAATCTCCCACTACAAAATCCTGAAAGGGCTTAAGTATCAGAATGTAGTCTAGAGAACGGAATGCGTTGTGTCGTAGTTTACAGCTTGGCTGCGATATTTGCACCTTTCGGTCCAATACATCCGACTTCAGCAAGCATTTTTTGAGTACCGGGTTAGCATTCCCCCTTCGTTCTTTTCTCCTTAGCCAGTCTGCCTGTTATCTAGGATCACAGCGTGGAGGTGTAGAAGGGTCTTGGCAGCTATGGTTCGCTGGCCCTGACGCTAGCAGTCAGCGATGCGTAGCTGACCACTGCAGTTCATGCGCTGCTCAGCATCTTGATCCCGCCCAATGATTTACTTTATTACATCTGTTTTGAATTTCTGTCGCCTTTTTCGGTGTTCCTCAATGTTATTATTTAAATTGTTTTTCTCCATCCTGTACCCAACATTTGAATAGAATAAGGCCCTTAAGTGCACAGAACACTTTGACAACGAGAAGTTAAATATTGGCATTAGCATAAAACGTTTAAAATATTATGAAACGGTGTATCTATGCAATACCATTCCGCGTCCACCGATTAAAGATACCACACAGCATTCGGCCAAGACTGACCTTTAGATCTATAAACAGCATCAGCTTTTAATATTGATGTGATTAGCTGGCGAACTTCGCACAACCCCATTTGGTACCGACATTACAACGCACATAAACACATGCGCTTATTTCGAAATTACAACTCGTGTTAGACGTGATGAATAAACATAGTTAAAGTTTACCGCGAACCACTAAACAAAGTCATCAAGACCAATTCCGCTTGGAAAGACAATAACCTACTAGTATATCTGCCCGTTTACAACAGGCATCTTTTGCAGTTTTATTTCGTGTGCGATACCTCGGTTTACGATGTTTCACTTTTACGATTACTCAAATGAGAAATGGGGAAATTAAGAATATAATGAGAATTACACTTTGTGGTGAGTACATATTGAGGGAGACATTAAGATGGCTCCGCCATATCATTATAGCGAACCGGGATCAGTTATCAATCTACACCCACAACACAAGGCGAAATAGTATCAACGCACGAGGAGGATGGCGCGACATTTAGAATGATGAGATTTCAAATTTTACAACATCATGACGCTACACCCGGCCTTACAAAACTTGGCCAGAGAAAGATAACGGAAGCTCCAATCGCGACATAACGGCACACGTTGGACGAACAAGTCTAGTCGAACGAATGAAAACATCAATCCGTCAATTCAAATCAATGACAACATCTTCCCTTCAGTTTTCGGGACATCATGAAGAGCTTTGCCAACTGTTAACAAGAATGCATCAATAAACAGCTAGAGCCAAGCTTTGTTTTTGTATGATGAAGATATAGAACTGCCACAGAGTCATACTTTCTGTTTGAGGGATCGAGATATAGCAGTGTCATGCTTTGTCTTTGGGGATTGAGGTATAGAACTGCTACAGTCATGTTTTGTCTTTTGGGGAAGAAGATATAGAACTGCTACAGAGTCATGTTTTGTATTTGAAGGTTGGGGATATATAACTGCTATATAGTCATGTTTTGTCTTTGGGAGAGAAAGATATAGAACTGCTACAGTCATGTTTTGTCTTTGTGATAAGAAGATATAGAACTGCTACAGAGTCATGTTTTGTCTTTGAGAGAGAAAGATATAGAACTGCTACATAGTCATGTTTTGCCTTTGGGAGAGAAAGATATAGAACTACTACAGTCATGTTTTGTCTTTGGGGGAAGAAGATATAGAGCTGCTACAGAGTCATGTTTTGTTTTTGGGAGAAAAAGATATAGAACTGCTACAGAGTCATGTTTTGTTTTTGAAAGAGAAAGATATAGAACTGCTACAGTCATGTTTTGTCTCTGGCGGATGAAGATATTACTGGCACAGTTGTTGGACGAAGATATTGCAGAACTAATGCAGAGTTATGATTTGTTTAAGCATAGGTTCAACACTGCATTTGACTAACCGGAACCTGCTTTTCAAGATACTCTGGTTTCAGTCATAGTTGTAATCAGTGGCTCAATACTGCATTTCGCGTACCTTAACCAGCATTTGATATGACCCGACTTCCTGTTATTTGCAGTACTCTTTCATTGCAGTGGTTTTCACACAATGAGTTTGTCTGCCGCATGCACAATCTTCTTAAGTCACCTCTTTCTGATTGTCACTGGCACCACCTTTTTTAAAGATGAAAAGAGCTAGTGGTGTAAGCATAACACTTCCAATCTATCCCCACTGTCTTGTGGGACACCTGGTTACGGAAACTTCCAATCTATCCCCACTGTCTTGTGGGACACCTGGTTACGGAAACTTCCAATCTATCCCCACTGTCTTGTGGGACACCTGGTTACGGAAACTTCCAATCTATCCCCACTGTCTTGTGGGACACTTGGTTACGGAAACTTCCAATCTATCCCCACTGTCTTGTGGGACACCTGGTTACGGAAACTTCCAATCTATCCCCACTGTCTTGTGGGACACCTGGTTACGGAAACTTCCAATCTATCCCCACTGTCTTGTGGGACACCTGGTTACGGAAACTTCCAATCTATCCCCACTGTCTTGTGGGACACCTGGTTACGGAAACTTCCAATCTATCCCCACTGTCTTGTGGGACACCTGGTTACGGAAACTTCCAATCTATCCCCACTGTCTTGTGGGACACCTGGTTACGGAAACTTCCAATCTATCCCCACTGTCTTGTGGGACACCTGGTTACGGAAACTTCCAATCTATCCCCACTGTCTTGTGGGACACCTGGTTACGGAAACTTCCAATCTATCCCCACTGTCTTGTGGGACACCTGGTTACGGAAACTTCCAATCTATCCCCACTGTCTTGTGGGACACCTGGTTACGGAAACTTCCAATCTATCCCCACTGTCTTGTGGGACACCTGGTTACGGAAACTTCCAATCTATCCCCACTGTCTTGTGGGACACCTGGTTACGGAAACTTCCAATCTATCCCCACTGTCTTGTGGGACACCTGGTTACGGACACTTCCATTCTGTCCCCACTGTATTGTTCGATACCTGGTTACGGACACTTTCAATCTATCCCCACTGTCTTGTGGAACACCTGGTTACGGACACGTCCTTCTTCTTCTTCTTCTTCTGCGTACACAGTCAGACAGTAACCATTATTTTTTCGAAAAAAGCGGCGGTCATCCTGAGACTCTCGCCACTACCATAGAGCTTGTCTTGCAGTTCCACTGGCAATGGCCACATCTGCTCTCTCTGATCCCCGTATGTCGGGCAGTTCTGCAGCAGATGTTCAGTGGTCATTTTACCAGTACCGCACGGGCATTCGTCGGTACACCCTATCTTCAATTTGTTGAATAGGTGGTACCTCAGTCTATTGTGGCCAGTGCGAAGTCTGAAGACAACGACCTGCTCTCTTCGGTTCAACTGGTAATAGGCATCGTTTTTGGTGTAACCAGTATGTTCGGTTTCCCATTTGGTAATGTACCTGGCTTTGATAAGCCGTTTTGACTCTTCGTACGTCATACTGGTATCTGTTTGTGGTAGCCTTGCACCTTCTTTTGCCAGTCTGTCTGCCTCCTCGTTGCCTTGGATGTTGCAGTGTGACGGAACCCACTGTACCACTACCCTTTTTGGTGCGGACAGCTGGCACAGTTTGCAGAGTGCTGCTCTTAAGTCATTAAGCTCAGTGTTTTTCTGGCTTTTTAGCGCTGTGACTACGGCGAGAGCATCTGTCAGCAAGACTATGTGGCTCTCATTTTCACTGTGTGTTGCCATTTCTTCCACTGCCGCCCTCAGTGCCTCTGCCTCCGCTCTGAAATTGCTTGTGTACTTACCAGTAGCGAATGACAGTATTATTTTTCTGCCATTTGGTAGGTTCAGGAATGCTCCTGCCCCTCCGTTCTGTGTAGTGTTTGTTACAGAACCGTCGGTGTATGCATGGGTCCAGTCCATGCTTGGGTAGCTTTTCGTTATGAAGCTTAGGGTAGTGTCTCTCCTTTCTTTTTCGGTCTGGCAGTTTTTGTTTGCAATACCTGGTATATTTTCTACCACCTCTGGAAATATATCCTACCTCCAGGTAGGTTTTCGTACAGTAGTGATGGGTTTTGGTGTTGTTAGTGCGTTTATGGGATCTTCGTGCATCTTTGCTTTGGCTATTTCTGCAAAGTTTCTCCGCTTTAGTTTCCCAGTTCCCAAATTGTTTAGCCTCTGGTACATTGGATGGTCCGTCAGTCTTCGGAGTTTCTCTGACTGCAGCTGGGCTCTGCAGTCTCTTCTGTCGGTCATGGATTGCAGTTTTGTAATCTTTTCAAGTTCTACAATTGGCGTTGACTTCATGCCACCTGTTATGATTCTCATGGCTTGGTTTTGAAGTTTGTTAACTTTATCGAAGTTCGCCTTCGCTGCTGTTGTCCATGCCGCGATGCCATACTCGAGAACTGGTCTCACTCTTCCAGTGTACAGTTTCTTTAGTATGCCTTCGTCTGCTCCCCAGCTTGTGCCAGCAAGTTTCCTCATGATCGCCATTCTTTCTCTGGCTTTCATTCGGTTTCTCTCAATCTGAATTGTCCATGTCATGCGCCGATCAAATGTGACTCCCAGATAGGTTGGGTTGTCGTTTGGCTGCAGGATTTTGCCATTTAGGCTTAATTTGGTACTTTGGGGTTTTAATGAGAGACGGACACGTCCAATCTATCCCCACTGTCTTGTGGGACACCTGTTTACGGAAAAGGCTTCTGGAGAAAACTCTGAGGACAAATCCGAAGCTCGATCAGATAGAACGTAAATACACAAAGATAATTTTTGGTTGTTTTTTTGTGTATATGTTGTAGTTGCGTTAGCTTTATTTCTCTAATCCTCAAGGCGGTAAGTGTTGCACTGTGGTTTGTATTTTGCACATGACGGTTCAGTGTATCCGACTTCAGCATTCATTTTGTGTAAGGATCTGCTTCTTCGTGCATTTTCTAACGGCTTACTTCCCCAGGGGGATCAAAATGCTGAGCTGCAGTGGTCAACGACCCATAGCTGACTGCTAGCGTCAGGGCCAGCGAACCAGAGCTGCCAAGACCCTTCTACACCTCCATGCAGTGATCCTGGATAACAGGCTGCAGCAGGGCTGACTGGCTAAGGAGAAGGGATCGAAGATGGAATGCTAACCCGGAACTCAAAAAATGCTTGCTGAAGTCGAATGTGTTGGACCGAGAGGTGCAAATATCGCAGCTAAGCTGTAAACTACGCCAGAACGCATTCCGTTCTCTGGACTACATTCTGCTACTTAAGCCCTATCATGGTTTGGTAGTGGGATATTGAGAACGAACGAAGAAGAAGAAGACTTCCCCGGGGTAACGGCCGGTGCTGTTATGGTGATCGAACCCAGCACCTTCGTGTTGTGAGTCCTTAACCACTAGCCCATGCCGTCCCCCGGAAGAGAAATGCAGCGGATAGTAAAAAACAGGAAGGCTGTGCATGTTTTTGTTGATAACGTGCGAAACGCCGGAAGCCCAAACGTTTTTATTAATCGATTACTGATAAGATTTTCTTGTAATGATATGTGCTTATGGCAGAGGTTCTTAAACGTTGAACTATTGGGGTCTCTCTGGTATTGTGATAATGCTACTCAACACTCAGCAGGTTTTAGACATACACAAAACTCTTATACGGACAATGAGTTGGAGAGTATTTAACTCTTGATAGATAAGATAGCACAAACAGCAGGAGCGCTTGCACGTTTTAAAAATATTGGAAAGATAAACGACTTTCCTTTGCCACAGAAGTCAGACTAAAGCGCTCACTGATTCTTTCGATATTCTTCTTCAATGCAAAAGATGAACTATTAGAGCAGACGGCCAAAAAAGAACCCATCCCATGAAGATGATGTTTTAGAAGAATCCTAAATATCAAAGACCGTATCACAAATGATGAAGTACGACATAGAATCGAGAATGCAAGTGGACTGTACGACAACCTCCTGACAACGATCAAATGGCGAACGCTGACTTGGTATGGCACGTATCCAGGTCCAATGGACTTGCATACTACACAGTACAGTACAGGGAGAAGGCGAGGACGTCCGAGAAAACGATGGGAAGACAACATCCATGAATTGGTTAACCCACAACTCGAGGAGGCACAAAAAGCTATGCAGATAGATAGGGATGACTCAGATTTGTGGAGGTGTCAGCCGGGGTGCCCCAACGATCTCAAGAGATCACGAGATGAACTGAACTGAGATAAGATTGCATTGGTTAATGTTTTACGATGTTAGGACGGTGGTAGCTGACACATCTTCGTCTTTGTTAAATACGGCTATCTCCCGGACATCAGGAAGGCAAACTACTTCTCCGTCGTGCGTCTTGAAAAGGACATTATGGCGTAGATTACAGTGTGGCTATGATATCTGCACCTTTCGGAACGACAAATCCTGTTTCAGTTCTGGGTTTACCTTCCGGTTGCGATTCCTATTCTCTTAGCCAGGCAACACTAGTGCAGCACATTACCCTGTCCTCTGCTTGGAGGCTGAGTAGAGTCTTGGTCGGCGCTAGTTCTTTGACCCTGGTACAAGCAACCACTATCAGGTGCTTGCTGTTGCCAGATCGTTCACTGGTGCATCTTCGTCCCCCGGGTAAACAGTGGAGAAATATTAATAGGCACCGGAAGTTGCATGTAACAGATAAGGGCAAGGTCGCCCCAAAGATACCAGAACTAAGATATGCAGATGACACAGTTACAAACAGCGTTGAGGACATGGTACAATTGCTTACGTCCGTTCAGAAGAACAGTAAAGAACATAATATTTTCCTGAACACCAAATAAACATATATAATCTCCATTGGTACACACATACCAAAAGATAAGATCAATACCGGTAATGAGGTAATTTAACACGTGGAATATTTTGAATACCTTGGCTCTATGATCACACGTGACGGGGACTGTGTGCAGGAAATAAGAAGAATACAATTGTCCATTGCAATGCAGAAATTGGATAGTATGTAAAATGTGTGGCGCAATACTAACAGAGAATTAAAATTGAAGATCCTAAAAGCATGTGAATTCCTGGTGGCAGTGTACGATGTGAGACACAGACCATCACACAAATATTAAGAAAGAGGATCGAAGCGAAATTCTGCGGGAGAATCCTCAAACTGCCTTGGGTAATGAAAATAATAAATAGTCAGTTTTTGTTGGGCATTCATTGGTAGCGAAATTACAATTGTTTATCATTTATGCCACGAAGCACACGGGAAAGGTGGACGGATCTCTGATGGTGATATTGCAAGGCAAGGCTTATCAGTACCTTTACCACTTTCAGAATCGGAGCGTCGGTCTGTGGTGGGGCTGCTGAAACACGCTTAGTTTGAGGGAGAACGGAGATTGTACGAGGTGGAGTCTTGGTCAGTATGCTTCACATGTCCATGATGTCAGGTGAAGTTTTGGTCAGTATGCTTCACATGGCCATGATATCAGGTGAAGTTTTGGTCAGTATGTTTCACGTGACTCTGGCGTGATCTGAGGTCTTGGTCAGTATGTTTTACGTGACCCCTGTGTGATGTGGGGTCTTGGCCAAAATTGCCCACGTGACCACTTCGTGGGGTGGAATCTTGGTTAGTGTGTCTCATTTGGTCATGATGTGAGGTGGAGTCTTGGTTAGTGTGTCTCATTTGGTCATGACGTGAGGTGAAATCTTGGTCAGTGTATCTCATTTGGTCATGACGTGAGGTGAAATCTTAGTCAGTATGTCTCAAGCGAACCTGATCTTTATTGGACTCATGGGAGTATTATTTACCTGACCTTAATTTGATGTGGACGTCTTGGTCTATATCTGCCATATGACCTTAATCTTCTACTTGGCTACCAGTTGGACCAGTACAATGAACTATCTTAAAATAACCATCGTAATTGCACATGATCTGAAAGCAAAAGACGATAACCACATGCACAAGTAGATACAGCAACCACAACGGCATAGAGGTCAAACGGAATCTGCGTTCTGACCAGATGCTCTGCATCAGGGAAATATATGGATGATGACCCGGTGTATGCGAGTATTACTTGCACATTCTTTCCACGTCTCTATAATTGCTGTGCAATTGACGCAAAAGAGAAATCGAAAAGGTAAACTTAAGAGTCATACGCTTACTTACTTCCCCTGTCCAATCACCACGTCATATATCGATCATTCAGTGTTCAGTTAGATAGATAGTTTTCTTTCCACTTGTGCCGTTAAGCGTCGTATACCCTGCGTCAAGTGCGTTTATCGAACAATGTGAGCCCTTGTCGCTGCACAATCACTCTGTCAAATATCCACCTACCTCGCGGCAGTCGCCGTGCCCTGTAGCTGCGTTGTAAGCCATCAGTGGAAGTTGATGAGCGTGCATTCTTATGAGATGACAAACCAACTTATTTTCTGCCTGGAAATGTATTCGACACAAGACGTAGTGCCGAGTTTCTGCTCTCACGCTCCCTGGACAAAGACCATGTTTGACACTGATAGCACATAGTTGGCAAATATATACTGTTTGAGTTGGCAAAATTTACTGTTTATCAGCTGTTGCTTTGTTACCAAACTAATGCTCGGGTCTCCAAGCAGCGGGGACTATTGATAATTCATCGCATATGCTCTATCTCCCTGTCGATCCTACCGTCTGCAGAAAAAATGCTGCCCAAATACTTGAACTCATGAACCTGTTGAAGAGCAATATCATTTAGACATCTTTAGTGTCCAGTTATTCTATCGATCATCGTAGTTTCTGTTTTCTCTAATTTGGATATTGTACTTAGCACAGGTAGTCGCAAGCGCGTTCATGTGGTTCTGCAGTTTGTTTCCATCATCGTCGTACAGCAAGCACTGATCTGCAATGAATAGTTCGTGTATTGATTTATGGTCTGCTTCAGATGTTTCAATTTGACTAGGATCTGAAGCGATTTTGTTTATGTAGATGTTAAACAACAGAAGAGAAAGCACAATACCTTGTCTCACGCCGGTAGTGATTTCTAAAACACACGTGACACCATTAGTCGTTCTGACGACGTCTGTACTCGAACGATACAGTGCTCTGACATTATCAAGAAGTTAGTCTTGTACACCATAATCTTTCAATATCTTCAAAAGCTTTTTCAGTATTCAGCGAGTTGAAATGCCCTGTCATTCGCTTTCAGCATGTTGCATTAGTCACATGTATCCGGAAGGTTGGGACAAATCATGAGATGGCCTGGATCTTCTACCGCAAGACAGTCACTTGTATCACCGTCTGTGATTCCTCAGGTCCTTCCTACATCACCATACGCCAGTTCGAAGCCTATTTATAGTCAGCCAATGTGGGTAGAGTAAGTGATGTCCAGTGGCAGGTTCCTCCTGAAGCTCGATCCCTGGGCCTGTATCATTTCGTGCCATAATACAGCGTGACGAGTTTCAGGGCTGGACTGTATGGGCTTTGTTTACTTATTAAGGAAACTATCTCCTGTGATCTGCATGTGATGTCCAACCATTGGGTGTCTAGCGTCGTATACACCGCATACGCTGAAATCATGATCAAAACCATACGAATGATAGCTGCAGACTAGATGAAGAGAAGGAATTTTGCTGCTGCCTTTAAGACGTTATCAGGTTTGACTGAATTAACTGCGTTGTGAGTCATTAATTTAAAAAGTAGAATCACAAGTGTTACTCAACTACCTTCATCAGCTGATACGGCGCACGATGGTGATTTCAGCACCGTCTTTCATCAATTATTCGATCTATTGTATTTGAAACGGAAATGATATTTTGTGGATCGATCTCCCTCCAAGATAATCGAGACCTGACAAGGAAACATGCCATCGCATTTGTGTTTGTGAAAAAAGAATCGATTTCTGGTTCGTTCAAACAACGTATTGGATACCAGCCTTCAGCTGGAATAATAAATTGACGGGACATCGCATGCTGCACTATGGACACCCAAACTGATAGAGCACATTATATCAATATTTGTTGAATGTTGTGGAGGATTAAGTTGAGAAAGACTAAGAAGAGAGGATTTCGTTTTGACAAAATAAGAGATTAACAGAGAGCAACACAACAATGCATTACGGATGATTGTGAGAGACGGAGAAATAGATTGATGTGCAGCAGGGAATACGTTGGATATGCTTGTACGGGGTAGTTATATATTATGATTGATGGGGGAAAAGATAGAAGCATATATATATTGGAAGAGAGAGGAAACGACAGATCGATTGATATGAATAATGAATGGATGAGAGGAGGAAGAAGCGGATGTATAATTGTGTGGGTGTTTCGGGGGTGTAAGAAGTATGATGTGCTTTTAGCTAGTTTATTGATTCGCTGAATGAGTGATTAGGGCCGAAGATAAATCACTGAATCAGCTGACAGCATATTGCAACTCACAGCTGGTTATTTGCATCAAAACCCTATTCCGTCTCCAAGTGACGGTTCTTGAGGCAGACTGCGACCATGCAGCCTGGCTAATAGTGATCAAAGAGTGACAGCAAACACGGTCCCAAAAATGCCTTGCTGAAAATTGATGAAAAGTGCAGATATCCAGCCAGGCTGTAATCTAAACCACAGCGTCACAAACTTCTTTATTTTTTTAGGACAAACACAGAAGAAGAAAATATAAAGGAAATAAGGGAAAGAAGAAAAATGAAAGAGGAATGAGAAATGAAGAACGAGAAAAGGGAAAGAGTACGCCTAGCATGACTTTACATGTAGTCTGTCTTTACTTTGAATCTGTCTTTACCGCTAGTCTATGTTTACCTTTCATCTTGTCTTTACCTCTAGTTTGTGTTTACTTTTTATCTGTCTTTACCTCTAATCTGTCTATACCTCTAGTCTGTTTTTACTTTTAGTCTGTGTTTACCTCTAATCTGTCTTTACTTTTAGTCTGTGTTTACCTCTAATCTGTCTTTACTTTTAGTATGTCTTTACTTTTAGTCTGTCTTTACTTTTAGGCTGTGCTTAATTTTAGTTTGTCTTTACTTTTAGTCTGTCTTTACTTTTAGTCTGTCTTTACTTTTTGTTTGTCTCTACGTTTAGCCTGTGTTTACCTTTAGTCTGTCTTACTTTTAGTTTGTCTTGACTTTTAGTCTGTCTTTACTTTTATCTGTGTTTACCTTTAGTCGGTCTATGTTTACATCTAGTCTGTCTTTACTTTTAGTTTGTGTTTACTTTTAGTTTTTCTTTACTTTTAGTTTGGCTTTACTTTTAGTCTGTGTTTACCTTTAGTCTGTCTTTACTTTTTCTCTGTGTTTACTTTTAGTTTGTCTTTACTTTTAGTCTGTCTTTACTTTTAGTCTGTGTTTACTTTTAGTTTGTCTTTACTTTTAGTCTGTCTTTACTTTTAGCCTGCCTTTACTTTTAATTTGTCTCTACGTTTAGCCTGTGTTTACCTCTAGTCTGTCTTTTCTTTTAGTTTGTCTTGACTTTTAGTCTGTCTTTACTTTTAGTCTGTGTTAGCTTCTAGTCAGTCTATGTTTACATCTAGTCTGTCTTATCTTTTAGTTTGTGTTTACTTTTAGTTTGTCTTTACTTTTAGTCTTTGCTTACTTTTAGTCTGTCTTTACTTTTAGTTTGTCTTGACTTTTAGTCTGTCTTTACTTTTAGTCTGTGTTTACCTCTAGTCAGTCTATGTTTACATCTAGTCTGTCTTTACTTTTAGTTTGTGTTTACTTTTAGTTTATATTTACTTTTAGTCTTTGCTTACTTTTAGTTTGTCTTTACTTTTAGTCTGTATTTATTGTTATTCTTTCTTTACTGTTAGTCTGTTTTTACTTTTAACCTGTCTTTACTTTTAGTCTGTCTTTACATTTAGTCTGTCTTTATCTCTAGCCCGTCTTTACTGTTAGTCTGTCTTTACCTCTAGTCTATTTTTACTGTTAGTATTTTTTTATTTTATGTCTATTTTTACTTTTAGTCTGTCTTTACTTTTAGTCTGTCTTTACTTTTAGTCTGTCTTTAAATTTAGTCTGTCTTTACATTTAGTCTGTCTTTATTTTTCGTCTGTCTTCACTTTTAGTAAGTTCTTAGTTCTAGTCTGTCTTTAGTTCTTGTCTGTCTTTAATTCTAGTCTGTCTCTAGTTTCAGTCTGTCTGTCCTTAATTTTGTTCAGGATTTCCCAATATATATAATCGGTTTTTTCGCTTTCACTTTATCTCTCTCTCTCTCCTTCTTCTTCTCTCACTCTCTCTCGCTCTACTTCTCTCACTCTCTCTCTCACTCTCTCACTCTCTCTCTCTCTCTCACTCTCTCTCTCAATCTCTCTTTCTCTATCGTCTAACGAACGTGTCTACAACTTACAAGCATCTATTTTTTTTTTTTTTTACGCAGTGTGACCTTTCGTTAGTATGCGTTTTTCAATGTCTAATTCTGACGAAGATATAACCGAAATTGTTTTAATCTACTACGAATCATTTACCTATTTCTCTCCATTAGAACGCTTTGGTGTCTAAGTAATGTCGACAGCTGTAATGTCATTGCATTTGTCTAGTAACCGTGTTTTACTATTATTTTCTTTATTATTATACACAATTATTCGCGATAATTATTTTGATGTCTTAGTAATGATGAAATTTGTCACATCATCCGCATTATTTAGTAAAGTGTTGCTAATAGTGTTATTACTATTATTATTATTATTATTATTATTATTATTATTATTGTGAGGCAGATTGCACGTGCCGCTGCTCTATTTTTATCAAAATGATAAATTGTGAATGTGGTCAGAGAAATCGCTTCACCTGTAAAACTATTTAATTAGATAAGCTTCAGCAGCTGTGATAACAACCGGTGTGGATATACACATATTACGACAATATTACCTCATCTTATCCCACAAACCATCATCTGAGATTAGCTTTATGGATGCCCCGTAATTAATCACTTTGAGCGGATTGGGCTTTCACTTTCTAAAAAATCTGGCTACGTTTCCGTTCTGAGTTAAGCTAGGAAAAAGATTCAGATTTCACCTCCGGAAACCCGGCATCCATTAAAATGCCTGATTGGGCTAATTCTCTGACTGCAAGTCTCCTGTCGCGCGATACAGGATGTGACCCTGGACAATCTCTATTAGTCCATTAGGTGAAGGTTGCCAGTCGAGTTCCCGATGCAACCATTATATCTCTAACTGTGCTGTCAGCGGTAACCATGGATACCACAAACTGGAGACGGGGCTCCAGAACCATGTCGGCTTTTCACAAGGCAGTGGTGTTGTTCCTGCAAGGGGCTAAACGCAGGTGACATTTCTTGTTCATTTATCATTCTACACAATCATTCACTCAGATATTCATTTGTTCATCAATTCATTTATCCTTCTGCTCAATCATTCACTCATATATTCATTTATTCGTCAATTCATTTATCATTCTACCTATATCATTTACTCTGATGGGGACGGCGTGGGCTAGTGGTTAAGTGACACGGCTCACAACCAGAAGGTGCTGGGTTCGATCCCCATCACAGCACCGGCCGTTACCCCGGGGAAGCAAACCCTTAGAAAAAGCAGGAGGAAGCAGGATCTTACATAAAATGCATGCTGAAGTCGGATGCACTGGGCCAACAGGCGCAAAATAAAAACCACAGTGCAACGCACCCCGCCTTGGGGATTAGAGAAATGAGGTGAACGAAAAAAAAAATGAAAAAAAATTCACTCTTATATTCATTTATTCGTCAATTCATTTATCATTCTACCTAATCATTCACTCAGATATTCATTTATTCGTCAATTCATTTATCATTCTACCCAATCATTCACTCAGATATTCATTTATTCGTCAATTAATTTATTACTCTACCCAATCATTCACTCAGATATTCATTTATTCGTCAATTCATTTATCATTCTACTCATTCCTTACAATTTGTCACTCGTATCATCTTTTATGGATCAATACATATGCCATTCCTTACAAACATTCTCAGATGTTCATTTATTAATCAATTCATTCTTCCAGTGATCTTTTCATTCATCAATTTTCAGGGGAAGGAAGACTAACGTCTGGTCAGGAACAGAATACAGATCAAACATGTTAGTTAGGATCAGGCAAAATATACTGGACAAGACCCTCACCTCGGCTTCCTCGTATCCGTCCCTAGAAGCTGGCTGATTTTATGGCAGCCTGGCTAACGAGGTGATGGATCGACGTGATCCCGTAGTAGTGAGTGACACGCAGATGAAGCCAAGCATAGCTCAGCCGCTTGTAGGACCCCGGTCCACCTTCATTAGCACGCTCGGGATGTCAGGAAAGCTACTGCAACACGCCACTTAACATCATTTTCTGGGCGCACAATAATGTAAAGCTACTCATTGTGGGCATTGGAAACAAACAAACAACTTGAATATTCAGCTATCATTAATTCATCCATCACTTTTCAATGCTAGCATTTATTTACTAATGCAACAATCCGTACACTCATTGACACCAGTGTTCTTCAACTATTTTATAACTGGAGCCCACTTTTATAACTTTAATAATAATATAATAATGTTCGCGTAGGCGTTTGAGACTCTATGTGTCCGTCAGCCACATCCATGACCCACTGATGTAGCGAGGTTCCAGGCTTCGTCCAGAGCGTAGGTGGACATTACTATCTGCTCGAGCCAAACTGTGCGGGGGCTGCCCCTTCTGCGCCTCCAGATTGTCGGGGGAAGACTTTTGGCGCTGAGAAACGACCTGTGTACTATCTTGTGGGCCGGAAATTCCTGGCCCAGCCGAACAGCATGACAGAACAAAGAAACACGGCGTCGGTCAAGTGTTTCTGAAATAAGGAAAAGGATTGTTCTAGCAGAGACCTTCACGTTTCGGATGTAATCCCGCCATAACATGCCCGTTATTCGTCGCTGGTTGCGCATGTGGAAGGCCCGCAGTCTTGACATGTCATGTTTGTATAGTGTCTATGTTTCGGAGCCGTACAGCAGGACTGGGACTACGCAAGACTGGGACCACGCATGACATTCGTGACAGTAAAGTTTCCTTACCGTCCACTAAAATCTGAATTGAAGAAAATGCTGCGATCGGCCGCCAAATCTGTATAGATCGGCCGCAGAATCTGTATTGTTGATATTTGTAATGCAGCTTGTAATTTGCTATCGCTCAATGAAAGCTAAAATCTTCCACTAGTGGGCGGTATCGCACAAGTTTAAGAGCACTGATTTACACATTCTTCTTCTTCTTCTTCTTCGTACGCAGTCAGACAATAACCATTATTTTTTCGAAAAAAGCGGCGGTCATCCTGAGGCTGTCGACACTGCCATAGAGCTTGTCTTGTGGTTCCACTGGTGATGGCCACATCTGCTCTCTCTGATCCTCGTATGTCGGGCAGTTCTGCAGCAGATGCTCAGCGGTCATTTTCTCGGTACCACACGGGCATTCGTTGGTACCACCTATCTTCAATTTGTTGAATAGGTGGTAGCTCAGTCTATTGTGGCCAGTGCGAAGTCTGAAGACAACGACCTGCTCTCTTCTGTTCAACTGGTAATAGGCATCGTTTTTGGTGTAGTCGATATGTTCAGTTTCCCATTTGGTCATGTATCTGGCTTTAATAAGCCGTTTTGACTCTTCGTACGTCATACTAGTATCTGTTTGTGATTTACACATTCATCCATCTCGCCCACTCTTTTACACATCCTTTGATTCGTCCAACCTTTCATCCAATCAATCATTCAAATTGTTATTCTCTATGTCTTTGTACTCATCATGAATGCATTCTTTATTCTATATACTTATATTTTGATCAATCATTCATAAATTGCATTAGCATTTGTATTTAGCGCTCCATGAATTGTTCATCTGTGTTTTGGTTTATGAATTTGTCACTTGGTGCCAACACCGTGTTTTATCATTCTATTGCCCACTAGTTTAATATAATCATTATCTTCTAGCAGGCGCGGGCAGAGTATCTGCTCGCCAGTGGAACTGTTCTAGTGATAAATGCTTTAATCATAATTTAAACAAGAAATTAGAAATTCATTAGAATAGTCCAGTATTTGAACCCCGAACCTCTTACATTCTAGACGAAGGATCACATCTCTGGACTTCCGTGCGTCTGAAAACAAAGTTTCGCGAAATGAAGTATGTAGAGTTAATGCGATTTGACTATGGGGGTAGACAGAAACACGATTCGTGTCACACAAAAATGACCTGGTTTATTGATTACAAAAAATGAGCTCGCTCTACACAAATTCAATTCAGTGGCACGTAACGTCGAGACGTAAACAAACCGCAGCTGTTTTCCGATCTCAACTATTTATTTATTCAGACGATAACAGAATGCAGTGTATTGATCAGATTTTAAACAAAAAAATTAGATGAACAGAAATATTAAGCTAGTCCCGGACTTGAACAGTCGACCTTCTTCCACCGTCAACCATCACGTAAGTCCATCAGTCAATGATGGATCCTGGATGCGCACGTGATATTAATATAATGATATTAACTGGAAGAAAACAAACATTGCTGAAAGTACAAACGACATGAACTCGGTAGCTCCTGACTGAACTAGCTGCCATCCTTAGTTATTAGTTCTTTGTCGACCTGTACTTTTACAGGGGCAGATACATCTGTGCAGGTCCCAGCTTTGCTGTCAGCTGGATATAGTTGAGAGAGGGATTTCCTACTTCTCGGACTTAATACTCCGCTGTGTTTGGAGGTTAACCGATGTGCGAATCCATTTTAATAGACTGAAATACTAAAGCAAAGTTAACGTGCCACCTGTTAGGCGCCATCCATGCTGCTCTTAACAAACCACATAACCGTGACCGGTATTATGCTATGGCACAGTTAGAAGCCTCTTACACCATGCTCTCTGTGGGGCAGTGGTGTTATTCTTGTCTTTGTCTCACACAAACACATCGGCGTGCCACTAGGGGCAAACAGTTTAAGTACAAATAGAGGTTCTTGTACAGAAAAATTGGTAGCATTTCGTGGGAAGAGAAGGAAACAAATAGAGGTTCTTGTACAGAAAAATGGATCGCATTTCGTGGGAAGAAAAGGACACAAATAGAGAAGTCCTGACGAAAGTTGAAATCAGAAAGAAACCACTGAATAATGATGAGAACTAATAGGAAACCGAATCATCTTTATTTATTCTTTATTCCATCTCTCTAGCTTCCCATCGTGTGTGAACATACTGGACAAGTTTTTGAATTCTCTGACGTGTTTGCTTATGTTTACATGAATGTTTAGTGTTTTCTCTATTCTGCTGATTTGTATTGTCCCCACCATTGCTGTACTAATCCTCATATTACGTAAATCTATCGCAGACATTGTCAAGGCTATTAAGATATTCTTGGAGGTCACCGGAATGAAAGATACTCTAATCATTTGGAGTGGAATCTGCTATGTCAGATTCTGGATGATCTCTGTTTATTTGTCTTTGAGATGAATTGCTATTCGTGTCTTCATTTCTTCATAATGCAACTCTGTTTGGATTTAACTAATCTCTCTTTGGCTAGTATATATGTCTTCTGATTTCCATGTATATTACCATGTGCAGGAATGCACTGAATTTTAACTTTGCTGAATTTGAAGCGGGTATTCATGAGTGTCTCGAACAAAATGTCCAAATCTTCGGAGACGTGGTTTTTTACAATCAGGGCTAACTTTGCATTTCTTTTTCTGATCTTATTACACTTGTTCTTCTTCTTCCTCTTCTTCTTCTTCTTCTTCTTCTTCTTCTTCTTCTTTTACGTCTTCCTCTTCTTCTTCTTCTACGTCTTCTTCTTCTTCTTCTTCTTCCTCTTCTTCTTCTTCTTCTTCCTCTTCTTCTTCTTCTACGTCTTCCTCTTCTTCTTCTTCTTCCTCTTCTTCTTCTTCTTCTTCTTCCTCTTCTTCTTCTTCTACGTCTTCCTCTTCTTCTTCTTCTTCTTCCTCTTCTTCTTCTTCTACGTCTTCCTCTTCTTCTTCTTCTACGTCTTCTTCTTCTTCTTCCTCTTCTTCTTCTTCTTATTCTTCCTCTTCTTCTTCTTCTACGTCTTCCTCTTCTTCTTCTTCTACGTCTTCTTCTTCTTCTTCTTCTTCTTCCTCTTCTTCTTCTTCTTCTTCTTCCTCTTCTTCTTCTTCTACGTCTTCCTCTTCTTCTTCTTCTTCCTCTTCTTCTTCTTCTTCTTCTTCCTCTTCTTCTTCTTCTACGTCTTCCTCTTCTTCTTCTTCTTCATCCTCTTCTTCTTCTTCTACGTCTTCCTCTTCTTCTTCTTCTACGTCTTCTTCTTCTTCTTCCTCTTCTTCTTCTTCTTATTCTTCCTCTTCTTCTTCTTCTACGTCTTCCTCTTCTTCTTCTTCTACGTCTTCTTCTTCTTCTTCTTCTTCCTCTTCTTCTTCTTCTTCTTCCTCTTCTTCTTCTTCTACGTCTTCCTCTTCTTCTTCTTCTTCTTCCTCTTCTTCTTCTTCTACGTCTTCCTCTTCTTCTTCTTCTACGTCTTCTTCTTCTTCTTCCTCTTCTTCTTCTTCTTATTCTTCCTCTTCTTCTTCTTCTACGTCTTCCTCTTCTTCTTCTTCTACGTCTTCTTCTTCTTCTTCCTCTTCTTCTTCTTCTTCTTCTTCTTCCTCTTCTTCTTCTTCTACGTCTTCCTGTTCTTCTTCTTCTACGTCTTCTTCTTCTTCTTCTTCTTCCTCTTCTTCTTCTTCTTCTACTACTTTTTTTCATGATCGGTCGTTGGCGTTGAATCCGTTGTATGTAAATAGCATTGCTTGTTGGAAGGTGGTGTAAAGCCCATCACTACTGTACGAAAACCTACCTGGAGGCAGGATATATTTCCAGAGGTGGTAGAAAATATACCAGGTATTGGAAACAAAAACTGCCAGACTGAAAAAGAAAAGAGAGATACTACCCTAAGCTTGATATCGAAAAACTACCCAAGCATGGACTGGACCCATGCATACACCGACGGTTCGGTAACAAACACTACACAGAACGGAGGGGCAGGAGCATTCCTGAACCTACCAAATGGCAGAAAAATAACACTGTCATTCGCTACTGGTAAGTACACAAGCAATTTCAGAGCGGAGGCAGAGGCACTGAGGGCGGCAGTGGAAGAAATGGTGACCCATAAAGAAAATGAAAGAGATATAGTCCTGCTTACAGATGCTCTCGCCGTAGTCACAGCGCTAAAAAGCCAGAAAAACACTGAACTTAATGACTTAAGAGCAGCATTCTGTCAACTATGCCAGCAGTCCGCACCAAAAAGGGTAGTGGTACAGTGGGTCCCATCACACTGCAACATCCAAGGCAACGAGGAGGCAGACAGACTGGCCAAAGAAGGTGCAAGAAAACCACAAACAGATACTAGTATGACGTACGAAGTGTCAAAACGGCTTATCAAAGCCAGATGCATGACCAAATGGGAAACCGAACATACTGGTTACACCAAAAACGATGCCTATTACCAGTTGAACAGAAGAGAGCAGGTCGTTGTCTTCAGACTTCGCACTGGCCACAATAGACTCAGGTACCACCTATTCAACAAATTGAAGATAGGTGGCACCGACGAATGCCCGTGTGGTACCGGTAAAATGACCGCTGAACATCTGCTGCAGAACTGCACGACATACGAGGATCAGAGAGAGCAGATGTGGCCATCACCAGTGGAACCACAAGACAAGCTCTATGGCAGTGTCGACAGCCTCAGGATAACCGCCGCTTTTTTCGAAAAAATAATGGTTACTGTCTGACTGCGTACGAAGAAGAAGAAGAAGAAGGAGGGTGGTGTGAGGTGGTAGCTTACAAGCAATATTTTTCGCATGCATTTCATTTCTGTTGTTACAATTTGTCGTTTTCCAATTGATGTTAGTGTCCAGTTTTGAAACTGTTAGCGTAGTGACGGGGTGAAAATCGTTAAGCCCTCTCATTATTTATTCTTACGTGCTTGCAATTAAGTATTAGTGCTAATTGTCCAATGATCTGATTTGCCTTAATTAATCTTTATTGAACTTCCTCTGTAATTCTTCCATCTACTGAAATCGTGCTGCCTAAGTATGGGAAATCTGTCACCTGTATGATGGGCTGCTTGCTTTCAAGAAATATTTTCAGTTGCCCTGCTTTTCTAGATATTTTCATGACCTCAGCTTTTTCAACGTTAATTTTCATAGATCAAAACGCCTTTTATAGTCTTAGCGAACGTGTACTTCTACAGGGACAGATGCCCCTGTAGAGGTTCCAGGTCTGGCATGAACTGGATGTAGACAGGAGGAGGATTTCCTGCTTAGCTGGCGAGGCTCGATCAGCTTATCACTCTTATCTCACATTGGTAGTTAACCGATGTCCAAGTCCATCTTAATAGACTCAAACATTTAAAAAAAGTAGACTCGCAGCCTGTTAGGGGCTATCTATGTTGCTCTTATTAACAAACCACCTCACCATGGCCGGTGCTATGCCATGTCACACAGTTAGTCGCCTCTTACGACATGCTTAAAGACCCCGGCAGACTACTTGGAACCTTTTAAAGGGATAACGTATAACACACAAAAGCTGACACATCATTAGATAAAAGACGAATGCACCAAAAGGAGATAAGACACACCCACAGAATATCACATATTACTTAACTTTGACCACATGAGCAGGCTGTAAAATTCCTACTAGTCGGAAGAGAGAAAACGGAAGTGAAAACATGGCTAAAAAGTGTAGCCTGACAGGCCTACAGCGACCAAATGGGAAAGGGCTGGAATCCGGTATGAGGTGAAATCAATTTTTTTTTTAACAGAAGGAACGGGTACAAGAAAATAGGTCGTGGGATCTGTCTATCAGGTGTTTTCTCAGTTTCAAAGTCTGCGCTCCAAGCCTTAGAAAACAGAATGTCTCCAGATGTTAATAATATCTACAAATTAATTGACCAATTGCCTACCTCTTATTGAGCGGAAGTGGTGCTCCGGTGTATACCTGGCCATGTTGGAGTCCCAGGAAATGAGAAGGCTGATGAGCTGGCCAGAAGCGGGGTAATGCTACCACAGCCACTACCTAGCATCACACTACAAACCCGCAAGCAAATCCTGAAAAAAACTTTAGACAAGAGTGGCTAGATCAATGGGCCACATACCAGACAGGCCGAGTATATTTCAAACACCAAGCAAGACCAGATCCCCAGGACGCAGCCAAAAAACTGAAACGAAAAGACCAGAGATTGATTTTCAAGCTGAGAATAGGTCATGCCCCTGTCTTCTTCTTCTTCTTCTTCATCGTACGCAGTCAAGACAGTAACCATTATTTTTTCGAAAAAAGTGGCGGTCATCCTGAGGCTGTCAACACTGCCATAGAGCTTGTCTTGTGGTTCCACTGGTGATGGCCACATCTGCTCTCTCTGATCCTCGTATGTCTGGCAGTTCTGCAGCAGATGCTCAGCGGTTATTTTCTCGGTACCACACGGGCATTCGTCGGTACCACCTATCTTCAATTTGATGAATAGGTGGTACCTCAGTCGATTGTGGCCAGTGCGAGGTTTAAAGACAACGACCTGCTCTCTTCTGTTCAACTGGTAACAGGCTTCGTTTTTGGTGTAGCCGGAATGTTCAGTTTCCCATTTGGTCATGTATCTGGCTTTAATAAGCCGTTTTGACTCTTCGTACGTCATACTAGTATCTGTCTGTGGTAGTCTTGCACCTTCTTTTGCCAGTCTGTCTGCCTCCTCGTTGCCTTGGATGTTGCACTGTACCACTACCCTTTTTGGTGCGGACTGCTGGCATAGTTGACAGAGTGCTGCTCTTAAGTCATTAAGCTCAGTGTTTTTCTGGCTTTTTAGCGCTGTGACTACGGCGAGAGCATCTGTAAGCAGGACTATATGGCTTTCATTTTCTTTATGTGTCACCATTTCTTCCACTGCCACCCTCAGTGCCTCTGCCTCCGCTCTGAAATTGCTTGTGTACTTACTAGTAGCGAATGACAGTGTTATTTTTCTGCCATTCGGTAGGTTCAGGAATGCTCCTGCCCCTCCGTTCTGTGTAGTGTTTGTTACAGAACCGTCGGTGTATGCATGGGTCCAGTCCATGCTTGGGTAGTTTTCTGATATAAAGCTTAGGGTAGTATCTCTCCTTTCTTTTTCAGTCTGGCTGTTCTTGTTTCCAATACCTGGTATATTTTCTACCACCTCTGGAAATATATCCTGCCTCCAGGTAGGTTTTCGTACAGTAGTGATGGGCTTTGGTGTTGTTAGTGCGTTTATGGGATCTTGGTGCATCTTTGCTTTGGCTATTTCTGCAAAGTTTCTGCGCTTTAGGATCCCATTTCCCAAATTGTTTAGCCTCTGGTGCATTGGGTGGTCAGTCAGTCTTCGGAGTTTCTCTGACTGCAGCTGGGCTCTGCAGTCTCTTCTATCGGTCATGGGTTGCAGCTTTGTAATCTTTTCAAGTTCTACAATTGGCGTTGACTTCATGCCTCCTGTTATAACTCTCATGGCTTGGTTTTAAAGTTTGTTAACTTTATCGAAGTTCGCCTTTGCTGCTGTTGTCCATGCCGCAATGCCATACTCGAGAACTGGTCTCACTCTTCCAGTGTACAGTTTCTTAAGTATACTTTCGTCTGCTCCCCAGCTTGTGCCAGCAAGTTTCCTCATGATTGCCATTCTTTCTCTGGCTCTCATTCGGTTTCTCTCGATCTGACTTTTCCATGTCATGCGCCGATCAAATGTGACTCCCAGATAGTTTGGGTTGTCGTTTGGCTGCAGGAATTTGCCATTTAGACTTAATTTGATGTTTTGGGATTTGATTGAAAGCGAGAATATTGTACATGGGGTTTTCTCCTCGTTTATTTTGACCAGCCATGAGTTCGCCCACTCTTCCAGCGATGTTAGGGCCTGCTGCATCCGATTTCTTGCTATGGTGAGATTCTTTTCAGAGGTCCACATAGCCAGATCGTCTGCAAACATTGAGCTATGTACTCTTCTTGGTATATTCTCTGTAATGTCGTTTATATTCACCAGGAAGAGTGTGGGTGACAGTACTCCCTCTTGGGGTACTCCCTGCTCGAGTGTCACCTGTTTGCTCATCTACCCTTGTACTTGAACTCTGGCCGTTCTTTGTTTGAGGTAGTGGTTGATCCACTTGTACATTCTCCCACAAACTTCACTTCTTCTTAGCTTGACTCTAAGTCCGTCTTTCCAGACTTTGTCAACTGCCTTTTCCAGTTCCACCCAAACCGCTACTGTGTGTTTCTGTGCCTGGTAGGCATCTTCTATTTCCTGGGCTATGAGGATGACCTGGTCCTCAGTGGATATGTGCTGTCTAAAGCCGGCTTGCTGCTGAATTAGTATTCGTTTTTCTTCCAGATGCCACATCAGTCTGGTGTTTATCATACGTTCCATCAGTTTGCCGGCACAGCTCAGTAGGCTTATAGGCCTGTATCCATTTGGATCTGTTTTGTCCTTTCCTTTCTTTGGTATTGGTACAAGTACTGCGTCTTTCCATGCCTGGGGTACAATTCCCCTTTTCCAGCTTTGGTTCAGGACCGATAGCAGTTTCCTCTTCGCTGTTTGGCCCAGCCCCATCAGCATTTCGTTTGTTATCCCGTCTTTTCCAGGAGATTTCCTTTTCTTTAATGTTCTCATGGCCTCTTCCATTTCACTCATTGTTAATTTTGCCATCATATGCTCTTCTGGTGCCGTATTGATGTTGTCGTGCCCCTTTTGCTCTTCACTAATGTCTGTATGCCTATCTGCTGGGACCTCGATGTGGTTTGCTTTGGCATAGTGTTCTACAAAAGCCTTTGCGGCTTTTTTTCCAGTGAGCAAGTTTTCGCCCTGCTTGATTATAGTTTGTTTGTTTGAAGGGGTTTCGTCATTCATGGCTCTGACTAGCTTCCATATCTTGTTCCCTTCTTTGCTAGGTTGAGGCTTTCGGTTTTGTTTTTCCAGCTCTCTTGCTGTTTGGTTCAGAGTGTATTTGTATTTCGCCGTGGCAGCTTTGAGGACGATATTTGCCTCCATAGATTGTTCTCGCTCTGCCATGTTCCTAGCATTTGTGACTGCATCTTCCACTTTCTGTAACTCGTCATTTCAATAGGGCTTATAGTTTTTCCTAGCCCCTTTTGGGATGGTTTCAGTGGCGGCTTGCATTATTGCCTTGCTTAGGCTTTCCACCATGGGCTTAATTTTGTTGTTTCGTGTGTTGATGGTTTCACACAACCCATCTGTCAGGATTGCAAATCTGTCCCAGTCGGCTCGTTTGTAATTCCAACGTGGGAGCGGTTTTTGTTTCCTGTGGGCCTACTTCCATATCAATGTCTAGCCTTATCGGCCTGTGGTCGCTACCTGCCAGTTGGTTTAGCACCTGGCGGTCTATTTTATGGTAAATGTCCTGTGTGGAGAAGGCCAAATCTGGAGTCGAGGTGGTATTCCATGTTCTAGAATAGAAACTAGGGCTATCCTCCGGCCTATTGATTAGGGAGAGATTTGTGTCTATCTGCCAATCTTCCACTACGTCACCTCTGCTGTCTGTGTCCGAGTATCCCCTTCTCTCCGACAAGCTGTGTGAAGTCTCCAACTACTATGCAGTTGGAGTCTTTGACATCCATACTCGAGAGCGATAGGTCTTTGTTTGGTGGTCCGTACAGTTTGAAAATGCGGAGCTTCGTCTCTTGAGCCATTATGTCAACTCCTACAATTTCTGCTTGTCCGGTGTGATTGACAGATACCGCGCTACTCGGTATGCAGTTTCGGGTCAGTATCAGGACCCCTCCTTTGTGACCTTCTCTATCGCGACGGAAGGTCTGGTATCCTCTGATTGAGAATTTATGGTTTTTGTTGAGATGCGTTTCCTGGATACATGCCACGTCAATCTTACCTTCATGCAGGTGATGTGTTAGGGAAAACTTTTTGTTAACGACACCCTCCGCATTCCACTGTAGTATTCTGAGGGTCTTGAGTTTTTGGTCAATAGGAGTTGCCCCATAGCCATGTACCTTGACTCCACGACACATGGGTGGGTGACCACCAGTAGTCAAGGGTGGGCCCCTTCGAGGCGTGAGGCCCGGCACTCTCGCTGCCTGGCGGGACTCCGCAGAATGAGCGCCATACGTTTTTCTGATCGGTTGTACTGTCATCATACTGCGATTTACGTTGCACTGTTTTGTTAGGCGTGTGGCCCCGTGCATCCGATTTCAACAGGCGTTTCTGTAGGGATGCCCTCCTTAGCCTTTGGCTGTCCCCAGCCTATCTGCAAGGCAGCAGTTGTTTGTGATCAGAGTTGTCTCTCTTATGGAAGTTGTCTTACCAGACTAACGAGTCTTCACTACTCGTGTCTATAGGGTGCGGTGATGATATATGAGATGATATATGATATGGACTGGTTTACCCGGAAGAGAGGCAGTCCAGTGTGTCTGTATTCCAGGATCGTCACGTCCTGCTAGAAACGTAGCATTTGCATGTGAGTGGGGTATCTCTTTGCTCCCTTTATTTTCTTGGCTTCTATGCAGGGATGGTACGCCTAGCATTTCCCGCCACCTGGGATGTTGACACAGTGGGGCAGGTGTGCAATGTTCGCTAGTCTGCATCTCTTCTGCGTCCATTGGAATGGCTGATAGCGTACAGAGGTAGATATCGAAGTAGAAGTGCATTTAACCAGGGGACAAGCCTGGTAATGTCACGGAGATGTTGTTCGCCTGGTTTGCGGACATATCTCGTGGTCAAGGAATGAGTCTCGACAGTTCACAGTGAGATGGCTGCTCTACTGTTTTCGACACCCCGACCAAGAACTAAGTCTTATGTTGGTGGTTTCGCACCCCATCGCCGTATAGGTTGAATATCGAGCAGCTTTGATCGATGGATGCCAGAGACCTCTTTCTGTGGCTCGACCTGGTAGGGTTGAGGCGCGATCCCCAGGTCACGACCGTATCGAAGCCTCCCATTGCAGTGGTGCTGATAATTTGGGCGGGAATTCGGCTTACAGGCGTCCGGCCGTAATCCCTCACATAGTAGCCTCGCGCCATTGGCTTATCAGCCCGGTACGTGAACCAAATGTCTGCGAATCCTCTCGAGTTGAGCAGGATTTCCGTAGCAACGCCCTGTCATTTGTAGGGTAAAAATTGACCTGTCTTCCGATGGTCTATTTCCAGCACCCGTTCACTATTTGGCTAGGACGAATTAATCGAGGGCTTTTGTTTGTCAGTGACCAGGTATCTGGAACCTGCGGTTTCTGCGCGGTTAAGACACGATTTCCGTAGCGTTTCTTCATTAGAAGGTTAGAGAGCTGACCTGTCTTCCGTGGGTCTAATACCAGCACACGTTCGAAAGTGCTCTCGATTTGTCAGTCGTTCTACAGTATTTGCCTGTTGAGTCAAATTTAGCCGCAGGCTCTACTCCTGGTAGTGCTCTTCCGTCAATTCCTTTATCAACCACTGAATGCAGACCAACCGGCGCATGACATGGAAAAGTCAGATTGAGAGAAACCGAATGAAAGCCAGAGAAAGAATGGCAATCATGAGGAAACTTGCTGGCACAAGCTGGGGAGCAGACGAAGGCATACTAAAGAAACTGTACACTGGAAGAGTGAGACCAGTTCTCGAGTATGGCATTGCGGCAGGGACAACAGCAGCGAAGGCAAACTTCGATAAAGTTAACAAACTTCAAAACTAATCCATGAGAATTATAACAGGTGGCATGAAGTCAACGCCAATTGTAGAACTTGAAAAGATTACAAAACTGCAATCCTTGACCGATAGAAGAGACTGCAGAGCCCAGCTGCAGTCAGAGAAACTCCGAAGACTGACCGACCATCCAATGCACCAGAGACTAAACAATTTGGGAAATGGGAAACTAAAGCGGAGAAACTTTGCAGAAATAGCCAAAGCAAAGATGCACGAAGATCCCATAAACGCAATAACAACACCAAAACCCATCACTACTGTACGAGAACCTACCTGGAGGCAGGATATATTTCCAGAGGTGGTAAAAAATATACCAGGTATTGCAAACAAAAACTGCCAGACTGAAAAAGAAAGGAGAGATACTACCCTAAGCTTCATAACGAAAAGCTACCCAAGCATGGACTGGACCCATGCATACACCGACGGTTCTGTAACAAACACAACACAGAACGGAGGGGCAGGAGCATTCCTGAACCTACCAAATGGCAGAAAAATAACACTGTCATTCGCTACTGGTAAGTACACAAGCAATTTCAGAGCGGAGGCAGAGGCACTAAGGGCGGCAGTGGAAGAAATGGTGACACACAGTGAAAATGAAAGCCATATAGTCCTGCTTACAGATGCTCTCGCCGTAGTCACAGCGCTAAAAAGCCAGAAAAACACTGAGCTTAATGACTTAAGAGCAGCACTCTGCAAACTGTGCCAGCAATCCGCACCAAAAAGGGTAGTGGTACAGTGGGTCCCATCACACTGCAACATCCAAGGCAACGAGGAAGCAGACAGACTGGCAAAAGAAGCTGCAAGACTACCACAAACAGATACCAGTATGACGTACGAAGAGTCAAAACGGCTTATGAAAGCCAGATACATGACCAAATGGGAAACCGAACATACTGGTTACACCAAAAACGATGCCTATTACCAGTTGAACCGAAGAGAGCAGGTCGTTGTCTTCAGACTTCGCACTGGCCACAATAGACTGAGGTACCACCTATTCAACAAATTGAAGATAGGGTGTACCGACGAATGCCCGTGCGGTACTGGTAAAATGACCGCTGAACATCTGCTGCAGAACTGCCCGACATACGAGGATCAGAGAGAGCAGATGTGGCCATCACCAGTGGAACTGCAAGACAAGCTCTATGGCAGTGGCGACAGCCTCAGGATGACCGCCGCTTTTTTCGAAAAAATAATGGTTACTGTCTGACTGTGTACGCAGAAGAAGAAGAAGAAGAAGAAGAAGAAGAAGAAGAAGGTCCCCGGGAGAACACAGGGCCTTCAGGCACGATTCCTGCTTTCCATTTGCCGGTCACAAGCTCTTTGCGACGAGAGTCTGACCACCAGCGAGACGAACTGTCGAGCTCTGCTATAAGCCTTAGATAAATCACCACCGACTGACAACGTTTCTCGATACGGACCAGAGCAGCGCACCTAGGCGGAGGAGACGCCAAAAAAAACCGCATCCCGATACCTCTACGGGGAAAGGCGAGCAAAGCGTTTTCCGCAAGCCCGCGCTATCGCTCCGCCTGGCGGGACTGAGATCGCTTTACGAACACTGGTTGAAATTGAATCGCGGCGGCGAGACAACTACCCCAGATCATGCCCCTGTCAACAGACATCTGAATAGATTAGACTCACTTCGTGAACCAAACTGCAGATTCTGCCATGACCATGAGTCGAGCACTTCCTGACTTTGTGCCCACAGCTGACCGCTCTGTTGAACCTGCTGCTACTGCCACATCCCACCATACACAACACACTATACACTATACACATCACTACAACAATAGAGGAGGACGTGTGCTTTTGTCCTGATGGCATTGGGCTGTCAAGAGCTACCAGCTCACAGCTAAAGGGATTATATCATCATCATTATCATCATCATCATCATCAGGTCTAGAACAATGCATTCCTTAACACTTCTTCAGAGTCGGCAATGGGATGGCGTTGGCATTTACAGAAATACAATTGTGAAAGTTTGAACAGTAGTCACAATTATGTAGAGTTTCATTAAACGTTCGCTGTGAATACATGTTGTCTCGCTCATACATTCAGACAGAAAAACACTCACATATTCTTTATTACAATCCTGCACATTACTACAGTCATCTTCTTCTTTTTTCGTCGTGTGATTATCTACCGGTTTGTAGCCCAGTGTCGAGGTATGAATTTGTCTTTCGTCTCTCTCATGGCGCGAGTTTACATTTTTCCCTACTGTCGGCAGGTGTTTTCGCTGTCTATCTGGCTGTTCCTCGGTCTACCTCTCGTCTTTCTCCTGTAGACGGTGGCGTCGACAATGTGGTCTGGCTGCATTCCCACAATCTGTCCAAACCAATTCATTCTCTGTGGCTCGATGTTCTGTAGGCAGGGAATTGTTCCAACCTTCTCACGAATTCTCATATTTGGTATTATGTCTCTTCTGGTGTTGTCAGTGATTTTTCGTAGGCACCTCACTTCGTTGGTAGCACAGGTTTGAGATGAGGATACTATTTATCATCTGCTTTTCTTGCTTGGAGGGAAATCGTGTGGTGTCTAAATAGTGCAGACAACTGGTAGGTGACAGCGCTTGCCCTCTGCATTCTAGTCTCTATAGATCTGTCAAGTCTCAGCCAAACATACATTTATACTCTCAACACACACTAACCAAAGCACTCTCTCATCTCTCTCTCTTCCGTATTCCCTCTGTCTGTCTGTTTGTACGCACGTCTGTCTGTCTTTCCCTCTCTCTCTCTCTCTATCTCTATCTCTCTCTCTCTCTCTTTCTCTCAAAATCAATCAAACAAAACCTGTCAGCGTTCTGTACAGCAGATGTCTTCAACTAATATGCGCCACGTTGTCTTATATTGCATCACCCGCTCCAGCTCTGTCCATGTCTTCCTTGTTTCATTGTTATTTGTCTTGAGCTTTGGTAACCACGTGTGTTCTGGGCTGCCCTTACTTATATTGCCGTTTGGAGTTGCCACCAAGAGCTGCCACGATCCTTCTCCACCTCCACGTAACGATCCTGGCAAACAGGTTGCAACAGAACAGACTGGTTAAGGTGAAGGTATCGAAGAGAGAAGGCTTACCCCGTACCCAAAAATGTCGTGCTGAAGTCGGATGTTCTCGGATCAAAAGCTGCAAATATCCCAGTCAAGCTGTAAACTACAACACAATGCATTCCATTATCCGGACTATATCCTGTTACTTGCAAAGCCCTTTTCAAGGTTTGGTAGCTAGAATTTAAAAACGAATAACGAAGAAGAAGGATTTCAGAACATTTAGTCTTGTAATGCACTGGGATTCCATTCTCTGTACTAAATACTGCTACTCACAAAGCCCTTTTCAAGGTTTGGTAGCAAGAATTTGAAAACAAACGACGGTGAAGAAGGATGATTTCAGAACATTCTTTATTGTAATACTTCAGGCTGGTTTCCATAATGCGTGTTGTATCCAAAACCAACGCCGCCTTCTCCCGCCATGCCCTTGTGATTTCTGTCTGGCTCATACTAACAGTTCCACCTTTTTGGTCCTATCATACCATTTCAATCTTTATGTTCTGTACAAGAATCCATTTATGATTGTGTGCAGCTTTGTTGTTCTTGTTTTTGGTTTTTCCCATACACTATACAGGCAGTGAAGCTTTAATTACTTCAGATAGGAAGAGGCATACTAGAATATAACATTGTTTGCTACGAGAGAAATACACAGATAAGGATTTATTTTGGTTGTTTTGTGAGTAAAGTCCTCGGCTGTCAGACATCGATTTCCAATGTCCACCCCCAATCAAGGATTTATCAGTGGGAAGCTAGCAGTGTTCCTTCATTTACCCATCCATTTATACCACGAGCATTGCAATTCTCGCGCTCAATTTGGCATTCATCTTTGGTTCGCTTAGTCTGCGTTCATCTCTTCTAAATATCTACGTGGGTAGAGCTGTAGCATCTGTATTTGATATCATGGGTCGAGTCTTAACAACACATGTGGATTTGTACTGTCTCCTTGTCCCTTTACGCCTAAGTGTTGCCGTGGCCCGGTACAGGAGAAAGGAATAGAACAATGTAAACTGCCAGGAATGGTATAAGAGGCGAATGATGGAGGTTGTGAATGAGGCTGGCTACTTCATCATGTAGACTTTTGAAGCAACAGAAACGTTCACAGATATAGATATGTCAACTTTTTGATAACGTGACATTTATTTGTTGGAAACATATGCTGCACATGGCGCTGGATAGGTTTTGATAGATCAATTGATTGATTGTTTCTTTTTCGTAAATGGCCGTCACGTTGTATGTGCAGCAAATAGGATTCACTACAGCTGGCCTCCTGTCTACCCAACAGCATCCACTACAGCTGGCCTCCTGTCTACCCACCAGCATCCACTACAGCTGGCCTCCTGTCTACCCACCAGCATCCACTACAGCTGGCCTCCTGTCTACCCACCAGCATCCACTACAGCTGGCCTCCTGTCTACCCACCAGCATCCACTACAGCTGGCCTCCTGTCTACCAACGAGCATCCACTACAGCTGGCCTCCTGTCTGCCCACCAGCATCCACTACATGTGGCCTCCTGTCTACCCACCAGCATCCACTACAGCTGGCCTCCTGTCTACCCACCAGCATCCACTAAAGCTGGCCTCCTGTCTACCCACCAGCATCCACTACAGGTGGCCTCCTGTCTACCCACCAGCATCCACTACAGCTGGCCTCCTGTCTACCCACCAGCATCCACTACAGCTGGCCTCCTGTCTACCCACCAGCATCCACTACAGGTGGCCTCCTGTCTACCCACCAGCATCCACTACAGCTGGCCTCCTGTCTACCCACCAGCATCCACTACAGGTGGCCTCCTGTCCGCCCAACAGCATCCACTACAGCTGGCCTCCTGTCTACCCACCAGCATCCACTATAGCTGGCCTCCTGTCTACCCACCAGCATCCACTACAGCTGGCCTCCTGTCCACCTACTTAAAGTGACAGTTTAAACAGTAGTACAGATAAAGCGCCAGAAGGGTTTAGTCAAACCAAGAAGAATCAATACCCAAACTGAAGACTGGTTTACATGTGAAGAAATAGACACTGATAATAATATAATCTATGACAATTAACACTTAACCGGCTGCTTCCACACTGACTAAAGCAGTTTTCAGAGTTTCTGCATCTACGCTGACTATCGAAGACTCGATAGAATGATATAAAATATAATTCAAAGGGTGAAATATGGTGAACTACCAGCAAGATAATGACCACCGACAAAACACGATTTCAACATAAATGTACAGTATGTAGAGAGGAAAAAAACCAGGTCACGCATGTTGAATATCTGGGGCTCTAGAATTGACAAAAATGGTGACTTCTCAAAATAAATCAGAAGAATACTAGCCATGGCAACGCAGAGGCTAAACAACCTGAAGAAATTATGACAGAACACCAGCAAAACGACAAAAGAGGGCCTTGAGAATCGGTGTCATTTCTGTACCAGTATATGACTCCAAAAAGCATGGACGGTTAACAAAATAACTAGAAAGAGAATCCAGTCCTTCGTGTCAAAATGTTACAAAAAGATCTTCAGAATACCATGGACGGAGAAAATGACAAATGTAGACATTCGGCAAGATTTGAACATAGAGGAGAATTGTATTATCTATTCTATCATGGCCAGAAAATTGAAATACTTCGGTCACATCAAGAGACACAACGGTCTTGAGTGGACAGTGATGGAAGATATCGTACCAGGCAACAGAGGCAGGGGTAGACCGAGAGTATAATGGCATCAAGATATCAAAGAATGTCTGAGTAGAACTTTGTCGGAAGCTGGAGATTTGGTAAGGGAACGAGTTTCTTTCAGACGGGCTGTGATGGGAGTGACGTTCTACGTAGGACATGCTACAGGATGATGATGATGACCAGCAAACACCGACACTGAAACAACAAAGTGTCACTATGTTCACTAAACAGACGCTGATAAACGCGTTGATCATCCTTACTTTTATCAAGTCTCGGACAGACGGCCAAGTTTATGAGGGAAGATGGCCAAGTTTATGAGGGAAGATGGCCAAGTTTATGAGGGAAGATGGCCAAGTTTATGAGGGAAGGCGGCCAAGTTTATGAGGGAAGGCGGCCAAGTTTATGATGGAAGACGGCCAAGTTTATGATGGAAGACGGCCACATTTTTGTAAGGGAAGTAGATGCGATTATGTGATAGCAAACGAAGAAGAAGAATAAGGTTAAAGGCGAGGTCTCGACTTGATCGCCGCGGGTTTCCCCATATGGCTTGAGCTCTCTCCGCAGAACCGTATCCCGCTTAACGAGAGCATCGCACAAAGCACTAACTCCGTAGTTTCAGCGATGAACCCAGGGATCTCCATCGATGAGCCCAGTGATCTCCAGCGATGAACCCAGGGATCTCCAGCGATGAACCTAGGGATCTCCAGCGATGAACCCAGGGATCTCCAGCGATGAACCCAGGGATCTCCAGCGATGAACCCAGGGATCTCCAGCGATGAACCCAGGGATCTCTAGCGATGAACCCAGAGATCTCCAGCGATGAACCCAGCGATTTTCAGCGATGAACCCAGGGATCTCCAGCGATGAACCCAGGGATCTCCAGCGATAAACCCAGGGATCTCCAGCGATGAACCCAGGGATCTCCAGCGATGAACCCAGGGATCTCCAGCGATGAACCCAGGGATCTCCAGCGATGAACCCGTCGATTTGCGGGGAAAAAAATGACGGGGAGGAGCAAGAGCAGTAGTTCTATATGTCATTGCCAGACCTATTAAAACCTTCTTTGGTTGTCTTTTCTAGAACACTTGAAATGATTTGAGGAACTCGCCCAGCATAAAATACAAGGGTGGAAATAGTACTACAAGATCACCAAGGTAGAACTGATGGGAAAAGCGGGACAAATATCAGCAGAGCATTAAAGAAGGACGTGAGTTAACTCAACAATATGCGCCGGACCTGGTCTCGGAATATCTTTCGTTAAACTCACGTACTTCTTTAAACATCGTTGTCCAGTTCTTCATTTTTGTCTTCGACATACGTGTGTCCATACACTGCCTGCATTCTGCGATGAATGTCAACTAGTCGACATCCTTCAGCTGTTAGAATCCGAGTCACCTCTCACTGAACAACCCTAGCCGGATTCCGTATCACATCCGCCATGTTTTAAAAGATCTACTGAGAAAATTATGAGCCTGAGGATCATGAAATTTTGCAAACTTCACGGTTGGTATGTGCTGTTTACACCAGAAGTGACGTCATCATGCGCATTGTACGTATGTTCACTTGTTGCAGTTTGGTCCGGTTTCATTTGAACACGCCTCGTATGTCTGCTCTTCCTCTTTGTCGCAGTCAATCCCAAGTTAACTGTGGTATGTAACTGGTCAGTGGTCACATAATGTTTTAGTAATTGTATGATTGACCGACAATAACATGTGATACATAACGGGCACGTAGGTAGCACATGTTGCTCCGTCTAATATTGATGGATACAGTTGTGGCAGTTATCATCGTGTGGAACGTCTAAACTAGTTTTTGTTAAGTCTGATGTGTACTGTCCTAAGGTGAAAGATTATGCTCTTCTCCCTGCGTTGTAGTTTGTTGATGTTGTCATTTTTGTTTGGGTGTGTTATGGCACGCCCTGTAGACCCGTCCGCCCATCTCTTTGAAGTCATTTTGATGTATTTATTTTGCTCTGTGCATCTTGGCTGATTTGTTTCTCTAAACCATTCTTTGTCCAATTTTGCTAGTCCGCCTGCTTTCTCCTGTTTCTCGTCTATATGTCGTGGAATACACTTGAGGAACACTGTGATGGTGTTGTTGTTGTTTCTAATGCCCACAATGAGTATGGTTAGTCTTGTGTGCGCCCTGGAAAGGACTTTAAGTGGCGGGTTGCAGTAGCTTTCCTCACATCTCGAGCGTGCTGATAGACCGGAGTCTTCCAGGCGGTTGTGCTATGCTTGGCTTCATCTGCGTGTCGCTCACTGCTACGGTGATCACGTCGATCCCTCACCTTGTTAGCCAGGACGCCATGAAAACAGCCGGTCCTTAGGAACGGTTACTAGGAAGCCAAGTGTGTGCTGTTCGTTCGTCCATCACAAGTGATGACGACCACTCTCTTTAATCAGTCGTTGGACAGTCTTTTCTCTTGCTGTGTCCACTGAAATTGGTATCTTGCGCGGTGATTTGGATTTAAGTGAGGAAGAACTTCGTCTTATGTCAACCTCACTCTCTTGTACTGGGCTACTCTTGGCCAGTGGGATATTTATCGAGACGACTCGAGAAATACAGGATGCAGATTTTTCCTCAGGGTTTACTCCCGAAGTCTTTTCAGTAAACATATCCCGCAAGGCAGGGGAAGGGTCGGGGGGGGGGGGGATGGGGAATATATATAACGTTGTGTATCGTGCCTTTCCCATAACCACAAGAGGTCACAGGACATCACCTAGCGTGTGAGTGACTAGGACATCACCTAGCGTGTGAGTGACTTGGACATCACCTAGCGTGTGAGTGACTAGGACATCACCTAGCGTGTGAGTGACTTGGACATCACCTAGCGTGTGAGTGACTAGGACATCACCTAGCGTGTGCGTGACTTGGACATCACCTAGCGTGTGAGTGACTTGGACATCACCTAGCGTGTGAGTGACTTGGACATCTCCTAGCATGTGAGTGACTTGGACATCTCCTAGCGTGTGATGGACTTGGACATCTCCTAGCGTGTGAGTGACTTGGACATCTCCTAGCGTGAGTGACTTGGACATCACCTAGCGTGTAAGTGACTTGGACATCACCTAGCGTGTGAGTGACTTGGACATGACCTAGCGTGTGAGTGACTAGGACATCACCTAGCGTGTGAGTGACTTGGACATCACCTAGCGTGTGAATAACTTGGACATCACCTAGCGTGTGAGTGACTTGGACATCACCTAGCGTGTGAGTGACTTGGACATCACCTAGCGTGTGAGTGACTTGGACATCACCTAGCGTGTGAGTGACTTGGACATCACCTAGCGTGTGAGTGACTTGGACATCTCCTAGCGTGTGAGTGACTTGGACATCTCCTAGCGTGTGAGTAACTTGGACATCACCTAGCGTGTGAGTGACTTGGACATCTCCCCGCGGCTGTGTTCAGTTCATTTTAGCTGTGTCTAAATCTCATAGACCAAAACTGACTCTGTTTGCAGCTAAGGTAAAGGGCGTCAATCTCGTGAAGTTCAACCGCGTGGACTAGGCCTTGAAATACGACACAGGTTTAATCGTAGTGCGATTCATGTATCAGATGTCCTGAGCAGGATAATCGGACGGAAGATATCACCAAGAAAAGAAAGGAACGAATTAACCGGTCCAAATGGAAAACACCACGTTTCCGTGAACACAAGTGTAAGTCGTCGACTAGTGTGAATTCCAGGCAATTCCGTGGTCTAGTGGCATCCATAATAAACTAAAACAGTAGAGCAATGTATAACCCCAGCCAGTTACGGCGCCATCTTTGTTGCGTATCGTATCAGCCGTCTTTCACTTCTTTCTTATTAATGTGTAAGTATGTTTCTAGTCATTGAGACATACTTGAGTTAGTAAAGACCACAACATTGGTTGACCTTTCCTTACTTTGCTGGAACTTCTATCAATATGGTGTACGATCTGCGGTCAGCTGTTTGGTCAGTGCTGATGTTACTTTTTGGACTGGCTTGAGACGTGTCTGCATAAAGAGCTCTTGTATGCACACGTGCGGTCCATCCGTCCATCCATCGATGTCTGCATACATAGCTCATGCAACTATACCTTTAGCGTATCAGTCTTTTTATTAGTGTCTGCATACAGATCCCTTGGAGCAATACACGTAGACTTTCGATCCACCTGTTGCTAGCTGAAGTTGGTGCAGATCATGTTTTAATGTAATTCTTTGATTGATTGGATGTTTTTACTAGTTTATTAGAACTTCCATTGCCTCGAATGCACGTGTAACCTGGTATCCACTATAGGACAGTGCTGATTCCATGTGTCACAAATGCCGTTATAGATTTGCTGAAAACGTGTTCTCTTTTACTCTGATCCAGCCTTGAGGGTTGAAATGGATTATATGAAGGTGAATAGGTTTGTTTTGTGTTTTGTCATATTCTTATATTTTAAATTGATAGTAGACAGTGTTTCTTATTTTGCTTCGACCTCTGCATTGAAGTTTGGGGAGAATGTTCGACAAGTTAAAATAGTTGGTTCAGTTGAACAGAAGACAGCAGGTCGTGGTCTTCAGACTTCGCACTGGCCACAACAGACTGAGGTACCACCTGTTCAACAAATTGAAGATAGGTGGCACTGACGAATGCCCGTGTGGAACCGGGAAAATGACCGCTGAGAATTTGCTGCAAAACTGCCCGACATACGAGGATCAGAGAGAGCAGATGTGGCCATCACCAGTTGCAACACTAGACAAGCTCTATGGCAGTGTCGACAGCCTCAGGATGACGGCTGCTTTTTTCGAAAAAATAATGGTTACTGTCTGTCTGCGTACGAAGAAGAAGAAGAAAATAGTTGGTTCGTTGTTTTGTCTGGAAACATTACATTGGTGACATATCCTGCTTTTATGGTAGCCTTAAAGGCTGGAACGTATGTGTATGCATGGATCTCGTTCATTAGATTGGACTCGATGGTTTCAGAGTGCGCAGTTTTAAAAAGTTGAGGTCGGCTGATATGTTCGTAGCGTAGTTCATTGGTGTATCGTTTATTTGGGGCTGTGTGAATGGAAGGTTGTATTTTTTTAGAAAATTGACATTTTCTATAGGTTCTCTCTACCTCTTTCTTCTTATCTCTATCTCTCTCTCTCTCTTTCTGTCTCCCGTTACCTCTCACTTCTTCTTTCTCTCACTCTTTTCCTTTCTCGTTCCCCTCCCTTCTCTCTATCTCTCTCGTTCTCTTTCTTCCGCTCCCTCTCTCCCGCTCCCTCTCTCCCGCTCCCTCTACCCGCCCCTCTCTCTCCCTATGTCTATACCTCCCTCTCATTTTCACTTTCCCTCTATCTTTCCCTGTTTCTCTCTCCCACTTTCTTCCAGTCTCCCCCTCTCTCTTCCTCCCTCTTTCACTCTTTTCCTCTCTCTCCCACTCTTTTCCTCTCTCTCCCAATCTTTTCCTCTCTCCCTCTCTCTCCCCCTCTTTCTCCATCTATCTCCCTTTCTTGCTTTCTCTCTCCCTTTTTTCGCTTTATCTCTCTCTGTCGCTTTCTCTCTCTTGGTAGATAATACTTTGCATTTAGCTGCTCTGTAAATACTATTTAATACTTTTGTTTTCTTTGTTGAGTGTCCATTTGTCGACCAACCAAAAATTGTCAGATCTAGTCCTGTGTTGTATTAAGGCGTACTGTGTGTTCCTTAGAACGAGAAGACAGAGGAACTCGCTACAGACAGAAGTGATAGCACGCTGACTCAGCATTAACAGAGCTGTCTAGAAACAAAGACACTCATCAAACGATCCATAGAGAGACTAGCACAATGAATACTAACCAGAACATGACAGCATAGATATACTTAACATAGATGGGCAGACATAGATTTTCAGATTCAGAACGGGAAACTGCAGGCCCACCGCCACAGAATGGATCATAGAGACACCTCCACATGGGAGTGCCGTGCACTCAAGCAAACACTAGACCATGTCCATTCAGGACTACTCTACTTATACAGACCAAAGAGAGACAGTGCGGCGCAAGGGAGCAGCCATGCTCGAAAAGTGTGAGTGACTGATGAAGACTTGAAACGCAGTCTCTTTCGTGAACCTCACCGGACTAGAAGCAAAACATCAGTTGATCGAAGAAGTAGACGAAGAAACAGAAGAAGAAGAGTCGATGTTGTGTTGTTTTTGAGGAAGGCTTTTATATTTTTCCATTGGTCTACTTGTTGTATTTTTTATTTATGTCAATTGGTTACATATTACCGTTGATTGCAGCTTTGGAGTTGACCTCATTACTCCACAAATGAAGTGAAGGACTTGACATTGTGTTCTGTTGACCTGGATACATGTACACTTAGATGTGAGGCCTCTAGTGGCAAGTTGTAATCTATTAAATCAGTCTCATCTTTCAGTTCCGAACAGGACATACCAGAGGCAATGGCCATTTGAACCGCATCAATCCCCAGCACCTGCCCTTGTGTATACATTGCTCTCATCCTGATGAAACAGTTCGACATCTGCTAAGCAGCTATTGGATAACAACAACGTGTAGAGATGTCTAAGAGATGTCTTTTTTGGACACATTAAGTGAAGGCTTTCAAGCAGCTTGCTAGCTTAAGCTCTCGCATGCCTTTTCTGCAATGCTGTGTATATACATGATACAGATTAGTTTACTGTCCAGTTGTACTCTAAAATATGCTGGCTTTTCTTTGTGCCAATTTCGGCGCCATTACTGTGAATTTTATTGTTTTCGTCAATAAGGATGAATGTATGCAGTTATACTGGCAATGATCTTCAACTTTCAGAAATCGCAATAGGCTGATATTGTGAGGAATGCTGTTGTCAGTTACGATAAATATTGTATGGTCAATGTTGAAAATTTCATGGCCAATTATTAATTATTCATGGCCAATGTTGAATATGGTAGGGGTAATGTTGAATATGTTAATGGGCAATGTTGAATATGTCATGACCAATATTGAATATGTCATGGGCAACGTTCAAAATGTCATGGACAATGTTGAATATGTCGTGACCCATATTGAATATATCATGACCAATATTGAATATGTCACGGGCAATGTTGAGTATTTCACGGTCAGTGTTGAATATGTCATGATCAGGGTTAAATATTTCATGGTCAGTGTTGAAGATTTCATAGTCAGTGTTGAACATTTCATGGTCAGTGTTGAATATTTCATGGTCAGTGTTGAATATTTTATGGTCAGTGTTGAACATTTCATGGTCAGTGTTGAATATGTAATGGTCAGGGTTGAATATTTCATGGTCAGTGTTGAACATTTCATGGTCAGTGTTGAATATTTCATGGTCAGTGTTGCTTATTTCATGGTCAGTGTTGAGTATTTCATGGTCAGTGTTGAATATTGATGGCCTATGATGAATACGTTCTATCTCCGATTGATTTTGGCATGATTGGTAAATATAGAAACTAACGACCGCCTGGAATTGCTATTGAACTCGACCGTCTGGTTCCCAGTTTTGTAGAGGTACAATTAAACAATTAACCGCGACCAACGATTTGCGCGTGGGAGGGAAAGAAGGAAAAAATGCGCTAAAGACGGAGAAATATAAACGATTTCACAATAGCTCAATTAGCCCGCCTCTGCGTGTCATTATTTGAAAATCTGAACTTCAGTCGCCCAATTTTTACCTCTTTTATCTGTGCTGTTTTAGTGGTTATTTTTATCTGTGCTGTTTTTAGTGGTTATTTTTATGTTTCCTCGTTCGAGTGTGCCAGTGGCCGAGTTGGTAAATTTGGGTCTTTTTAATTAGGGACTGGTTCGCACCATGGTACGGATCTAGTTAAGTTTTGAATAAATACTTAATACTTGAAAACCTAAATGCGTGGATACGTGAATATTTAAATACGTGAATTCTTAAATTTGTGATTACTTAACTATGTGAATACTTAGATACGTACATACTAAAATACGTAAATACTTAAATACGTGAATACTTAAATACGAGGCGTGTTGAAATGAAACCGGACCTAACTGCAAAACAACCCCACAACAACTGATGTTCGAAGATGTACTACAATTTCGTATAGCAACAAATAGACAATGCTACGGAGCATCTGGTTTAAATTAAATACATTTACGAGGCGTGTTCAAATGAAACTGGACCATACTGCAAACAAATGAACATACGCACGGTGCGCATGCTGAGGTTACTTATTGTGTAAACAGCACATACCAACCGTCAAGTTTGCAAAATTGCAAAATCCTCCGACTTATAGTTTCCTCAGCAGAACGCTAAAAACATGACGGGTGTTATACGTAATCTGCCCAGAGTTGATCAGCGAGCGGTGATCGGTCTCTAACTGCTGGAGGATGTCGACCAGTTGATATTCATCACAGAATGCAGGCTGTATATGGTGACAGAAGTGTGTCGAAGACAACGGTGAAGAACTGGACAACGATGTTTAAAGAAGGACGTGAGTTAACGAGATCTTCCGAAACCAGGTCAGACGCACATTGTTGCTTCAGAAATGCCTACGCCAAAATTGATGCAGCAATTCGGGTGGACCATCGCCAGAGCTTACGTTCGCTAGCAGGGGAATTTGTTGTGTCCCTAGGAACAGTTCAAATGGTGGTTAGCAAGAAACTGAAGTTTCGGTACCCATTGTTAACACCTTCTGGTACTTCAGTTCTTTGTTAACAACTATTTTAACTGTCCATAGCGACACAACGAATTCATAAGCCCATGCGCTTTTTGCCTTCCAAACTTTCATCCGCATATCTATGTTTATTCATTGCCACCCCTCCCTGACACGCTTGTTTTCTGCTCGAATAGTTGTTCTGTGTAGATATGTAAAAAGCAAAGGGATACTACACATCCTTGTCTCACACCTCTTTGTATATATATGCTTGAAAAGCAAATCTTTCCCGATCAGGAATACCATGAGGAGGAGAAGTAAAGGGTTACAAAAACACGCATGCAGAAGAGAGCTCCGGACAAGTATAAGGGTAAACAGTTAGACGTTGACACCGCTGGAACGAATGGCCCATGGCAGTAGAACGCGACGTTTATTTGTTGAAGACCTGTACTACATAGGGGACTGATCGGTTTTAATTGATGATGATAAATAAACGCCTACCAACCACACTGCACGGCGACTGTCATGTAACTGTCATGTTTTTCGGTTATCCACACTCTTTACCCGTGACGTTAAAAATAGCAATGGAATAAATACATTTGTTGAATTTGTTGTTAGCTAGTGTTGGCGGGGCGTGTGAATAGCATCGCAAATAGAGTGAACGCTTAGTTTTTGTCTGAAGTGGGATTTCCACCAAGACTGCAATGTCTTTCTTAACTACACGCCTACGTACCCATTTAAAGCTAAGTAGAATAGAGCCTGTCAAGAAAGGGTTGGTCATCGCATTTCACGAATGCTAAAGTCTTTCTTTACGAACCAGTTTTTAAAACTTCTACACAGATAGTGCACAGCCTACTTTAGCTACAGGCCTTCTGGCTCATGGGAAAATCCCTTTGAAACGTCACATTCCTAGATCGACGAAATAGCATATCTCATATTGTGCCAAGGTTTATAATCAATACATGCTCCACACAGAGAAATGAAACAAATTCACGGTAAAAAGCACAACAAACCCCTGCTGAGAGTGATTCGTTCACAGAATCCTGCCCTTAGAGTGAGCCTTTCACAGAATACTGCCTTGAAACCACCTACACTTTCATCCGTGTTTCCCGAACACGCTATTGCAATTGACACATACAAGTTCTGTTATTTAGTAATCCTAGTAATATGTCGTTTTAAAGAGATTTCCTTATGATACAGAAGGTCTGTAGCCAAAATAGACTGTGGGCAGTGTCTTTCATTATGTTATTTTGACTGTTGATCCTGGTCTCAGTAGGATGGTACCAGATTGTTAGAAGTATAAGGTTGCATGAAGACGTGGGCTAAGGGGGGAAGGGGGAGAAATTGTAGTGATAGCACGAGAGGGAAGGAAGAGGGAATAGATACTCTGTTTTTGTTATAGACATAATATGATACTTATATGAGTACATGAGAGAGAAAGAGTTTGAGAGAGAGAGAGAGAGAGAGAGAGAGAGAGAGAGAGAGAGAGACCGATACAGACAATACACGACAATGGACATGAAAAGACAAAAATTTCATACATTTGTAAATTGATATTCCTCAGACAAAAAATGTGATATTTGACATCAATAAAGTACAATCCGAAATTGGAATCATTACCTAGTTTTGTATTACGGAAGAGAAAGGAAACATAAACGTTGTCTGGATCTTGAATTACGAGAAACCGCTCTGTTCTGCTGACATATTGACCTGACCTACTTCTTCAGGGTATTTTTTTGGGTCCAGGAAGTAAATTATATTTAAGACAACAGTGATGAATTAGGTTAAATAATTCTACCAAATAACGTATCGATTTAATAATTATACTGATTTATGCCTGAAAACATGAGCATTATGGTCAATGGGACCAAGATCAAACAAGTGCAGTGGACAGTGTGTTCACACAGGATAGAGGTTGAGAAATTGAGATCGTGTCAGAAAGCAAATGCGATTACATACCAGCTGTCACCATTATTGAAACACCCTAACATAAACATGTCCACAGAGAGAATGCTGATTAGTAATATATTCATGCCAACTCTCTGTTACCAGTGCCAAACTTGGACTTCAACAAAATCTCTATAGAGAAAGATCACGATATGTGAAATTAGACGCCTCCGGAAAACAACCAACGTAACTAGGAGAGACAGAATACGCAATGAATGCGTGAGAGGAATAGTTGAAGTAAAACCCTGCTCTGAATATATTGATGAAAAGAGAATCAATTGGTTCGGCCACCTAACGAGAATGCAATCTGACCAACTTACCCCTGTGCATCTATAACGCACGACGTTCGGTTTTTCGTAACCGTGGAAAACCAAAAAAATAGATGGATAGGAAATGTAGCGGATATTATAAATCGTCATAGAATGACGACTACTTCAGCGACGCGTCTGGTCCTGGACAGAAAACTACGGCTCCCCACGACGCCTCACGGCACAAGTGGATAAAACAAGACAAGACTGAGTTATCCGTCTCTTAAATACCACAAATGCTGTCATAGCAGGGGATGGAATCGAAGTGAAGTGCTCATTTATAGCTATATAGCAAAAGGTATGAGAAGGAGATGGTATCATATCCAAAATCCAGTTTCTGGGCTTCTACTTCTGACCTGTGCCAGTTGTCGGTGTGCTATTACCAAAATGGGGGGGGTTCAAACACGTCCGGTTAACCAGCACAGGACCAGACCTGTCATTTATCACGTGCTGGCAGGCATACTGAGGATGAGATCTGAGCGCGTGTGGACTTGACCCGAGTCCATGGAGATGACTGACTGACTATTGCCAGACTGCGTGTAAGCAATAGGTACCTGTAGAGTCTTTTAAACCAGTATATTTTTTTATTTTATGTGTTTGCCTCACTAGTTTCTACTGGCGGAGGCGCGCCTATTCCACCCCAGACCGTAGTCAATTTGGGCGATATTAAGACGCATAAATCAGTGCTTGGATGCGTGTGTGTATCTGTTTGTACCTAGCCTGGTATTTCCGTGATGTTCCTCCCGTTGTTCCTCGCTTTTGATGTTCCTAGTTGTCCGCCGTAGGTATTTGCATAAATATGCACAATAGTTTTCCTGGGACCATTTTGGGATTGAGTATATTTATTTTCTTTCATACTTGATTCGGATCTCTTTTTTTATTTCCTGATTTAAATATATATATATCCCCCCCCCCCCTTTTTCTTTTTTAAAATATTAAACCCCCTCATACATTTTATACACAATTGTGAAGATAGCAGTGTAGTGAGGTGTACAACGAGAATGAATGAGATGGAATGATTGGGAAATATGACAAACAATATACTTGATACATAAGGATTAAGAGTACAATAAAAATTAATTGAAAAGTGTCTTCCTTCTGTTGTGAGGCCCACTTGTGTTGACTTCCTTCCGTCTGGTCTTGGTGTATCAGGTTTTGCCCGCTCTCATATATTTTTCCATCGCAGCCATGTACTCCAACTTGTAAGCGATTCACTGATTTGTGTGTCACCTTGTAGATCCCTCGTCTCACCTGTGCCCTCTAGCTATCGCAGTCAATTAGGTGTTGAGTGTGTGGTAGGCTCAGGAACAGAAGAACAATAGAAAGGTAGATAATTGATTAAATAATTATAGATAGAAAAGGTTGATGTAGTAAAATTATATTAAGTGTAGATATATAGTGGTGAGTATGCCCGCAGAAGGGATATACATATATAAACCTATATATACATACATAAGTGTAAATTAAAATGTCCACATATTTATACTCATACGTACATATCTACACACCTACATATGTGCACATCTACATGTGTGCACACTGTAGCGTTCGTGAATTGTCACAACCGCTTGCTACATAACAGATGGGCTAATTGTAGTGTGAGTCCGTTACATCATCAGTCGACGCATCTTCCCACTGAATCCACAAGCGGCGACCACCGATCACCACGTGCAAGGCACGGGCGACACAGAAACTGTGGCCAAGCTAGAGCAATCCACCGAGTCTATCTCCACATGGGCACCTGTGTGTTAATTTACCCACTGACCACAATAGGTCAAATTTAGTAGAATGTAACCACACGAAGCACCACAAGTTGCGAGGTATACCAATGCGATTTTCAGATCCAACTCCGCACGTGGAAAATGGACCTCCTGCACCGCAAGAAAATAATCCCGTGTGCAGTCATCGCAGGAAAGACGAATCATACGCATCGTCGGACTGCGCACCAAACAAAGTGTCATGACCTGCTATGTCTCCCACAGCCCACCAAGAACGCTTAGGTATGGTCGCACATGTCAGCAGGGCATTTCTGTTCGCTCCGGCACATGGCTAGAGGGCATACGTCTGTCCTACAGGGAGACGACTCTCTTCATGTATTGAGCAAAGAGATGACTGGTATTGCCTTCCGTAAATCAGAGCCAGGAACTGCCAATAATGCTGCCATAAAATGGAACATCAACCTCCGTGAGGCTTGTGCAAATTCATCAATTGCCCACCAAACTCACAAACCAGCATCAAGGTCTCTTTTGGGTCCACAAAAAACAACAAAGCTGCACCCAACCAAGTGACAGCTGGACACACAATTATTTTGGTATGGAAGACTGTGTGGTCATAGAATTTCAGAAAGGGTGAGCCTTTAGCACACTCCAGGATGTCTGAGACGCCCAGCTCTTCACGCTATCAACAAGAAAAAATGTGAAATTTTGTTTCTCTAAGTACGGTGACCCTACCAATAGTCATTTTTATACTGCTGGATTTGTCACGTCATTCTACACACGATTTTTGCCGGTAAAAGCACCGCATGCTAGATCACAAATGGCTTTTGAACGATTTATTATTTTTTCCGCCGATTGGGCCAGGCCGACTTTTTGGGGAAAGGTGAAGAAGGTTGTTGGGAAAGATCTTTATCTTGTACATCCGCCCATTTTACTTGTTTAGATGACAGAACTACGCTTGAATTGGAAACCAACAGTTGTGTCGATATTGTAAACACAGTATCGATTCTTTGTTATGGTTTCCATGGTTTTCCATCGGAGCGCCTAGGCCTTATCCGGGAAAGTCCAAATATTTAAATTTTTCCGAAAATTTCACATTCATCTTCTTGTATCTCAGAAACCAACAAACACACAACAACAACACCAACATCAACAAGTTCTTCATTCAATTGTGTCTTTAAACACAAGAAAATCATACTTATTGACCAACAAATAGAACAGTTACAATTTTTGAAATTTGCAAAATTAAAAAATGTGAGAAATTTTCAAAAACTCAATGCAGTGTGCTAAAGGTTCCGTACCGCTTTTTCTATTACTTTCTCTGTTTCTTTTTTAATTGTTTGGTAAGATTTTTGGTTGTCTTCTGTTTTGTATTTCCTGTATTTCTTTAGAGCTTTTTGTCTTTTCTTTATTTGGTTAGTGCATTCCTCATTCCACCAGGGCACAGGTGTTTTGTTGTTTTTACGGTTACCGTATTGGTTTTCTTTTCCTGTGGATTGTATTAAGTTAGCTGGCATGTTTTTGTTGGGTATGTGCTTTATAGCTATCTGCAGGATGTTGGTTGTTAGGTTATGGTTGAATACGTCTACGTTATCTGAGATTAAGTCTTCTCTTTTGAGTCTGAGCAGATCTTCTTAGAATCCATTCCAGTCTGCCTTATGGTAGTTTAAATAGGGTCTGATTGATCCAGTGGTTCGTATGTATTTTTCTTTTAAATAAATTGCTATGGGCAGGTGGTCTGATCCTGCATTATCCAGAACTTCCCATGTGATGGTTGCTAAGTTTGGCGTCATTATTGTGATGTCTATAGCCGAATCTGATCCATTTGGATTGTTATTTATTCTGGTCATTGACCCATCGTTTATTATTATTAGAATGTTTTCTTTGCAGAAGGTCATTATTTGTTTCCCTGCCGTGTCTATGGCGCTTCCTCCCCATGCTGGATGATGTGCGTTGAAATCCCCTACTATGATTGTTCTATTGTTTATTTGTGCTTTGATTGTTTCCATGTCATTTGTGGTGAATTTTCCTCTTGGGTTGTATATGTTTATTATTGTGATGCTCGCTGGACTACTGTCTATTTTAATGGATAGGCCTTCTAGGTTTTCGGTATTAAATGGATCCCAGCCCAGATTGGCCAGTCCTAGGTATGGCTTAAAGTTTTTGTGTAGGCCTCTGCAGTTCCATTGTATTATTTTCATTTTGTGTTATTTTCACTTTGCTTGTGCTACGTGGAATTGTTAGTCTTTCTTGAGGTTCAGTGGTTCAATTCGGTCCAATTCTATAAAAGTATTGTTCTGATTTAGGAGAATTCTTCTTTTTTTTTAAATTTTTTTATTATCTATCTATTAGATTATACTTGCAAGGTTCTGACCTTGGCTGTTTTCCACTCTTTTCCAACAAAGTTTTGATTCGTCAATATTTAGAAAATAGCATAAATCATATTACCTTGATTCTGCATGGGCGATGTTTTACATACCGATACTTTACCCTGTTGCTTGTGCTTCCTGTTTTACAGCATTTCCGAATATCCTCTTCCCGCCTTTGTCTCGCGCGCCTGGCTCTGAGTAGATGGATAGACCTGGGGGTCCTACTTTTGTTTGTTGTTGACCGATTGATCTATCATTAAACCAGTATAAAGACGTTAAGTCAAGTTATATGGGGAAAAACGTGGCTTCCAATCCGCTCCTGCCTCTCAGACAGTATGGCTAGTGAAATGACACGCATGAATCGAGTAAGCCGGAATGAAAGGCCAGGTGGCGGAACGTAGCTGCGCAGATACCGGAACGTTGAGGGAGGAGGAGAGGTGATGGAGGCGGATACGCCAGAATGTATAAGGCCAGGTGTCGCGGAACGTGAGATGCAGGTGCCACAATTTGATGCGCAGGGGCTAGAATGTAATTGGCAGGGGTTAGAATGTAGTGGGCAGAGGATATAATATAATGTGCAGGTTAGAATGTAATATGCAGGGGGTTAGAATGTAATGTGCAGGGATTAGAATAAAAGGCTAGGTACCAAAATGTAGAGTTATTTTCTTCTGCGGCTGACGCAATCAGCCAGGTTTGAGCGCTGCGATTAACGCAATTAGCCATCTAGGAGTCAGTAACTGCTGCCAGTCGCTGCTGCATCCTTAACCCTTTATCTTTATCAGCAACGTCTACTATGGCATTACTTTTCATACTGATCAATTGTTTTTCTTTTCCTTTTCTTCTCAGGAAACAAAGTATGGAAGGCCAGCTTTACTGCGAGGCGCACGCTCCTCGATCCCAAGGATCAACACCCAGCCCAGAGTCAGACGAGAAGGTAAGTAAGTCTCTAGATCATTCGTGAAATCGATTGGTTTCTAACTGTCTTTGACAACTTGTCATAAAAAGCTATGCAGAACATGCCAAGTGGAAGAAATCTAATCTCATCAATGGCACGCAGTTTCTTGATACCCTTAAGCAGATACCAGACTGTCGACGTTCCGAAGAGTCAAATCCTTCACCCAGCTGAACATAGCAGGGCCATTAATTGAAAATATCAGGGCCATTAGTTGAAAATATCAGGGCCATTAGTTGAAAATATTAGGGCCTTTAGTTGAAAATATTAGGGCCTTTAGTTGAAAATATCAGGGCCATTAGTTGAAAATATTAGGGCCATTAGTTGAAAATATCAGGGCCATTAGTTGAAAATATTAGGGCCTTTAGTTGAAAATAGGGCAATGTTGAAAATATCAGGGCAATGTTGAAAATATCAGGACATTGATGAAAATATCAGGGCCATTAGTTTAAAATATCAGGGCAATTAGTTGAAATATCAGGGCCATTAGTTGAAAATATTAAGGCCATTAGTTGAAAATATCAGGGCAATGCTGAAAATATATGGGCCATTAGTTGAAAATATTAGGGCCATTAGTTGAAAATATCAGGGCGATTAGTTGAAAAATCAGGGGCATTAATTGAAACTATCAGAACTCAGAACGCGGGTGAGGTCATCCTTTAGCCAGTGAGGTCGTTTGAGCACACATGAAGACAACCCCACGTCAGCACGTTCTGTCAGCGGCCGCTGCTTGCGCCTCCTGTGGTCGGAGATTGGTCCATTCTTTTATGCTGTCCTCCCATCTATTTTTGAGACGACTTCTTCGTGTAGCAGATCCCACTGTTTGCCTTGGCCGTGATCTAACTTAGAACATTCTCACATTCATCCACATCATCATGACCATACTCAGTAAATGACATATCACACATCAGGTGGCATATTTATTATATCATACTCATATCATAGAATGAGTAGAGAAATTACAAACACAATATAATACATATCTTAACTAAACATTCTACTAAAACGGGAATTGTAAGCATTAGCTATTGATGGAATTCCCACATATAAAAACCCAGTTCTATTGCCTTGCAATTGCATCACACACACATCGCCTTAACTGCGTCTTCAACACACCTTATCAAATACTCTTCCTCACTGAAATCCCCTCAGGCGGGCGATCTCGACATACTCGTTCACAATGTGTCCTTGCTTACAAACACACTTTCACATTATCTATTAATGCAAAACTCACACACCTATTTGAGCGATCCTGTTCTATCACTAAACATTCGTCCAACCGTCAATCAATCGCTCCTCTATCTAAGTCGGTGAGTTAAACATACTATCCACATTCAGTCTCTCTCTCTCCATCTCTCCTCCTCTCTCTTCCAGCCTCTCGAGCTAAACTTTGTCTCGAGTTATATATCCTCAAGCAAGGCCAGAGCTTGACCAATCGATCTCAGGTATGGTCATCTTCAATTCCAATTGGACCGAAACACTTTGCCCACCTGTCATTCATTCTCTCGCAGCAAGCCCCGCTGCCAATTTCGTCTGTCAATCAATCTCCCCCTACCAAAATCGGAATGCCAGTAGTCAGTTTCTACCTGTCCACATTCCTTAACTCAACTCTGTTCTCCTTTGGTGAGACGGTGAGTGACCTTGACATGCATTCATGTAGCTTTAAGCTTTAACATGTTCAGGCATCCTAAACTCCCCTTGCTCCGGCGGGAACTGTTACATTCGTCCACTTTGCACCTTTCCGTGCAGGATTGTATTTACAAGATCCGTTTGATCTCGATATGTGCTCGTACCAAGCACGTTTATATATTTTGACTACTGCCAAGAGGTCTTCACAAGGCAACATTGCTGTTGTTATTACCGCATTTGTAGGGGAACTGAGACGCTACTAGTCCAGTCAGGCACAATATACTGACCAGGACGTCGCGTCGGGGTCAGGCACAATATGCTCACCAGGACGTCGCGTCGGGGTCAGGCACAACATACTGACCAGGACGTTGCGTCGGGGTCAGGCACAACATACTGACCAGGACGTCGCGTCGGGGTCAGGCACAACATATTGACCAGGACGTCCCGTCGGGGTCAGGCACAACATACTGACCAGGACGTCGCGTCGGGGTCAGGCACAACATACTGACCAGGACGTTGCGTCGGGGTCAGGCACAACATACTGACCAGGACGTCGCGTCGGGGTCAGGCACAACATATTGACCAGGACGTCCCGTCGGGGTCAGGCACAACATACTGACCAGGACATCGCGTCGGGGTCAGGCACAACATACTGACCAGGACGTTGCGTCGGGGTCAGGCACAACATACTGACCAGGACATCGCGTCGGGGTCAGGCACAACATACTGACCAGGACGTTGCGTCGGGGTCAGGCACAACATACTAACCAGGACGTCGCGTCGGGGTCAGGCACAACATATTGACCAGGACGTCCCGTCGGGGTCAGGCACAACATACTGACCAGGACGTCGCGTCGGGGTCAGGCACAACATACTGACTAGGACCACAATCTCTCTTCCATTTAGAGTTCCCCGGAAACATGTTGTCTTCAAATCATCCTGACTGACGCGTTGTGGATCGATGTGATCCCCGTAGTAATGAACGCCACGTAGATGAAGCCAAACATAGTGTAAACGCCTGGAGGACCCCGGCCCACCTTCATCGGCATGCTCAGGATGTTAGGAAGGCTACTACAACCCGCCATTTTGACATCCTTTTCAGTGCGCACAAAATGATAAACTGACTCATTGTGGCCATTACACAACAACAATCTCATTTGTAACTCAGTCTTTGTATTTGACGTCTAGAAATCTTCGTAAACATATCTCCAAGACTTGTATCCTCAGATCTGAATGCCATATATTCACGTAGCCGGCGATGCCACCAAAAATGATTTAAAAGTATATTTCATTTCTAATGTGGAACTGCACGATTCTAATTAATAGGATATAGTTATCCTGATATATAAAACATGTGGTAGGGATGCCTGACGACTGATGGTTACAAAGATCGAAGTTCTGGAAGCCTTATGTCTGCTCGCCTCCCTATTCAACTCCACAGTTCTTCCTACAATGCGTTTTGTCGCAGACACAGGGGCTCTTACTAAAGAAAAAGTCTAAGCTCAGAGTGACCCAAGCCTCTCTCGAGAGACGTATGATCGGCTTCATGCTCCCCAAACAACGTTTGAAAGGTCTTCACAACACTTGTGTGCGTCAAATATCAGACAAGGTAAATCATCGCTGCGCTGGTCATCTGCTTCAGAGAACTGCTGACCGTTGGAGCACAGCGACATCAGTCTGGTGCTCACGAGACAAAAGACGACCACCGGGAAGATCACATATGCGCTGGGCCGACTCCCTGGACCTCAGAAATATCTACGTTGCTAAAAACGGGACATTTATCACCCACCGGTCCATTGTAGACCAAGACAGAATACAATGGAAACGAAGTTAGGACCGTTGCAGTGTAACCGCCTCTGAAGAGCGGGTTATCCAGTTATGTTTATGCACGTCAAAGTAGTTTTTGATGCCCTTTCTTCAAAGGCCCGAATCATTGTTTTATTATCATAGACTCAATGGCAGTCATCCAAGCATTAGAAATTGCTGGTCATTGTAGAGCTGACCTTATCCAAATATCTCTAGACATTGACAAATGGGAAAAAAACTAGTAAATGTTGATTAAGGTTGAGCTTAATCAAAATTTAAAAATGGGTATGGTCAGATACCGCACCGAGACGAGAACACAAACAAAACCTACGTTACGATCAATAGGCCTTCATCAGGGACAACAACACTGAACTAACAAATCAACATATAAGAAAAAAAGGGTCAACTCATCTGTTTCAGGTAGGAGACGTTTTCTGTCTAAGCGACCGGTTGTGCCAAGTATTCGATAGAAACTGAAATGGGAGCGGTCAAACAAAAAGTGGCGGAATATGCCTGATAAGCCAAGCGTGGCCAAATAGTGGGCCAGATAGGAGAACAATGAGAAGGCAATATAAGCCGGGAGGGCGTGATATTGATATAAGAGAGGGGGGAAGAGAACTGATGGAAGAATGGGGGAGGCGGGGGGGGGGGAGGAAGACAAATAGATGGGAACCAGTGTGAGGATTTAAGAAAAAGTATGGAAGATATTAATACCATGTGGTTGGAGACAGCCCATACTCGAGATAAGTCTGTTCTCAAGGGCGAATCGATGACGATCGTCAGAGAAGCACGAAACTAGACCAGTGACACTGACGTCAGCCATACCCCGGTGCTCAGGACCATTGAAGTGGCTGGCAATTGGGGAACCAGTGCGGTTGCAGATGTCGTTGAGGTGTTGGCGGAAACGCTCCCGTAGTTCCATACCAGTTTCCCCAATGTAAGTCATACCACACTGGCGGCAGATGATGGAATAGATGAGGTTACGAGATTTGCATGTGAACCCCTCTTTGATGAAGAATTCAGCCTTAGGAAAGGTAATGGAGCGAGACATTGACTACAACTTTCTATGATGTCAAAATAGTTTTGTAGTGGATCCCTGGATACTCAAACACACCTGGCAATGACAAGGCAGACAGACTAGCAACGAAAGGATCAAGACAAGAAGAACCACACACAAAAAGCTAAACAGCTCATAAGAACAACAAACGAAGAAACTTGGTTGAACAAATGTGTCATGGGAAATACGGGGAGAGAGGTTTACAGACATTTGGCAAGCCCCAACCCAAATGACAGTAACAATCAACTCACATAGAAAGATCAGTGTCCCATTTTCCGACTGACAACCCAACACATCCCACTAAACAAACACCTGAACAGAATCCAACCACAACATACTCCTGAGTGCCAGCTGTATACACCCATATGAAACCGTTGATCATCATCTCATTGAGTGCTAAACGATCAACGCTTTTAGGAAAATGCTTCTTCTTCCGATGCTAGATAAACCTAACACTTTGTATGGCACTAGATAACAGCTTTTATACACGTGCATATACCATTACATAGCATTGGACCGAAGAAAGAGAGCCCGGGTGCTGCTGGATCTGTAACAACAACATCCACGTCCAGGGAATCGTCCACTTATGCGATGGCGGGATAGTTTGATGAAAGACCTACAAGACAGCCCACGCAAGGAATGCATGCAAAGTGCTGTTAGCCATCTCACATACTGCAGACATCCTTGCTAGGTTGACTCCGAGGTTAGTGTAATCATGTGAAGTGTGATTTACATTACTGGTAATAAACACCTAGGTGGTAGTCGTGGTGAAAAGAATATGTCCACTGTAACCTTCCAAATAAATCGTAAAGGGTGACTAAAGATGGTTGTGCGCGGGGCTAGCAACCTCATCATGTAAAACTATTCAAAAACACCACTTAAAATGCTCTGATACAGACGTTCTGTCCGTTTGCCAGTTGTACCTGAAGTTTTGTGATTCACTTAGGACGGACCGATCTTTAGTAATAGAATTTCAGACCTATGGGTACACCCGGAGTGCAGTGAACTCGATTTGTAGAAACAGAACATCAGAACAGACCTGATTGATTGATGAAACTGTAATAAATTATGGGGAACGAAGACGCAAGTCCAGTCAGGCACACAAAACTGACCAGGACGTCGCGTCAGGGTCAGGCACAATACACTGACCAAGACCACTATCTCTCTTCCATGTAGCGCTCCCTGAAAACAGACTGTTTTCAAGGCATCCTGACTGATGAGATGTGGAACGATTTGATCTCCGTAGTAATGAGCGCCACGCAGATAAAGCCAAGCATATCACAACCGACTGGAGGACCGCCGTCCACCTTCATCAGCATGCTCGGGATGTGAGGAAAGCTACTACAACCCATCACTTAATGCCCTTTTCAGGGCGCACAAAATAGTCAACTTACTCATTTTGGGCATTCCCAACAACAACCATCAAATATTAGCTAAAATGAATGTGTCTTATCACTGAAATGGTAATGTGTCACTGCTGGGTTGAAGGTTACCAACCCCATTCTTCAAGCAAGGACTCTCAAACACACGGGCCCTCGTCTACTCACAGAAGGACCGCGTGGCCCTGCTCGGTTCAACTTTGCCATCCATTCCTCTAAAGCACAGCGCCCACCAAACCATCTCTTGACAATTGTTTCCAGAATTGAGTTCAAAGAAATATCTAAACTTCGGAAAAAGGACAATTTTTTTTTATATATAAAGGAAAACGTTGATTAAAAATGATAAAAGACGGACAGAATAATGTCAGAACAAATGTCAAGGACATTAAATCTATCCTAACACAGTTATAACAGCAGAACCGTGTTTTGTTTTTAGTTCTGTCCTTTTAAGAAACAACGTTTTGTTTTTAGTTCTGTTCTTTTAAGAATCGACGTTTTGTTTTTAGTTCTGTTCTTTTAAGAATCGACGTTTTGTTTTTAGTTCAATTCTTTTAAGAATCGACGTTTTGTTTTTAGTTCTGTTCTTTTAAGAATCGACGTTTTGTTTTTAGTTCTGTTCTTTTAAGAATCGACGTTTTGTTTTTAGTTCTGTTCTTTTAAGAATCCACGTTTTGTTTTTAGTTCTGTTCTTTTAAGAATCGACGTTTTGTTTTTTGTTCTTTTCTTATAAAAATCGACGTTTTGTTTTCAGTTTTGCTCTTTTAAGAATCGACGTTTTGTTTTTAGTTCTGCTTTTTTAAGAATCGACGTTTTGTTTTTAGTTCTGCTCTTTTAAGAATTGACGTTATTGCTCTCCTGGCAGACTCGTAGATCTTTTGTCTCTCTCAGCAAATGACGCAGAGTGCTGATGATGATGGTTCTCGTAGCTTGGTTGCTGTACACACTCATATTCTGTTCTCTTAGGCGCCTCTCTCTCTCTCTCTCTCTCTCTCTATATATATATATATATATATATATATATATATATATATATATATATATATATATCTCTGCAAAACCTGTGTACTTTTCTTTATTTGTCCTAAATATGCCGCTACCAAGCCCTGAACAGTCTTTTGCAAGTAGAAGGATGTTATCCATATAACGGAATGTATTGTGTCGTAGTTTACAGCTTGACGGCGATATTTACACCTTTCGGTCCGACACATCCGACTTCAGGAGACATGTTTGAGTACCGGGTTAGTCTTCCCTCTCCGATCCCTTCTCCTTAGCCAATCTGCTCTTTTGCAGTCTGTTATCCAGGATCGTCGCGTGGATATGTAAAAGGGACTTGGCAGCTCTAGTTTACTGGCCCTGACACTTGCAGTCAGCTTTGGGTCGCTGACCACTGCAGCTCATGCACTGCTCAGTTTCTTGATCCCAGACTGGTGTATGATTTCAAAACTTTACAATCTACGCTTTACTGTTTCAACGATTGATATGCCTCTAGGATAAGGACTTCTTTCACTTTTTTATTTTTTATTTACGTGTTTGCCTCACTAGTTTCTTTCTGGCGGAGACGCCCATATTCCACTAAAGACCGTAGTCAATTGGGCAATATTAAGACGCATAAACTAGTGCTTGGATGCATGTGTGTGTGTGTCTGTAGGTACCTATGCTAAGTTTATACTCTATCAGAATCCAGCACAACCAAAGTGCAATGGAAGGGCTTCACCTTGAAGTCACGTGTGCGAGCTGTGCAAGAGTGTGATTGTTGGACAGAGTCGAATGAAACAAGAGTGTGATTGTTGGACAGAGTCAAATGAAACAAGAGTGTGATTGTTGGACAGAGTCAAATAAAACAAGAGTGTGATTGTTGGACAGTCAAGTGAAACAAGAGTGTGATTGTTGGACAGTCAAGTGAAACAAGAGTGTGATTGTTGGACAGAGTCAAATGAAACAAGATTGTTGGACAGAGTCAAATGAAACAAGAGTGTGATTGTTGGACAGAGTCAAATGAAACAAGATTGTTGGATAGAGTCAAGTGAAACAAGAGTGTGATTGTTGGACAGAGTCAAATGAAACAAGATTTTTGGACAGAGTCAAATGAAACAAGAGTGTGTGGTAAGAAGAGCTTTTCTAATCCAGCTCATGTCTTTCACCTGCAAAGATGAGAATGTTATACTTCTCTACAGTGCTAGATCCTTCGGGTCATTGAACTCTTCAGTGCTAGATCCTTCGGGTCATTGAACTCTTCAGTGCTATGTCCTTCGGGTCATTGAACTCTAGTGCTAGGTCCTTCGGGTCATTGAAATTGTCATTATTCAGTTTAGAGTATATTAATTTGTCTTACTTTTCCCTTTAGGCCTTCAAAGTCATTATTCCCCCTTAGGATCACTGAACTGGTCTTTATCTTCTTATTATCCCCCTTCTGTGCTACAACTTCACATGATTCTCCTTCGGGCCACTGCACTTTATATTCAGCTTGAGGGTTACAGAACTTGTCCTCATTTGGTCTTGTGCCACTGAACTTGTTCTCATCGGTCTTAAGACCATTCAACTTGTCCACATTCAGAGATGGATCACTCTTCTTCTTCTTCGTACGCTGTCAGACGTCAACCTTTATTTTTTCGAAAATAGCAGCGATCATCCTAAGGCTGATGGACCACTCAACTTGCCCTCATTCAGACATGGACCACTCAACTTGCCCTCATTCAGACATGGACCACTCAACTTGCCCTCATTCAGACATGGACCACTCAACTTGCCCTCATTCAGACATGGACCACTCAACTTGCCCTCATTCAGACATGGACCACTCAACTTGCCCTCATTCAGACATGGACCACTCAACTTGCCCTCATTCAGACATGGACCACTCAACTTGCCCTCATTCAGACATGGACCACTCAACTTGTCCTCATTCAGACATGGACCCCTCAACTTGCCCTCATTCAGACATGGACCACTCAACTTGCCCTCATTCAGACATGGACCACTCAACTTGTCCTCATTCAGACATAGACCACTCAATGTGTCCTCATTTAGAGATGGACCACTCAATGTGTCCTCATTCAGACATGGACAACTCAATGTGTCCTCATTCAGACATGGACCACTCAACTTGTCCTCATTCAGACATAGACCACTCAATGTGTCCTCATTCAGACATGGACCACTCAACTTGTCCTCATTCAGACATAGACCACTCAATGTGTCCTCATTCAGAGATGGACCACTCAATGTGTCCTCATTCAGACATGGACAACTCAATGTGTCTTCCTTCAGACATGGACAACTCAATGTGTCCTCATTCAGACATGGACCACTCAATGTGTCCTCATTCAGACATGGACCACTCAATGTGTCCTCATTCAGACGTGGACCACTCAATGTGTCCTCATTCAGACATGGACCACTCATTGTGTCCTCATTCAGACGTGGACCACTCAATGTGTCCTCATTCAGACATGGACAACTCAACTCGTCCTCATCAACCTTATTGTCACAAAACGTATCCTCGTTCGGTCCTATTGCCACTGAACAAACCCTCATTCAGTCTTCATTATTCCGGCCTGCTCCAAGGTCAGATCCAGCGTCTCCTTGATATCCTGTCCATCATCTTCTCGGTCGGCCCCTGCCTCTCTTTCCAGTGACCATGCCCTCCATAACCGCTCTCTCCAGTCCGTTGTGTCGTTTGACGTGTCCAAAAATACCTCAGTATTCGGGCTAATATGTCATTTATGAGCCAATTCAACTCCACATCCAGGTCTTGCCGGATGGATTTGTTTCTTTCTTTCTTTGTCCACGGAATTCTCAGGACTCTTCTTTAGCACTGTATTTCAAAAGCACCGATCTTCACTCCATAGGTTGCCACAAGAAAAATGCATATTCTTTTGCCATCCGCCAACCATAAATAGAGAATATTGTCGGGAATGCGATCATCTTCCATGCCACGAACATTACCAAACCATCGCAGTTTCCGCTTCCTTATGAGAACGTTGCGTGGGTTCACTTCTGAATTTGATATTATATCCTTCATCCTTCACACGCTAAACATTTCTTTGCTCAAATTCGTGACTACGCTATCAAGCTCAAATTCTTAAACAATTTGTCTGATAGAAAAATAGTAATCGTGCGTTGAGACACTTCCATAGAAGAAACAGATTTGACAAAAAAAACGGATGCCCTGCACTTAGACGGGGGACCACTAAACATTAGGGAATCTAGCAAGAAATTGCTTGTTAGAAACAAATGGAGTGCATCTCCTGTGTCAAAACTCAGTGCCATGCCCATAGCAGTAGCAACAAACACGGTTTAATTTGAGCCATTGATGTCTGATATCGAATGGGGAAGAAGAACAGCATGGATGTCTATGTTCCCGCTGAAACACATATCTTTTTCAATTGCTTAGATGTTTTAAGTAATCGACTATTATATATGCACCACAGCAATACCACTCAGTAAATAGGTCACACATTCTAACCAGACAGATACACCACCCAGTAACTAGGTCACACATTCTAACCAGACATATACACTACTCAGTAAATAGTTCACACATTCTAGCCAGTCAGATTCATCATTCAGTAACTAGGTCACACATTCTAGCCAGACAGATAAAACGCTCAGTAACTAGGTCACACATTTTAACCAGACATATTCACCATTCAGTAACTGGGTCGCACATTCTAACCAAACAGAGAAATGACATACAATAAAAGAAATGCAGTTCCTGATGAAACTGCAATCAACTTTAGAATAATAAATAAAACACAGCCTATATTTAACTAGACAAATGTTTGAAATGATGATTGCTTACTAATAAAGATACACAACAGACACGATTATTAGGATAAAATCTCTAAGGGCAGGGCATTGAGAACAGCGAAGATGGAGAGGAAGAAAGATCGAGGGCACCAATGAACGAACACCTTTTGAATAATGAAAATCTGAATGGGGAAAATCAGGATAAACAGACGGCAACGGAGGGTATTGGTCGTCTAGGCCCTGCGGTATGACACCTCATGAATACGATTGATTATGCGCATTCAATATCACTGCATCATATCCCACGTACGTTCAATTATAGCACGATTTTCTCATCCAAAGATACACAGAAATCGACAGATTCTTGCTTTGTCAGCGATGTGTTTATGGGTCACTGTTTTGTTGTCCGCTGGGGAAACTAGTCTAGGTTCGATCCAATGTACCAAGATCTCTTTTCCTGCACGATATTGAACCGGCTGGCTCTAAGCCCATGTCTATAAATACTTTCTCTCATTTTTATCTTCGTTTCTTTTCTTAAATACGAGAGGAGATCAGAATGTAATGCACCACACAATTTGTTTTTCAGACACTGTTTATTCCAAATACGAGACATTTGTACACACCGTCCTGGATTTGTCATATAAACATATTTATCACTCAGTTACCAACTTGTACGGCTTTACGCCAGCGGGAAACAAGTGCATGTATGCCTTGACCGTACCGGTTATTGTCCTTACCACGTAGCCATTACTTCAGTGTTTTATCACATCCTCAGCATCCTCAAAACTTGTCTCATGGAGTTCATTTTTAAGGGGATCAAAACTATGAAAATCAGAGGTAGCAAGATCAGAACTATAGGGTGGATGGGAGAGTACATTCCAACCCAATTTGGTCATTGCATCACGTGTTGACAGACTTGTGTGAGGGCGCCCAATGGCATGAAGGACAAGCAGTTCGCATTGGGTCTTGTGAAGTAGAACTCCGAAGAACCGTCGATTCAGATTGGTCAGTGTCTTGGTGTAAGCTTGCGAATTGATTGTCTCTTCTATTGGCACCACATCCACAAGAATCACACCTTAACTGTCCCAAAACAAAGTGATTATGACCTTTCTAACTGAATGAGTTTTCTTGAAATTCATAATTCATGGTGATTGAGGATGCCACCACTCCATTGACTGCCATTTTTGTCTCAGGCTCAAAATGATACGCCCATGTTTCGTGACATGTATAAATCCTCAACAAAAAGGATTTCCCCATTAACATCGAAACGCTCCAACAATTCAAAAGAAATTGTTTTTCTTTGCATTTGGTTTTGATTTGTGAGACTTCAAGAGACCCATCTTTGGCAAACTTTTAAAAACCCCACAGTTTTTATAATTTGAACTGCATGCCCCCCCCCCCCCCGCCTCCTCCCCATAAACCCCCCCCCCCCTCCTCCAGCCCCTTCCCACCCACCTTCTTGCTGACTGAAAGCTGTAAGGCCAATTGTTTAATGGTGATTTGCCTTCCACTACGAATAAGGACATCAGCAGTTTAAACATATCTAGCCTGGCTGATGTGGCAGAACGTTCAGAGCGGTGCAGATCATGCAGCTTCGTCTCTTTACAAGTTGAAGTTTTAATTCTCTGAGCCCATTGACTGACTGTGCTCCTATCGACTGCACAATATCCATATACCGTACACAAGCGTTTGTGAATATTCACAACAGTTTCTTTCTCTGCAACGAAGAATTATAACAAGTCGCTTTTTGTGACGTATGCTGTTCAGAGGCGGAAATTTAACGGTTTGTTGCGGCTGGTTATATTTTCAGAGTACTATGTAATTTCGTACACAGAATCGGCACATTCCAAAATGTCGTGTTTGTATAGGTTAGTTTAGTTTAATTTAGTTTAGTCGAACAATCAACGTCATTGCACAAGGTTTAACCCATAAGTGCTCTGTACGTCTCCATATGTTTGGAGAATCTCAGTACAATAGACGGACTCTGTAGCACCGGCCAGGATCCCGTAATAGATTGAGGTCGATTTTTAACACAATTTTGAATTTTGCCCCAGCAGCGGCCGTTAAGTCTACTCTTTTCGATTTCCATCTGCCAGAGGATTTTAAACGTGCGCGACCTTGTAGGCGTCCGATCTTTAATACACAGAGATCCAGGGAAATACAAGAAAGTCCAAGTGAAAAAAATGCCGGTCTTCACAGTGATTTGAACCCGCGATCATCTGGGGTAGTTGTCTCGCCGCCGCGATTCAATTTCAACCAGTGTTCGTAAAGCGATCTCAGTCCCGCCAGGCGGAGCGATAGCGTGGGCTTGCGGAAAACGCTTGCTCGCCTTTCCCCGTAGAGGTATCGGGATGCGGTTTTTTTGGCGTCTCCTCCGCCGAGGTGCGCTGCTCTGGTCCGTATCGAGAAACGTTGTCAGTCGGTGGTGATTTATCTAAGGCTTATAGCAGAGCTCGACAGTTCGTCTCGCTGGTGATCAGACTCTCGCAAAGAGCTTGTGACCGGCAAATGGAAAGCAGGAATCGTGCCTGAAGGCCCTGTGTTCTCCCGGGGACCAACCCTCGGGAGAAAGGCAGGCCGGCAGGCCAAATTGTCTCTAGTCTCAGTGAAATTCATCGCCGGGGTCGTTGGGATCCGTTCTGCACAGAGCTCTGCCATCCCTCCACGAGCGAGCCCGGTCGGTCGTTCGGTCGTCTGGTGTGTGTAGGGGCCCCTGTCAGGCGGTCCTAGGTCGACGGAGTGAGGGACGGGGGGGGGGACAACCGTCCGTCCGTTCGTCAGTTGGTCCCTGCGGCCGTCCCAGTGAGGCTTTTTACACACCCGTCCTCCGCCGACCGGTGTGTGCTGTACCTACGTCTCCGACATATATCTGGTTGATCCTGCCAGTAGTCATATGCTTGTCTCAAAGATTAAGCCATGCATGTCTAAGTTCACACTGTCTCACGGTGAAACCGCGAATGGCTCATTAAATCAGTCGAGGTTCCTTAGATGACACGATTCTACTTGGATAACTGTGGCAATTCTACAGCTAATACATGCTGACCAAGCTCCGACCCTCGCGGAAAAAGCGCTTTTATTAGTTCAAAACCAATCGTCGTTTCCCATCGCGGGGTTGCGGCGTCCCCACAGGTGATTCTGGATAACTTTGTGCTGATGGCATGGCCTCATGTGCCGGCGACGCATCTTTCAAATGTCTGCCCTATCAAATGTCGATTGTACGTGACATGCCGACCATGTTTGTAACGGGTAACGGGGAATCAGGGTTCGATTCCGGAGAGAAAGCATGAGAAACGGCTACCACATCCAAGGAAGGCAGCAGACGCGCAACTTACCCACTCCCGGCACGGGGAGGTAGTGACGAAAAATAACAATACGGGACTCTTTCGAGGCCCCGTAATTGGAATGAGTACACTTTAAACCCTTTAACGAGGATCTATTGGAGGGCAAGTCTGGTGCCAGCAGCCGCGGTAATTCCAGCTCCAATAGCGTATATTAAAGTTGTTGCAGTTCAAAAGCTCGTAGTTGCATCTTCTGCGCAGGCGGGCGGTCCGGCTCACGCCGGTTCACTTCCCGTTGTCTCCTGCCCTACCGTCTGCCGGATCTCTCCCATGGGAGCTCTTCGCTGAGCGTCCTGGGTGGCCAGCGCGTTTACTTTGAAAAAATTAGAGTGTTCAAAGCAGGCCTCGGCTGGCTGAATAATGGTGCAGGGAATAATGGAATAGGACCTCGGTTCTATTTTGTTGGTTTTCGAAACTGGAGATAATGATTAACAGGGACGTATTGCGGCGTTAGATGTGAAATTCTTGGATCGCCGCAAGACGAGCTACTGCGAAAGCATTTGTCAAGAATGTTTTCATTAATCAAGAACGAAAGTCAGAGGCGCGAAGACGATCAGATACCGTCGTAGTTCTGACCATAAACGATGCCGACTAACGATCCGCAGGAGTTGCTTCGATGACTCTGCGGGCAGCTTCTGGGAAGCCAAAGTGTTTGGGTTCCGGGGGAAGTATGGTTGCAAAGTTGAAACTTAAAGGAATTGACGGAAGGGCACCACCAGGCGTGGAGCCGGCGGCTTAATTTGACTCAACACGGCCAACACTGAAATGACTGACATGCCGAGACCACTTTCCTTGGGTCTAATATGGAACGGGTGCTGGATTTAGACCCTCTGAAATCTGGGGTTATGCCCTCTGTGGCTCGGTTGGTCTGCATTCGGTGTTTGATAAAGGAATTGACGGAAGAGCACTACCAGGAGTGGAGCCTGCGGCTTAAATTGACTTAACACGCCAATAATGTAGAATGACTGTCAAATCGAGAGCACCTTCGTGGGGTCTAATAGTGAACAAGTGCTGGTATTAGACCCACGGAAGACGAGTCAGTCTCTTAACCCCCTAATGAAAGAGCGTCTGCTATGGTAATCTGGTCTTAACCTTGCAGAAATCGCAGGTTCCAGAAACTTGGCCATTGACAAACTAAAAAGCCCTCTATTGATACGTCTGGTCTAATATTGAACGGGTGCTGGAAATAGACCCTCGGAAGACAGGTCAGTTTTACCTTACTAATGACAGGGCGTTGCTACGGTAATCCTACTCAACTCGAGAGGAGCCGCAGACATTTGGTTCACGTACTAGGCTGATAAGCCAACGGCGCGAGGCTACAAGGTGAGGGATTACGGCCGAACGCCTCTAAGCCAAAATCTCCCCCAAAATCTCAGCACGATTGCAAAGGGAGGCTTCGACATGGTGGGGACCTGGGGCTCCCGCTCCAGCCCCGCCCGGTCGAGCCGCAGAATGAGAGGTCTCTGCCGTCCGCCGATCAAAGCGGGCGGGAAGCTGCTAGTTATTCACCCCATACGGCGATGAGGTATGAAACCATTTGTAGAAGACTTAGTTCTCGGTCGGGGTGCCCTAAGCAGTAGATCAGCTACCTCACTGCGAACTGCTGAGACTCAACCCTTGACCATGAGATATGTCCGCACACCAGGCGAACAACATCTCCGTGCAATGACCAGGCTTGTCCCCTGGTCAAATGCACTATTTCGAGAGGAATCACAGGTCGCTGACATTTGGTCCACGTGCTTGGCTGATAAGCTACCAACTGAGGGACTACGGCCGAACGCCTCTAAGCCAGAATCCCGCCCTAAATCTCAGCACCGCTGTAATGGGAGGCTACGACATGGCTGGGGCTTGCGTCTCAGCCCGGCCCGGTCGAGCCGCAGAAATGCACCTGGTAAAATGCACTCCTGCCTCGCTCTTTGCCTCTGTCTGCTATCAGTCATCCCAATGGACGCAGAAGAGATGCAGTCCAGCGGACATTGCACCTCCTGCCCTATTGTGACAACCTCCCGGGTGGCGGGGAATGCTAGGAGTACCATCACTCCAGATGAGCCGAGAAAATAAAGTGAGCAAAGAGATACCTCACTCACATGCATATGCTACGTTCCTGGCAGGACGTGACGATCCTGGGACAAAGTCACACTGGACTGCCTCTCTTCCTGGAAAGTACAAACTAGTACATAGTCCATCATATCATTGCCAAACCCTATAGACACGAGTAGGGAAGACTCGATAGTCCTGCAAGACAACTTCCTAAGAGAGACAACTCGGACCAAAAACAACTGCTGCCTTGCAGTTAGGCTGGGGACAGCCAAAGGCTAAGAAACGCCTGTTGAAATCGGATGCACTGAGCCACACGCTTAACAAAATAAAACAGTGCAACGTAAATATCGCTGTAAACAGCGTACGAAGAAGAAGAAGAAGAAGAAGAACCCGCGATCTCCGGCACCCGAAACCGACGTGTTGCCTCGAGACTACTCAGTACCAATATCTTATATCTTTATTTATTAGCTAAAATAAATGACGCGGTGCATTACTCTCTCACCTTCTCTCCTACATATAATATGCACATTCATACTGTAAATGCTGTGAGTTCATCGCTCTAGATGAATTGTTACATGAAGTCTGCATTGATTGTTACTGTAATAATTCGAATTACATTATAACGTGTTCTAGCTCCATATACAGATTTCTGAAGTCGACTTTTGCTATATTTATGGAGATAGTTTACATTATTTGGAATAATATATTGAACAGATACCCCCAGCCTTACACGAGCAACGGCCCACAAAAAATTATGATGTTGATGTACGGCTCCATTAGTACTAATGATGTTCGTGTAGGACTCTGTGAAAAGAAATGATGTACACTAGCCGACCTCTAAAACACACACATATAAGGCCCTCTATACATTATGTTATAAACATCCCGTCAGCACAGTTGGTACACGTAAGAGTTTCCATAAACAATATACATACGCGGATCCACCAAACACATGTTTTATAAAAACGGAGGCCAGCTTACTTCCATTTGATATATACATGGACCACCAATACCAATTTCATATAAAAGAAGTCCATTAAACACCCATTTCATATTTAAGGGGTTAATTAAACACCCATAGCATATATAAGGAGTTTATTGAACATCTATTTCATATATAAAGGTTCAATTAAACACCAATTGCATATGTAATGGGTCCATTAAACATCATTGTGATATATAAGGGGTCTATTAAACACCCATTTCATGCACAGGGAACTGACTAAACACCATGTTAGATGTAAGTAGCACTTTAATTCACCGTGTTGTACATTATTGACTGGCTAAACACCATGATATATAAATGACTGGCTAAACACTATGATATACTTAAGTGACTGTCCAAACACCATGATAAACTTAAGTGACTGTCTAAACACCATGATATACGTAAGTGACAAGCTAAACATCATGATATATGTAAGTGACAGGCTAAACACCATGATATATGTAAGTGACAGGCTAAACACCATGATATATGTAAGTGACAGGCTAAACACCATGATATACGTAAGTGACAAGCTAAACATCATGATATATGTAAGTGACAGGCTAAACACCATGATATATGTAAGTGACAGGCTAAACATCATGATATATGTAAATGACAGGCAAAACACCATGATATACTTAAGTGACTGGCTAAACACCATGATATACTTAAGTGACTGGCTAAACACCATGATATACTTAAGTGACTGGCTAAACACCATGATATACTTAAGTGACTAGCTAAATATAATGCTATATATGTGACGAACATGACCAAGACATCCTAGTCTTCGCTTCCTAAAGAGAGCATACATCCTTGAGAGACCGATGCGACAGAGCAACATTGGCAGGTTAACTCTGCCATTCCACGTAATTTCGAGGATGGATCGCAGTCGCCATTGATAGGTCTTGATCCCTTGTACAAGTGTCACTACCAAATGATGTTCGTCCATCACATGTGATGAAGACCAATCTCTTTGTTTAGCCGTATGGACTGTCTTTTCTCTTGCTGTGTTCGTTCATTATAGTCATGTCTAAATTTATCACACACCAATTTCGTGAAGCTCAGTCGTGTGAACTAGGCCAAGAAATATGACACAGGTTTAAGCGTAGTGCCGATATCCAAACCAGGATAATCGGACGAAAGAAATCACAAAAAACAAACGAATTAACCAGTCCAAACGGAAAACATCACGTTTTCGTGAACACAAGTGTAAGTCGTCGACTAGTGTGAATTGTAGGTAAATCCGTGATCTGGTGGCATCTAAAATGAACCAAAACAGTAGAGCAATGTAGACCCGCAGACAGTTACGTCGTCATCTTTTTTGACCGGTATCGTTGTAAAGTCTACTTGGAGCACAATAATAATCGAGAAACTATCATTTCTGATATGTTCTTTGTATGTGACATGTAGGAGTCTACAAAAACATCTCATCTCCATGACTTCGATTCTTTTCAAGAGGTCGGCTGTTTTCTAGAGGTCGGCTGTTTTCTAGAGGTCGGCTGTTTTCTAGAGGTCGGCTGTTTTCTAGAGGTCGGCTGTTTTCTAGAGGTCGGCCGAATGGTCCATGTTTCGCCTGTCTTCCCTGCCACTGTAATAGAATGTGTAACCTCCGTTTGATGTATACTCTCCTAAGTTTTTCCAACGAGCCAAGCAAATGCCGAAGATATTCCATCGGAATTTGTCCATCTCGTGTATCGGCTCTTTGATTTTCCCGCACAGATTCAGTGTTCTAACATTTCATGTTCCTAAAACAAAGTTTCTGAGTACGATGGTAATCCCAGTTGCACACTTGTCACCTCCCCCCTGGTGTGGAACGGCAGGCGCGGTCATTGATAACCCTGGCTTCGACAAAGCCGTCATGGCAGATTATATTCATCTCATCAAGGGTGTGTCTTGGTCCGTTGTCGCTTGGCGGTGCTCATCTCCTCTCCAAGCCGTGGGCCTAAATCTGACATGGAAGAGCTCATCCCTCCAGGCGAGCAAGAGCCTCGTTAGCCTATGATCTCGCAGTCGTAGTTACCCGGCTTGTACCTCGTCAAGGTGACGTTGGCTTGTGTATCTACTTGATTGACACGCTACTAATTTCACTTTCGATCCCTCCGAAGAAAAACTAGCACGCCCCGACACCACTGGAGTGTACTTAACATCTTTACACTGGCTTAGAAGACTCTTCAGATATTCAGATACATAGTCTGTGTAGTTTTCTTGGTGGGTGGGTCTTACAGATGAGCGCGTCAATCTTAAGAAATCCAAGCACTATAGCTAATTAGACACGCAACCAGTTAGGCGCCATCTATAGCTGCTCTTAACAAACCACATAGGGAAAGGCACAAATAACTTTGGTGAATTTTCATTTTTGTCATGGCAGCGGTCTTCAAGCCTACTTTTTCCGATTTCCAACTGCCAAGGGATTTTTAACGAGCTCAACACTGAACATGGGAGTCCGATCTCACTACCCAGAGATCAGGGAAATTTTTACCAGAAGATCCACGTGAAAAAAAATACAGGTCTCCACCGTGATTCGAACCCGTAACGTTGGTCACACGAGGCGAACACCTTTCCTAAAGACTACCGAGCATTGACACGCCATTACACACCGTTGTGATATACTACATCAAATTTGACTTTCCTTGCATTGCCTCATTGGACGACAGTATTAACCTTATCAGTTTGCTTGTACGGGTCGAATAAACACGTTTACATAACACATTTTCCTGAATCTTCGAACACAAACAGGCTTACATAACAAATTTTTGTCTGAATCTTGCAACACATACATGCTTACATAACACTTTTTCCTGAATCTTCGAACACATACACGCTTACATAATACATTTTCCTGAATCTTCGAGCATATACACACTTACATAACACTTTTTCCTGAATCTTCGAACACATACACGGTTACACAACACATTTTCCTGATTCTTCGAACATATACACGCTTACAAAACATATGTCGCTGGTTTAAATTAGCAATCATCATTGGGGTTATAGAACCATTAAAACATCGTTTGCTTAATAAATAAAGATCAGACGACATTATTTGTCATTCATTTAATTATGCCCTAGGCAGACAAATCTAATATTAGTTCTCTATGAACGAAATACATAAACCGTATAGCGGAAAGGGACAACTAAATAACGGTGAAACCAGTGGCGTATCCTGTCTGCATAAGTGTTCAGAGAACATATGAGGAAGAAGGCATAATTGAAAAATGATTTAAATTTCCAATAAACCGAGTGGTCTGCCGGGGTCTTTGTGAATGACAACAACACCCCTGCCCCACAGAGAGCAAGTCGTCAGATGCGACTAACTGTGTGACATGGCATAACACCGGCCATGGTTAGGGGTTTTGTTTAGAGCAGCATAGATGGCGCCTAACAGGCTGCGGGTCTATTTTGCTGTAGTGAATGAGTCTATTAAAATGGAATCGCACATCGGTTAACCACCATCGGCGGAGTATTTAGCTGTTCGAGCCTAGTCCACCTCACACAATGCATGAACGAAGTCTAACATTTCTTGACCAGTGGTTTAACTCCGCCTGAAAAACAGCCTTCACCCCCCACCCCTTCCTCCCATCCCCACCCCTTTCACCCCACCCCCTTTTTTCCAGCCTCTTTTTTAGAAAAAAATTTAGATCACAGTGTGGGATCAAGATGGTGAGTGAGCTGTAGTGGTCAGCGACTCAAAATTGACTGCTAGCGTCAGGTCCAGTGAACCAGAGCTGAGCAGTGCATGAGCTGTAGTGGTCAGCGACTCAAAGTTGACTGCTAGCGTCAGGGCCAGCGAACCAGAGCTGAGCAGTACATGAGCTGTAGTGGTCAGCGACTCAAAGTTGACTGCTAGCGTCAGGTCCAGTGAACCAGAGCTGAGCAGTGCATGAGCTGTAGTGGTCAGCGACTCAAAGTTGACTGCTAGCGTCAGGGCCAGCGAACCAGAGCTGAGCAGCGCATGAGCTATAGTGGTCAGCGACTCAAAGTTGACTGCTAGCGTCAGGGCCAGCGAACCAGAGCTGAGCAGCGCATGAGCTGTAGTGGTCAGCGACTCAAAGTTGACTGCTAGCGTCAGGGCCAGCGAACCAGAGCTGAGCAGCGCATGAGCTGTAGTGGTCAGCGACTCAAAGTTGACTGCTAGCGTCAGGGTCAGCGACTCAATGTTGACCGCTAGCGTCAGGGCCAGAGATCTGCCAAGACAATTATCCACCTCCACGTGGTGATCCTGATAACAGGACAGACTGGATAAGGAGAAGGAATCGAAGAGGGACGATTAACCCACTACCAAAAATCGCCATGCTGAAGTCGGATGTGTCGTACCGAAAGCTGCAAATATCGCAGTCAAGCTGTACAGTTTCCAATATGCCGTAGATTTGTTACTATCAATTTGTCACACTAACAGTGCGAGCGCTTCTACGTACTATTAACGATGTTGAATATGGTCTGACAAGAATGAATACTGGAGTGTTTGCCTCACTTGTTTCTACTGGCGAAGGCGCGCCTATTCCACTCTAGACCGTAATCAATTGGGCGATATTAAGACGCATAAACCAGTGCTGGATGTATGTGTGCGTCTATATTTACCTATGCTAGGTTTGTGCGCTTCCCGAAGCCAGTCCATCCAAAGTGCAATGTCAGCTCAACGTAACGTTTTTATACTGGTCTAGAAAACTATGCCGTAGTTCTAGATTGACTGCGATATTTGCAACTTTCCGTCCAGCACATCCGACCTCAGCAGGCATTTCTGGGTACCAGGTTAGCCTTTGCTCTTCGATCTTTTATCCTTAGCCGGTCTGCCTAGTTGTAGCCTGTTATCCAGGATCACCGCATGGAGGTGTGGAAGTGTATTGGCAGCTCTGGTTAGCTGGCCCTGACACTAGCAGTCAGCTATGGGTCGTTACCCTGACGCTAGCAGTCAGCTATGGGTAGCTGACCCTGATGCTAGCAGCCAGCTATGATTCGTTACCCTGACGCTAGCAGTCAGCTATGGGTAGCTGGCCCTGACGCTAGCAGTCAGCAATGGGTCGCTGGCCCTGACGCTAGCAGTCAGCTATGGGTCGCTGGCCCTGACGCTAGCAGTCAGCTATGGGTCGCTGGCCGCTGCAGCTCATGTACTCCTCAGCAGAATCGTGATCCTCTCTGAGCTTTCTCTGAGACTCCGCGATGGATTTTGGCTATGTGATCTAGCCCTTACATCTACGTCTATGCCCTCCGAAGTATCAATGGTACTGCCAAAAGTATATAGTGCATGTACACAACCAGTTTCTTGAAGATTGGTTTAACGGATGCACTACAGCTAAGTAGACCGCAGTCAGTTAGGCGTCATTTATAGCTGCTCTTAACAAACCACATATGAACAGATACAAATAACTTGGGTATATTTTTAACTTGATTTTTTTTCCGGACAGCGGACGTTAAGTCTACTCTTCCAACTGCCAAGGAATTTTTAACGTGCCCGACACTGAACACGGGAGTCCGATCTCACTATCTAGAGATCAATGGAATTTTTACCAGACATCCACATGAAAAAAAATCCCGGCCTCCACTGTGATTCGAACCCGTGACCTCGGTCACACGAGGCGAACACCTCGAGACTACTGAGTCCCTAATTTGCAATTATTATACCCATTTTTTTTTTCATTTTATTTTCGTGAGCCTCATTTCTCCATTTCCTAAGACGGTGAGTATTGCACTACGGTTTTTATTTTGCGCCTGTCGGTCCAGTGCATCCGACTCCCGCATGCATTTTATGTAAGGATCTGCTTCCTCCTGCATTTTCTAAGGGTTTGCTTCCCCGGGGTAACTGCTGGTGCTTTGATGGGGATCAAACCCAGCACCTTCGAGTTGTGAGCCGTGTCACTTAACCACTAGCCCACGCCGTCCCCATTATACCGGTGAAAGCATAGTGTAATTTAACAGTGCATAGAATTAATTTCTAAAGCCATTACCGTATTAAGTAAATCATACAATGCATTCTTTACTAACAAAGATTACGCTCGGCTGGTTTTTGCGTTTCTGTCTGCTGCTCTTATCCATGAAAAGAACTAGTTTTTGTTTTTATCTTTAACCTATATGTATCCTAAGGGATATTCTTTCTACAGTTTTCTCCAAACCCAGGAATCGTTTTCTTGCTCATCTTGATAGTGTATGCCTGATGTGTGTGGGGGAAGGGGGAGGGGGGAGGGGTAGATGTCGTAAACTGAAGACAGCTCTGTACTGGAAAGGGTTGGATAAAACTGTTTTTAGCTTTTGGCAAATATATCAATCGATCAATACCCGTCGATCCTTTGGAGGCACAGTCAATTGTCAACCCTCTAGTCAAATGCAGTCCACGGACCGAAGTTCATTTTCACAATCTCTTGTCCCTGTATCTTGTCTACCTCTCCTCCAGTCCACCGGTGGAATCACATGTCAGGACCTGTCTGGCCACGGTTGATGGTGATTTCCATATGGTGTGTCCTATCAAACTCCACTTCCTACGTTTGATCTGTTGCTTCGCTGGTTGTTGTTGGCTCCTTCCCCACAGGTCTTCATTCCTCACCATGTCTTGCCAGCCTCCACCCATTATCCACTGTAGATATTTATTATCGAACGGCTGGAGAGGTCTCTATATTGTCTGTGTCGTTCTCCAAGTTTCTATTCCATACTTGACTTGGCATTGGAATTACACAATCTGAACTTGGCATTCTAATTACACAATCTGAACTTGGCATTGGAATACACAATCTGAACTTGGCATTGGAATTACACAATCTGAACTTGGCATTGGAATTACACAATCTGAACTTGGCATTGGGATTACACAATCTTAACTTGGCATTAGTTTCTGTTTAGTTGGATCTCCTTATGTTAAGACTTTTAAACGTCACGTACAAAGATCGAGTCACAAATGACAAAATACGAGGTAGAATTACAACTGCAATAGGACCTTTTGAAGACCTTTTGGCAACTGTCACAAGAAGGAAATTTTCTTAGTACGGTCACATATCGAGATCAAATGGTCTTGCAAATACGATCCTGCATGGAAAGGTACATGGCAGACGACAAAGAGGCCGTTCCAAAAAGAGGTGGGAGGACAACATACAAGAATGGACCAATCTCCGACCACAAAAGGCACAGGTAGCGACCGCTGACAGAGAAGGGTGCCGTGGGCTTGTGAGGATGTCTTCATGTGTGCCCCAACGACCACACTGGTTACGGGTTGACCTGACCTGACGATATGTTATTCAGTAACGGGTATGATGTCATTGTCTTTCCATTTCTAGGCCTTGTAATAGATGTCCATCGTAAGCGAATATGGCAACATCATCATCATCATCATCATCATCATCATCTAGTTGATCAGTCCGGAGACTGGTTGTAAGGTTGTCTGAGTATGTCTCTCCATTTGACCAATCCTCTGATTGAACAGTCCGGAGACTGGTTGTAAGGTTGTCTGAGTATGTCTCTCCATTTGACCAATCCTCTGCAGTTCTCTTCATTGCATCATAAGTTGGTACTTTAATGTCCCTGCATGCCTGAGATGTAAATGTGAGTCTTGTTTGCCCAGGCCCTCTCTTCCCTTGAATCTTGCCCTCTAGTATCTTCTGTAGAAGACTTTCATGTTTCATATTGTGACCCAGCCAACTCAACTGACGTTTTTGTATCATATGCAATATGTATCTTTGTGCGTCAATTTCAGTGAGTACATTGTCATTGGATCTTCTGTCTGTCCAACTCACTCTTTCCATTCTACGGTAGCACCACATTTCAAATGCTTGCAATCTTTTTTCATCCTTCTTTGCCAAAGTCCATGTTTCAGTCCCATACAGTACAATTGGTCATATATGAGTGACGATTATTGTTTTCCTCGTTTCATTCCTGAAATTCTTTTGAGGTTAACAATTTCTGTTTTTCTCTGAAAACATCAATCATATATAATTATTTTAGTAGTCCAAATAGGTAGAAGTCCCTTAGAGCAAGGTCTGGCCTGCAAGATGGGTGTGTCAATATCTCTCAGCCATGTTGATGCAGATATGACATAGTGCGGTGAGCCGTATGATGTCAAACGTTTTCTCGCAGAAACATGACACCCTTTGTGAATAAACCAGGCCGTTTTGTTTCCCCTAGACGGTTATGCACATCACTCAAAATGCGTGTGTACTGCTGATAGTGGCACCACGGGATAGAAAATCAACATGAAGGATGATAGTGTCACCACGGGATAGAAAATCAACAAGAATGATGATAGTGGCACCACGGAATAGAAAATCAACTTGAATGATGCCAAGTTTGCCCTAGAAAACACTCGCCATCACTTTACCTGCAGACGTAATTGTCCGAAATATTTTTGGTGCTGGTGATTGCGTATGATTCTACTGCTTGGATGCTAGTTTCGATTCAGGAGTATAATGATGCTCCCAGCTTTCGTCACATGTAATGATGCACCCAGGTTTCGTCACATGTAATGATGCTCCCAGCTTTCGTCACATGTAATGATGCTCCCAGCTTTCGTCACATGTAATGATGCTCCCAGCTTTCGTCACATGTAATGATGCTCCCAGCTTTCGTCACATGTAATGATGCTCCCAGCTTTCGTCACATGTAATGATGCTCCCAGCTTTTGTCCCATGTAATGATGCTCCCAGCTTTCGTCACATGTAATGAAGCTCCCAGCTTTCGTCACATGTAATGATGCTCCCAGCTTTCGTCACATATAATGATGCTCCCAGCTTTCGTCACATGTAATGAAGCTCCCAGCTTTCGTCACATGTAATGATGCTCCCAGCTTTCGTCACATGTAATGATGCTCCCAGCTTTCGTCACATGTAATGATGCTCCCAGCTTTCGTCACATGTAATGAAGCAATCTAAAAAGTCATGCCCTTCCATGTTCAAATGTTCCTTCAATTCAGTGCAGGCTTGAACTCTTCTCCACCTGTAGAAAGCTTTCTTGACACCCAACGAGCACTAACCTTCCGAAAATGCAAATCGTCATGAATAATAGTGTTCACCGTACCCAGAGAAAGACTTGCCTCTTGTACTTCGCGACGGGTTATGCGTCGATTGTTCCGGATAAGGCGTTCCACAATCTGGATATTCACAGGAATGACTAGTGGGTTGAGATCATCACTCACAGATGTACGGCTTTCTCTAAAACCTTCAGACCATTCAAGCGTCTTATTGCGGCTGTCTCATCACCGTATTGTGATTGACTGTCTCATCACCGTATTGTGATTGACTGTCTCATCACCGTATTGTGATTGACTGTCTCATCACCGTATTGTGATTGACTGTCTCATCACCGTATTGTGATTGACTGTCTCATCACCGTATTGTGATTGACTGTCTCATCACCGTATTGTGATTGACTGTCTATGTCTCATCACCGTATTGTGATTGACTGTCTCATCACCGTATTGTGATTGAGTGTCTCATCACCGTATTGTGATTGAGTGTCTCATCACCGTATTGTGATTGCAGTCTTCTGTAAATTTTCGCAGGTTTCACGCCTTCTTTTACAAGAAACTTCATCACAACACGCTGTTCCATGCAAGCACTGAACTTGGTGACCTGCATTTGTATTTATCTGTCACCTGACTGGCTCATGGCAAGCAGTCCACCTAGCAGTAATATGAAACAAGTGCCCCTAATTAATGACAGTACTCCCAGCACGCCATAACCCATTCAGTTAGAACTAGAACAAAAGGTCTAGGTTTAATTGGAACACCTATCGAACATACATACATACATATACATATAGCTGTAATGTCATAAATGGTGGGAATAATTATTCAATTTACCAGCTAGAAAATATATACATAATTTCTACCTGAATGGCAACAGACGAAACAAAGTACATGCAATGAAAACACTGCAACGTTGTGACAAGAAATATGTAATCCTCCAATTGATCAAAACAGTTCATCTTCCAATGCAGCGCTTGTCAAAACATGCACACGATGCCATCGTGTTCTGAGACATGCTGTCAGCTTAGTCTTGTTATAATGCCTGCATTCATCTCTGTTTTACATGTTTGCGTTAGTTCCGCTCTATTTCTCGTAGTATGAAGTTCAAAAACTGACAGCCTTGGAATAATATTAATCGGTTTGCTTAATGTGTGCAATGCCGATGTATTTTCCTAGATTTCTTATTCCACTGTTTTTGCCTGGTTCTTTCTCACAATTCAGCACATTTTATCATGGTTGTATAATACGAGTTTCGTATCATTTTATTTTGATTTTCTGTACATTTTGTGGTTAATAAACAAAAGAATATATATATATTTATATTTATATATATATATATATATATATATATATATATAGCAGTACACCGTTTCCGCCGTCTTTTTCACGGGTGCTTGATACGGAGTCCTCTGCATCTCGTAGTCGCCCACTAGTCGTCTTGTCCATGACTTGCAACTGTGGTCGGGCAGCCCGAGACGAGAGAGTGAGGATAAAAAGTTAATCCTTACTAAAAATAGCGCTAGCAAAATTAATTATGCCATTATCGTCTTCGGTGGAAGGCGGCCTTTACTTATATATATATATATATATATATATATATATATATACGTTTGTTGTCAATCTTTCGCCGCCAAACACTAAACAGGGCTTGGAAATAGCAGGAAATAATCCAGAAAACGGAATGCGTTGTGTCGCTAGTTTACAGCTTGACTGCGATATTTGCACCATTTGGTCCAACACACCCGTCTTCAGTAGCTGACGTAGGCTGTTTGCTCGTAACGTCGATTCTGATTTGCTTCTACTTCTGCGCCATGTCTGATCTACACATGAATACGTTGTTATGGAAATATTTTCATAAATCATAATCGAACAAATCTATGACCTCTCCCCCAGAATTCTGACCTCTTCGAGATGTTGGAGCGGCTTCAAGGAACGAGAATAGATGACCAGAGATGCGACATGGCCTCCTTCTACAAGGTAAGCTCCAGACTTTTGTAGTTGATCAATCTTTGCATTGTAACACTATTTCTTGTTCTCTGTCCCCCATTTGTTCGCTATGTTTCTCTGTATTATTCATTCCATTTCATTATTGAAACATGTTTGCTTCTCATACGTCCACTGATAGATGGCACACAATATGAGAAGATATTGAATACTGATTTTCTTTGGTGCCTCTTACCCCTCTGATTCCTGGATCATATTCTAAGAAGAAAATACTTTATCCAATTCTTCTTTGTCCATCGCTCTCAGAAATATCAATTTCATTTTAAAGTGCGGAATTCTGTGTCAGTCAGTACCTTGATGTTAACATACATGTTATCTCTTAGTTGGATGTGATATGATGTCACGATGCTCCACTCGTGGGGACGATAGACATGGAAAACATGATATACTGTTAGTTTACCGTTCCTTCCATGATGCCCTGGTCTATACCTTACGTAAGATAATGTTTTTATTTTTTAAAATCATATTCCAGCTTTTACACTTTTTAAACAGATCCTAAATTGTCGATTTAACAAATTAAAAAATATATATTGGTTTGCATTGGCTGTCATCTATTGGCATGTGGACTTTGTATATGTGCTCCAGCCGGAACACGAGACCAGCAATGTAGTTGACATTCTTGCAAGAAGTCCGTACCAAATCATTGGTATAGACTCATGCTGTGGTGATTTATATAACATAATGTGGTTGCCATCCCCATGCACACATCTCATTAGCAGCCTTTTCTTTAAATATACACAATGGGGTATAATTGGTATAGTGGTGAGCTTTCGCTTTTCATAGAGTTCAGTTCATACATGCTGCAGTTGACCCTCCCGTAAATGGGTACCTAGCATGCGACTAAAGAAGTAAAAGACACAAAGGAAAGAAACTGGGCACCATCTCTCATGCAAGCTTAGATTAAGTGAACTGAAGTCTCTAACAACTATATTCCCCGACTGTTGCGTAACTGCTATGGGACAAACCTTAACTGAAGTATCCAACAACTCTATTCCCCGACAGTAGTGTAACTGCTATGGGACAAACCTTAACTGAAGTCTGTAACAACGTCTCCTCCAACAGTAGTGTAACTACTAATTGGAGTCTCTAACAACTTCACTACTCCAAAAGTAGTGTAACTACTGTGGGACAAACTTTTACTTTTGTATGGGGTATAGTGACCTTTTACTTACTTTTTACTCACCCCCATGGGACCATCCCGTAGGTCGAGGGGGAATTGAAAGGCGGTCCGAGGGGGAATGGGGAATCGGTCCGAGGGAGAATGGAGAGGCGGTCCGAGGGGGAATGGGGAGGCGGTCCGATGAGGAATGGGGAGTCGGTCCGATGGGGAATTGAGAGGCGGTCCGAGGGGGAATATGGAGGTGGTCCGAAGGGGGAATGGGGAGTCGGTCCGATGGGGAATGGGGAGTCGGTCCGAGGGGGAATGGGGAGTCGGTCCCAGGGAGAATGAGGAGTCGCTCCCAGGGGGAATGGCGAGTCAGTCCCAGGGGGAATGGGGAGTCGGTCCGAGGAGGAATGGGGAGTCGGTCCGAGGGGGGATGGGGAGTCGGTCCGAGGGGGAATGGGGAGGCGGTCCGAGAGGGAATGGGGAGGCGGTCCGAGGGGGAATGGGGAGGCGGTCCGAGGGGGAATGGGGAGGCGGTCCGAGGGGGAATGGGGAGTCGGTCCGAGGGGGAATGGGGAGTTGGTCCGAGGGGGAATGTGGAGTCGGTCCGAGGGGGAATGGGGAGGCGGTCCGAGGGGGAATAGGGAGTCGGTCTGAGGTGGAATGGGGAGGCGGTCCGAGGGAGAAGGGGGAGTCGGTCCGAGGGAGAATAGAGATGCGGATAATATTCCGTCGTGGTATTCATTCTCTTTATCTAAACTAGAGTGATCTTTCGTCTTATTATCCTGCCAATATCAGTGCACGCAAAGCGGACATATAGGTGCTCTCACTTGCCTTCTCCCCATTTCTCTGAGCAAATGGTGAAGAGTATGTGTTTAAACAGTTCCTAAAGCTTGCTAGCTGTCTTCTCTGACATATACCGCTGCTTGAGGATCGTTATTGTCATCTACTTAAACTATGAACAGCATTATCCTGGTCTCCTTAGACCCAGATGCATCTTATTGGCAATAGTAAGCATTCGCCAACGCGATAATGATAAGTAATAAGTGAAATGTGGATGAGGCTGTTGACAAAATGGGTTGCTTGTCAGGTGTTGCAGAGAGTGAACAGTGAAATGGGTAGGAGCGAAGAGTATTCAGGGTCAGGTAAAATATAATGATATAGGTGGGGACAAAGAGTAGTCAGGGTCAGGTGAAATATACTTTCTAGGTAGGAGCGAAGGGTAGTCAGGGTCAGGTGAAATATACTGATATAGGTGGGGGCAAAGAGTAGTCAGGGTCAGGTGAAATGTACTGATCTAGTATAGGAGCGAAGGGTAGTCAGCATCAGTGAAATATACTGATCTAGGTGGGGGCAAAGAGTAGTCAGGGTAAGGTGAAATATACCTAGGGTCAGGTGAAATATACTGATCTAGGTAGGAGCGAAGGGTAGTCAGGGTCAGGTGAAATATACTTATCTAGATAGGAGTGAAGAGTGTTTTGCTATGTCGATCTTACGACATGCTTTCTGTGGGGAAGTGGTGTCATTCTATTCGTGTATGTGCCATACACAAAGATCCCGGCAGACCACTAGGTGATATCAGGACGCATTAACCAGTGCGTGGATGCGTGTGCGCGTCTGTATGTACCTATTATAGTTGGGGCGATCGCAGTAAACAACCCAAACCAAAGTGCAATGGAAAGGCCTTACTCTGAAGGCGCGTGTTCGAGCTACCTAAGATACGTGTGTGCAAGTGAAGAGTGAGTATCTCCTTCCCCCCCCCCCCCACCCCCAAATTCATCTTGTAAAGTATTATTAGCCTCACGTCTCAGTGACAGCACATTTATATAGCGCAAGGGAAGTAATGTGAATAATTTGATAACATCCATATCATAATTACATTTTCAGAGTTACATATCTTAGAAATAGAACCGGCTTGAGGGAAATTGTAGACATGACAGTTCAACGAAGCAAAGACAAAGGCATGAGCTTCAATTCTTTTTTAATCGGAAGTGATGGTAGGGACGAACAATCCGGACTCTCCAAAATTCTGCGTCAAAGCGAAGAGGACCGAATTTAGACAAGTTAACAAATTTTAGTACCTGTGCACATATACATAACATCAGATGGAAGATTCAATTACAAAATAAAATGCAGAATAGCCCAAGAAAAATCGTACTGCCAGACAATGAAATGAATATTGTGCAACAAAACCTTGTCGCTGGAACTGAGAAAGAGAGTCCTTGGATGCTGCGTGAAACCAGTACTGACATATGGTAGTGAATCGTGCACAGTTAGCAAGCAAGCGCATAGATCGTTCAAAGCATCGGCGATGTCGTTTTACAGAATAACTGCGAATCCCATGAACTGCAAACGAGACACTAATGATATAAGCGGGCATAAGGACAACTTATTACAAGAATCAGAACACGGCAGTCAAACTTTTTTGGGGCAACGTTATGAGAAGAGGCGATTTGGAGCGCAAGTGAAAACGGAAAATATAGCAGGAACGAAAGACAGAGGGAGGTCGAGAGAGAAGATGCTGGACAGCCTGAGAGACAGAGGGAGGTCGAGAGAGAAGATGCTGGACAGCCTGAGAGACAGGGAGGTCGAGAGAGAAGATGATGGACAGCCTGAGAGACAGAGGCAGGCCGAGAGAGAAGATGCTGGACAGCCTGAGAGATAGAGGGAGGTCGAGAGAGAAGATGATGGACAGCCTGAGAGACAGAGGGAGGTCGAGAGAGAAGATGTTGGACAGCCTGAGAGACAGGGAGGTCGAGAGAGAAGATACTGGACAGCCTGAGAGACAGAGGGAGGTCGAGAGTGAAGATGCTGGACAGCCTGAGAGACAGGGAGGTCGAGAGAAAAGATGTTGGACAGCCTGAGAGACAGGGAGGTCGAGAGAGAAGATGTTGGACAGCCTGAGAGACAGGGAGGTCGAGAGAGAAGATGCTGGATAGCCTGAGAGACAGGGAGGTCGAGAGAGAAGATGCTGGACAGCCTGAGAGAGAGGGAGGTCGAGAGAGAAGATGTTGGACAGCCTGAGAGACAGGGAGGTCGAGAGAGAAGATGTTGGACAGCCTGAGAGACAGGGAGGTCGAGAGAGAAGATGCTGGACAGCCTGAGAGACAGAGGGAGGTCGAGAGAGAAGATGTTGGACAGCCTGAGAGACAGGGAGGTCGAGAGAGAAGATGTTGGACAGCCTGAGAGACAGGGAGGTCGAGAGAGAAGATGTTGGACAGCCTGAGAGACAGGGAGGTCGAGAGAGAAGATGTTGGACAGCCTGAGAGACAGGGAGGTCGAGAGAGAAGATGTTGGACAGCCTGACAGACAGGGAGGTCGAGAGAGAAGATGCTGGACAGCCTGAGAGACCGAGAGGTCGAGAGAGAAGATGCTGGACAGCCTGAGAGAATGGCATGGCGACATGCAACAACAAAGCTGGTAAACGACACACGTGATAGAAATGGGTGGATGTCTTCATGATCGCGAACCGACAGGGCAGCTGATGATGACTACATATCTTAGAAACTGTCTTCAGCATTGTGGTCTTCAATAATGTAAACAGTGGCGTGTGGCCTACTAGTTTGTAGTGTGGTTCCCTGACCAGAAGTTCACCGCCTTGGAACAACTCTATATTATCTGTTCTGGTGAAATAAAAACAGTCTCTGCACGGGTTCACAATGCCAGCACTTATGGGTTCGAAATCACATCGTGTCCAGTTTGATTGGGCATGTCGGGGTTTTGTCTCGGTATGACCACTTCTCCACGTACTGAAAGGCTTGGCCAAACGAATCTATTGTAAAAAATGTCATAGTGGAACACATTACAAATACACTGGCCAATGCAGCCTAATATTGTCCAATGTACTCTGGTCTGGGTTGACAAGAGACGCATCTTCACTAGTCGAATCAAGTTTCGACAGCGGTCTGTGAGCTGGCAAATGGAGTTTAACTGTAGATAAATGTACAGTCATCCATATGCGTATATCTAATTTGTAACGTCATTACAGAATGGGTGAGAACAATATTAGAATGATAGAAAAGGAAAGGGATCTAGGGGTTATAATAGATCAAACAGATAAAGCGAGTGAGCAAGTCAAGGTTGCAATGAATAGGGCAAATGCAATATGATAGAAAATATATATTAAACATAGGAGCAAGGAAGTGATTGTTAAACTGTATAAAGCATTAGTTGGACCTAGATTTGAGTAATGTGTACAGGTGTGGAGTCCTTATCGTAGAGGAGATACAAACATGCTGGAAAGGATACAAAGAAGAGCCACAAAGCTGATAGTGGGATTCCAGATTTACATGTGGAAAAATTCTGAAAAACGGCCTACATTGTCTAGAAAAGAGAAGAATTCGAGATGACAATACAGATTAATAAGATGATCAGAGGAAAGGATAAATTAGACTATAACAAGTTTTTTTTTTAAATACAACCACGTACAAGAACAAGAGGGCATAGCTACAAATTAACTAAAGAAAGGTACAGATTAGATATTAATAAATATTTTTGAGTCAGAGAGTGATAAATGTGGAATGCATGAATGTATTGGATGCGCATAGCTTTTTAGAGCAATGAAACTGGTTGTATACGGACCCTGTAGAGTCGTCTAAACCAGTATAAAGACGTCGATTTAAGCTAAGAAGCAAATTCTTAATCAAACGAAAACAAAACATTGTGTGGCGACTAATTTGACGAATTTCCTTAATTTTAAACGCACACCACTATCCTCCCCTCTGTCCATTTTAGGAATAAACAACGCAATGACAGTATTTGGCAAGCAAAACAGTCATGTATCCACACTTCTCTGCGACTATTTGCAAGCAGCGTTCATTCATCTTCCTCTATATCTCGCACATCGACTTCATCAATGAACAAAATAAACCATTATTATAGTTGTAAACAAGATATAGTTTGCAATCATGTCGTGTTAACGTTTAGGTGATAAGGTCTGCCACGTGAAATTGAGAATCTGAACACAGCCCAAACCTTCAGAGCGAGTTTCTGTATTATCTCTCTCTCTCTCTCTCTCTCTCTCTCTCTCTCTCTCTCTCTCTCTGTCAATCTATTTCGCACTTTTTCGATCTCTCTTGTATTCTCTCTTTCACTGTTTTTCTTTCTCTATATTTCACTCGCTCTCTTTCAGTTTCACCCTCTTTCAGCCTCTGGAGCACTCTTTCACTCTCTCTCTCTCTTTATCTCTCACTCAAACTGTATATCTCTCCTTTTAATACTCTTCTTATCTCTTTTTCACTCTCTCACGCTGTCTTTCTTTCACTCTATTCTTTCGCAATTTCACTTTATCTTTTTCACCATATGTCACTCTCTCTTTCTCTCTGTATCCACCTTCCTTTCTTCATTCTCTCTCATCCACTTTATCTTTCACCCACTTAATCTTTCATTTTCTCTTTCTTCGCATTTGTTCTCTCACCCACCAACTCATTCTATCAATATTTCTTCTCCTCTCCTCTGATCACTCCATATTTCTCTCTATCTTACTATCTCTCTCGCACAATTCATGTCTTTCTTACTCCCGCCTAATCAGCATATATACTTTCCCGGAAACAATCAACTACAATTCAATCCTCATCTTCTTTATTCCATCCTCGTCCTTATTTGTCTTCTTAACTTAACTTAACGTAACGTCTTTCTACTGGTTTAGAAGACTCTGCAGAGTCTGTATACAACCAGTTTCTCCTCCTCTTCTCTTTCATCATCCTGTGTTAAGGTCTATTCGCATCATACTCATTCTCTGTTCTCGTTCTTGTCATCCTCTTCATCAGTAATTCACAATTTTTGTTCTGGGGGTCTCTGTGGCCGAGGTGTAAGACACTCGTCTCTCAAAACAATAAACGAAAACAGCCTGTTTACAGGGAGGACGGCGTGTAAGTCAGCTGGGAATCTGGGTCAATATGTTTTGCCTGACCCTGACTAACATTGTCCGATCAGTATGTTTTGCCTGACCCTGACTAATATTGTTCGATCAGTATGTTTTGCCTGACCCTAACTAACATTGTCCGATCAGTATGTTTTGCCTGACCCTGACTAACATTGTCCGATCAGTATGTTTTGCCTGACCCTGACTAATATTGTCCGATCAGTATGTTTTGCCTGACCCTGACTAACATTGTCCGATCAGTATGTTTTGCCTGACCCTGACTAACATTGTCCGATCAGTATGTTTTGCCTGACCCTGACCAACATTGTCTGATCAGTATGTTTTACCTGACCCTGACTAACATTGTCCGATCAGTATGTTTTGCCTGACCCTGACTAACATTGTCCGATCAGTATGTTTTGCCTGACCCTGACTAACATTGTCCGATCAGTATGTTTTGCCTGACCCTGACCAACATTGTCTGATCAGTATGTTTTACCTGACCCTGACTAACATTGTCCGATCAGTATGTTTTGCCTGACCCTGACCAACATTGTCTGATCAGTATGTTTTACCTGACCCTGACTAACATTGTCCGATCAGTATGTTTTGCCTGACCCTGACCAACATTGTCCGATCAGTATGTTTTGCCTGACCCTGACTAACATTTTCCGATCAGTATGTTTTGCCTGACCCTGACTAACATTGTCCGATCAGTATGTTTTGCCTGACCCTGACCAACATTGTCCGATCAGTATGTTTTGCCTGACCCTGACCAACATTGTCCGATCAGTATGTTTTGCCTGACCCTGACCAACATTGTCCGATCAGTATGTTTTGCCTGACCCTGACCAACATTGTCCGATCAGTATGTTTTGCCTGACCCTGACCAACATTGTCTGATCAGTATGTTTTACCTAATCAGACGTTAGTCTCCTCTCCCCATACAATATAACAAATAAATGATATTGCATTCACTGCGCGTCAAACACTATTTCACCGCACCTCTATTCTTTCTCGCCAAGGCAAGGTTGCCTCTAAATTCGTGTGTATAGAATTATCGAATCTGACGTCATACACTTCCGATCTATACTCTCCCATGACCGATATTTTCGCCTGAAATCGTGGCATCTGTCGACAGTTTACTCGTCTTTCTGCGTGTTTCACCCATTTGGTCTATTATAGTTATTAATCCAAACAAAAGTTGTCATTAGTCTCCCATGGTATAACAATTACTCATAAACATACCGACATCATAACATCCTTTGTACATGCGTTGAAAGTACTGACATTAGTAGGTCGACATAATTATATATATTGCCCTAGGTTATATGTGAAATCAATACCAAGATTATGCAGTATTTAATTTTGTAACTAATTGTTTTGAATGCGTACCGTTCACCCTGTTTCCAAAGCAGACTGCGTTGTACTTTGTATTTTTATTTCTTGTTGCTACTTACGGAACAGTGTTTCCGATTTCATTTCACACTTTAACTCTGCAGAGTCTGTATATAACCAGTTGCATTTATATTTCCTTGCTCTAAAAGCTATGTGCATCCAATCTGTTCTTAAATGTATTCATTGTCCCTGTCTCGACTAATACCTGTGGTAATGCATTCCAAGCTATACCCCAATCTCTGAGACTAAAAAAATATTTCCTAATATCTAATCTGGACGTTTCTTTAGTCAATTTGCAGCTATGCCATCTCGTTCTTGTAGGTGGTTGTATTTTGAAAAAAACACTTGTTAGAGTCTAATTGATCTTTCCTTTACCTTATAAACATGTATTAATTTACCTCGAATTCCTCTCTTTTCTCGACACTGTAGGCCGATATTTCTCAGTCTTTCCTCATAACTAAATCTGGAATCCCACTATCATTTTTGTCGTTATTTTTTTTTGGGTATCCTTTCCGTCATGTTTATTTCGTCTCTACGATAAGGACTCCACGCCTGTACGTAGTACTCCAATTTAGATCTAACTAATAAATAGTTATACTTTTCATAGTGCCATTACCTTGTTGAATCCAAACACATGTCTCTTTTTATCAGTGGGCGGTGTCACTAGCCCCTTCGCTTCGCAGCCTCCCTTTATACAAGATTATCGACGCTTGATTATCGGATGCAATAAAGCATAGGAAGGCAGGAGACATAACTTGCAACCAGCTTATCGTGCAGTTAAAAACCTACAAGCCAATTTCTCACCAAAATACAATGGCTTGCGCCAAGAGATAAGTAAATCCATGAAACTACACGCTTGGTTAATTGAAGAGTTCATCAGGAGATAGACCGAACACTACAGAAAGGCCCTTAGCCGTCCAACTGCTGTGCCAGCTGAAGTGTCAACGACTCTGATGTTGACCTTGTCGTGGTGTCCACGGCTATTAAAATTAACCTCAACAGCTGCTCTTCGGTGACTACCCTCTCATTTTGTAATCACAGATAGTCTGAGAGTTGATGTACTGTCCAAAGCAGGTGGCAAGATGGAGCAACGTATCAACACAATCAGCAAATCTCAAAATGGAAGAAAGACATGGAAGTCAGAAACAGACGTGAACCAATCCACCAGCCCCCCACAGCAGACACCAACAAACCGCCATTGTACACCAGAGAACAGGCCACGGCAGACTATTGGGTCACCTATATCGGCTCACGATATCACACACAAGTGACTGCCCTTGTGGAACCGGAGTACAATCCACTGAACACATCTCAGAAGACTGCCCAATATACACCATACCAAACCTGGCCAGAAGGAGCCATGGTGACGTAAGAGCTGTGGGGCTGCCACCCGTATATGGAGAGGACGGTCGAATTCGTCGTAACAACGGGACTACAGATCTAGCATGGCCAAAAAATCTGATCGCAGGAGAAGAAATATAAAATGACTGATGACAGGAGAGCCATAGTTATTATGAATGTCTCTGTGGTGCTTGAAGAACCGCACACAGAGTTCTAAGTCAGTTTCCCCATTTTTTTCGTGTTACTTCGGGTTCAAATAATATTGAAAATAAGATTACATAACTTGCAAGTGCACACCTCTGTTATCTCAAAAATTGACAGCCGGAAGAACACAAAACGTTTCTGGATGACAATGGGACAAGTTACGTAATAACGCTTCCTTGTGCAAGACAGGAAATCGTGGTTGCCCAATACGTGATTACGTGATTTCTGAATCGGCTTCTAACCAACAGGTCATGCAAGTTTCTATTACGTGTGTCGACCACCAAAGGAGGATCAGGGAACGCCACACTCGTGGTAGTGTTTGAATGACAGATTTGGAGATAACGCCACACGCCTGGAAATGTCTGACTGACAGATTGGGAGATAACGCCACACGCCTGGAAGTGTCTGAGTGACAGATTGGGCGTTAACGCCACTCACCTGGAAGTGTCTGAGTGACAGATTGGGAGATAACGTCACACGCCTGGAAGTGTCTGAGTGACAGATTGGGAGATAACGTCACACGCCTGGAAGTGTCTGAGTGACAGATTGGGAGATAACGCCACTCACCTGGAAGTGTCTGAGTGACAGATTGGGAGATAACGCCACACGCCTGGAAGTGTCTGAGTGACAGATTGGGAGATAACGCCACTCACCTGGAAGTGTCTGAGTGACAGATTGGGAGATAACGCCACACGCCTGGAAGTGTCTGAGTGACAGATTGGGAGATAACGCCACTCACCTGGAAGTGTCTGAGTGACAGATTGGGAGATAACGCCACACGCCTGGAAGTGTCTGAGTGACAGATTGGGAGATAACGTCACACGCCTGGAAGTGTCTGAGTGACAGATTGGGAGATAACGCCACTCACCTGGAAGTGTCTGAGTGACAGATTGGGAGATAACGCCACACGCCTGGAAGTGTCTGAGTGACAGATTGGGAGATGGTAGGATATAAACTCACTGAGGTGTAGCTGTGGAAAGGAATAGGGTGGAACAGTTTGACATGGTCGGGGATGGGGGGTGGGAAGAGAAGAAGGCATTAGTACGAGGGATGGAGATGCCACCCTGCAAGCCAGAGGTTGGAACAGCGTACATATAAGAGACGCTTACAGGAAATGTCGAGAAGCTCGCAAGGTTTTCCAGAGATGTTCGTCGTCTTTCTGGTCTAGGCGACGATAACGTAGCAGTTGAGAAAACTAGAGTGAGTGATACCGTACTGAGGAGCAGACAAGCTGTTGTTGTGTTTGTTGTGGAATGCCCACAATGAGCAGAATTACTTTCTTGTGCGCCTTAAAAAGGATGTTACGTGGCGGGTTGCATTAGCTCTCCTCACATCCCGAGCTTGCTGATGAAGGTTGAATGGGGTCCTCCATGGGGTTGTGCTATGCTTGGCTTCACCTGTGTGTCGCTCACTACTACGGGGATCACTTCAATCATTTGCCTAGCTATCCAGGCTGACAAGAAAATAGCCCGTTTCCAGGAAGTACTACAAAGAAGCAAAGGTGAGGGTCTTGTCCGGTCTGTTTTGCCTGAACCTGACTAATATGTTTGATCAGTGTATTTTACCTGAACAGACGTTAGTCTTCCTTGCCGAGAAAATGTGTAAAGATGATGCCAATGTTTGTATGTTGGTTTATGGTATGCGGCGGTGAAGAGGCTAGGAGGACAAATACATGTCAAAGAAGTTAACCCTTTACAGTACAAATTGTCCATTGCATTAAGCTATAGTAGCAGTACTTAGTCCAATTTATCTGAAGTCACGTGTCGTATATCAAACATATCTTGTAATTTAACCAAATATAATTTTTAAACAAAAACGGAATCTTTAATTTTTAAAATTATAATTTTTAGTTTTAATTACCATTTTTTTATATCAACTATGAAACACATACGATCATTGTTCGTGTCTTGTGTATTAAATATAACATCTTGTAAATTAGGTTCGGCTGTCAAGGGTTAACTTGTAAAAGAGAGATGCTAGAAGTGAATTTAATCGATGGATAGAAATTATTGACAAAGTTAACGAAGCTAGAGAGATCAGCTTCAGACTTCCTGGTAACGCTTCACAATTTCACCTTTATGGTATAGTTTTAAATACAGCATGCATCGATCTTTTTATTCCTTTTTCAAAAATCGATTTTTTTTTGCGATCAATGTATGTCATTTCTGAACCCACAATAATGGTAATGCCCCTTCCTTTTCTTCGATCATTCAAAAATGTTCATATATTATTCCAGAGGTAATGAATAGTTTAAAAGGAGTTCGAAATAGATTGCTTAAACAGCAAAAAGTCATAGTGTGTAAATCACCACAACAGTTACCCATATGAACCACAGTAAGACATATGGACCACAGTAATTTACATATGGGCCACAGTAATTTATATAGACCACAGTAATATATATGGACCACAGTAATATAGATGGACCACAGGAAAACATATGAACCACAGTAATATATGAACCACAGTAATACACATGGACCACAGTAATATATATGGATCACAGTAATATATATGGACCACAGTAATATATATGGACCACAAAAATATATATGGACCACAATAATATATATGGGCCACAGTAATATATATGGATCACAGTAATATATATGGACCACAGTAATATATATGGACCACAAAAATATATATGGACAACAATAATATATATGGGCCACAGTAATATATATGGACCACAGTAATATATATGGACCATAGTTACGCATGTGGACCACAGTAACACGTGTAAGACCCAAGAACATGTAAAGGCCACGGTATCAGCATTACTCCCATAATGTATACCTATCCTCGGTATTGGGTTCTGCTTTTTCCGTCTGTGTTACAATCTCTATGCCTCGTCATTACCTTGTAACGTCCGGGGATATTGATAGCTCTTTCTGGTTTCTTGTGTAACAAAGGGTAGCAGTTATTGGCAATCAATATGTAGTATGGGCGCAGGCATGTGTTCTGTCCATGAGATTTATGCTGCCATGACTCCCTCCTACCTCCTACACTTGTTATTGTCAGATGATTTTTGGCGGCCCCATCCTTCTCGCCCACTGTGTGCTCTAATCTATCTATGACCCATTATGTTGTATTGTCGTGGTTCTTCATAATAATAATAATAATAATATTTGCTTAGGCGTCTGAGGCCCGTTGAGTCGGTCGCCCACATCCATGGTCCACTGCTGCGGCATGGTTTCAGGCCTCTGTCCGGACAACATTCAAAAATTATAGTTTAAAAAATGTCAAAATTATTTGTGATTGGAAGTGGTTGTAAAACTGTATAAAGCATTAATTAGGCCTAGATTGGAGTACAGTGTACAAGTATGGAGTCCTGATCGTAGAGGAGATATAAACATTCTGGAAAGGATACAAATGAAAGCGACAAAGATGACAGTAGGATTTCAGAATTACAGTTAGGAGGAAAGACTCAGAAAAACCGGTCTGCAGTGTCTAGAAATGAGAATATTGTGAGGTGACTTAATGCAGGTTTATAAGTTGATCAGAAGAACGAATAAATTAGACTATAACAGGTTTTTTGTTTTAAATACAACCACCTACAAGAACAAGAGAGCATAACTACAAATTAACTAAAGAGAGGTCCAGATAAGATATTAGGAAATATTTTTTTAGTTAGAGAGGGGTGAGTGCTTAGAATGCATTGCCACAGGAAATAGTGGAGGCAAGAACAATTAATGCATTTAAGAATAGATCCGATGCGCATAACATTTAGAGCAAGGAAATTTAAATGAAACCGGTTCTGTACAAACTCTGCAGAGTCTTCTAAACCAGTATAAAGACGTTAAATTAAGTTAAGAGACGCCGTTGCAAATAAAGACATACTATTTTGAAACGAATGAAAGAAGTAGAAAATTATTAATTACATACATTATCATCTAGTACTACATATGCTCTGATTGCACATTAGTGTAACAGCTAGGTCCTAGTACGGATTGCAACTGATTCAACATTTTAATAGACCTACATCAGAATATTACCAGGTCATTGACCTAGCCATTTGCACTTAGCTCTGTCCTCACATACGGCCATGGAACGGTAGCTATAGGCAACGCAGAGAAACACCGAGACGACCTAGATTTCACAGTCTCCACACAAAATAAAACTGTGCCGACATATGTACGCTTATATTCGCGACCAATGTACGCAGAAAATTGAATTTCCTCGTCAGATGTCGAAACTCGAATTTCAGCTGACAAAGGCGAAATCTGTCACCCAGTGGCGTAACTTCAAGAAAAGGGATCCCCCATGAATAATTATTCTTATCATTCTTGCTTTTTTTTATCACTAAATAAAATGACAGATATTATAAGTGACAATGAGAAATAAATGACATATGTTTTAAGTGACAATGAGAAATAAATGACAGATATTATACGGGACAACGAGAAATAAATGACAGATATTATAAGTGACAATGAGAAATAAATGACAGATATTATAAGTGACAACGAGAAATAAACGACAGATATTATAAGTGACAACGAGAAATAAATGACATATGTTTTAAGTGACAATGAGAAATAAATGACAGATATTATAAGGGACAACGAGAAATAAATGACAGATATTATAAGTGACAATGAGAAATAAATGACAGATATTATAAGTGACAACGAGAAATAAACGACAGATATTATAAAGTGACAACGAGAAATAAATGACATATGTTTTAAGTGACAATGAGAAATAAATGACAGATATTATAAGGGACAACGAGAAATAAATGACAGATATTATAAGTGACAATGAGAAATAAATGACAGATATTATAAGTGACAACGAGAAATAAACGACAGATATTATAAGTGACAACGAGAAATAAATGACAGATATTATAAGTGACAACGAGAAATAAATGACAGATATTATAAGAGACAATGAGAAATAAATGACAGATATTATAAGTGACAACGAGAAATAAATGACAGATATTATAAGCGACAACGAGAAATAAATGACAGATATTATAAGTGACAACGAAAAATAAATGACAGATATTATAAGTGACAACGAGACATAAATGACAGATATTATAAGTGACAACGAGACATAAATGACAGATATTATAAGTGACAACGAGACATAAATGACAGATATTATAAGTGACAACGAGACATAAATGACAGATAGTATATGGGACAATGAGAAATAAATAGCATAATAAAAGTGACAGTGAGGACGAGAGATACATGCATGTAAATGGGAATAGAATGACATGGGATGTGTAGATTTCATGTTATCGCCAAGTGGGAACAGTGTGCTATCAGAGACACCCTCGATCCATCGATGTCGTGGCCTGCCTCTTGCTCGTGGACCGGAGACCTGCATATGATATGCTCTTGATGCAGGCTGGTCAAAATGCAATCTGACTAAATTAGTAAACCCACTTGATTTGTTGAGAGTCAAATGTAGGCACTAACTGTAGGCAACAGTCATAGTAAATATGGAGTTGTGAAAATAATATGACAAATGTTTTTGGCGTGCTGAAGGATAAACCATTTTCTATTTTAATGTATAAAAGTCTTCACACTGTATGCACTCTTACCATCACCCCTAAATGCATCTATTACAACTGACAACCCTGAATAGTACAAATAGAATCGGCAAATCAAATAATTATGACACTTTTGTTCCACATTGACGGTGCCAGTCAAGGTAGATACTGATCAATTGTCAGTTTAATTCCAGGCGGCGCACATAAGCTTCAGATGTAGGACGCGTGGTAAGGATTTAGTGAAAATCAATCGGCGGTGTTCACTGAGCAAACGCCTGACAGTATTCTCATACAGCCCTTTCCAGGGTTGGGAAGACTGACTTCAGCCTGATGCTTCTCCGTTTTTGTCTTAGAATTTGTTACTGTTGCTGTTGTTGTTGTTGCTGTTGGTTATGTTGCTGTTGTTGCCGTTGTTTATGTTGTTGCTGTTGCCGTTCTTGCTGTTGCCATTTTTGCTGCTGTTGTTGTTGCTGTTCCCATTGTTGCTGTTGTTGTTACTGTTGTTGCTGTTGTTGTTGCTGTTACTGTTGTTGCTGTTGTTGTTGCTGTTACTGTTGTTGCTGTTACTGTTGTTGCTGTTGTTGCTGTTGCCATTGTTGCTGTTGTTGTTGTTACTGTTGTTACTGTTGCCATTGTTGCTGTTGCCATTGTTGCTGTTGTTGTTGTTGTTGTTGTTGCTGTTGCCATTGTTGTTGTTGCTGTTGCCGTTGTTGCTGTTGCCATTGTTGCTGTTGTTGTTGCTGTTGTTGTTGCTGTTGCCATTGTTATTGTTGCTGTTGCCATTGTTGCTGTTGTTGTTGCTGTTGTTGTTGTTGTTGCTGTTGCTGTTGCCATTGTTATTGTTGCTGTTGCCATTGTTGCTGTTGTTGTTGCTGTTGCCATTGTTGCTGTTGTTGTTGATATTGCCATTGTTGCTGATGTTGTTGCTGTTGCCATTGTTGTTGTTGTTGTTGTTGCTGTTGCCATTGTTGCTGTTGTTGTTGCTGTTGCCATTGTTGCTGATGTTGTTGCTGTTGCCATTGTTGTTGTTGCTGTTGTTGTTGCTGTTGTTGTTGCTGTTGCCATTGTTGTTGTTGCTGTTGCCATTGTTGCTGTTGTTGTTGCTGTTGCCATTGTTGCTGTTGCCGTTGTTGCTGTTGCCGTTGTTGCTGTTGCCGTTTTTGCTGTTGCCGTTGTTGCTGTTGCCGTTGTTGCTGTTGGTGTTGTAGCTGTTGCCGTTGTAGCTGTTGCCGTTGTTGCTGTTGCTGTTGCCGTTGTTTCCGTTATTAATGTTGCTGTTGGTGTTGCTGTTGTTGCTGCTGTTGTTGTTGTTGCCATTGTTGCTGATGTTGTTGTTGCTGTTGTTTGTGGTGCTGCTGTTGTTACTGTTGTTGCTGTTGTTGTTGCTGTTGTTGTTGCCGTTGTTGCTGTTGCCATTGTTGCTGAGGTTGATGTTGCTGTTGCAATTGTTGTTGCCGTTGTTACTGTTGTTGTTGTTGCCGTTGTTGCTGTTGTTGTTACTGTTGCTACTGTTGCCATTGTTGCTGTTTTTGTAGCTGTTGCCATTGTTGCTGATGTTTTTGTTGCTGTTGCTATTGTTGCTGTTGTTGTTGCTGTTCCGTTGTTGCTGTTGTCGTTGTTTATGTTGTTGCTGTTGATGTTGTTGCTGTTGATGTTGTTATTGTAGATTATGTTGTTGCTGTTGCCGTTGTTGCTGTTGCCGTTGTTGCAATTGTTATTGTTTATGTTGCCGTTGTTGCTGTTGCCTTTGGTACTGTTGCCGTTGTTGCTATATTTGTTGATGCTGTTGCCGTTATTGCTGTTGTTCCTGTTGCTGTTGTTGCTGTTGCCGTTGTTGTTGTTGTTGTGTATATTGTTGCTGTTGACTTTGTTGTTGCTGTTGCCGCTGCTGCTGTTGTTGCCGTTGTTACTGTTGCCGTTGTAGCTGTTGCCGTTGTTGCTGTTGGTGTTGTTGCTGTTGCCGTTGTTGATGTTGCCGTGGTTTATGCTGTTGCTGTTTCCGTTGTTGCTATTGTTCTTGTTGCCGTTGTTGCTGTTGTTGCTGTTTATATTGTTGCTGTTGACATTGATGTTGTTGCTGCTGATACCGCTGTGGTTGCTGTTGCCGCTGCTGCTGCTGTTGCTGTTGTCATTGTTGCTGTTGTTGCTGTTGCCGTTGTTGTTACTGTGTATATTGTTGCTGTTGTTGTTGCACTTGTTGTTGTTGCCATTTTTGCTATTGCCATTGTTGATGTTGACATTGATGTTGTTGATGTTGCCGTTGTTGTTGTTTATATTGTTGCTGTTGACTTTGTTGTTGCCGTTGTTGTTGCTGTTGCCGCTGCTGCTGTTGTTGTCGTTGTTGCTGTTGCTGTTGTTGTTGTTTTGACTGTTATTGCTGCAGATGTTGTTGTTGCCTCTGTCCATGTTGCTGTTACCGCTGCTGATGTTGCTTCTGTGTGTTCTGCTGCTGCTGCTATGGCTGTTGAGGCTGTTCTTCATAAGTAACTTTATTATTTTGTGCAGGGAGAAAAACATCTAGTCAGGCAAAACATAATATTTGGACAATTTTAGTCAGGGTCAGGCAAAACATCTTTTTTGGACAATTTTTTGTCAGTGTCAGGCAAAATATCTTATTTGGACAATTTTAATCAGGGTTATGCAAAATGTACTGACCAAGTGCCCCGTCTCACTTGCACGCAGTTATCCGTGGAAACATGCTGTTTACTGACATTCTGGCCAACGAGGTGGGGGATCGATGGGATCATCGTAGTAGTGAGCGATACGAAGATGAAGCCAAGCAAAAGCAATTCCACCTGAACGACCCTGGTCCATCATGATCAGCACGCTCGGGATGTGAAGAAAGCTACTGCAACTCGTCACTCATTGCTCATTTCAGGATATACAAAAGAGTAAACTTACTCATTGCGGGCATTCAACACCAACAACCTCACTACTGGCATTCAACACCAACAACCTCACTACGGGCATTCAACACCAACAGCCTCACTACATGCATTCAACGCCAACAACCTCACTACGGGCATTCAACACCAACAACCTCACGATGGGCATTCAACGCCAACAACCTCACTACGGGCATTCAACGCCAACAACCTCACTACGGGCATTCAACACCAACAACCTCACTACGGGCATTCAACACCAACAACCTCACTACGGGCATTCAACACCAACAACCTCACTACGGGCATTCAACACCAACAACCTCACTTCGGGCATTCAACACCAACAACCTCACTACGGGCATTCAACGCCAACAACCTCACTACGGGCATTCAACACCAACAACCTCACTACGGGCATTCAACACCAACAACCTCACTACGGGCATTCAACGCCAACAACCTCACTACGGGCATTCAACGCCAACAACCTCACTACGGGAATTCAACGCCAACAACCTCACTACGGGCATTCAACACCAACAACCTCACTACGGGCATTCAACGCCAACAACCTCACTACGGGCATTCAACGCCAACATCCTCACTACGGGCATTCAACGCCAACAACCTCACTGCGGGCATTCTTCTTCTTTGTTCGTTCTCAATCTCCCGCTACCAAACACTGAAAGGGCTTAAGTAGCAGAATGTAGTCCAGAGAATGGAATGCGTTGTGTCGTAGTTTACAGCCTGACTGCGATATTTGCACCTTTCGGTCCAACACAACCGACTTCTGCAAGCATTTTTTTAGTACCGGGTTAGCATTCCCGTTTCGATCCTTTCTCCTTAGTCAGTCTGCCCTGATGCAGCCTGTTATCCAGGATCACCACGTGGAGGTGTAGAAGGGTTTTGGCAGCTAAGGTTTGCTGGCCCTGACGCTAGCAGTCAACTATGGGTCGCTGACCACTTTAGCTCTTGCGCTGCTCAGCATCTTGATCCCGCTACGGGCATTCAACGCCAACAGCCTCACTACGGGCATTCAACACCAACAACCTCACTACGGGCATTCAACACCAGCAACCTCACTACGGGCATTCAACACCAACAACCTCACTACGGGCATTCAACACCAACAACCTGACTACGGGCATTCAACACCAACAACATCTATTGCTCGTCTCCTGAAATGGCGTTAGGTGTCGGGTTGCATTAGCGTTCCTTACATACAGAGCGTGCTGATGACGGTGGACCCGGGGTCCCCCAGGCTGTTATACCATGCTTGGCTTCAACCGCGTCTCTCTCATCACTATGAAGATCACGTCCATCGCCACTTCAGTAGCCAGACGTTTTAGGTAGAACTGAACGAAAATGAGGTGAAGTCTTAGTGAGTATATTGACCTAAACCTGACCAACATGGTCAGATTAGTATATCTGTGCCTGATCATACATTAATCTTCTCTCAACTTGACTCGCTCAGTGACTAGATGTGTGTCTGTCTAATTGCATGTGTCTGTCTAATTACATGTGTATGTTTGTATATCTGTCTTGTTCGTTTGCTTCTATATCTTACTGCCTATTTTCTGTCTGTCTAACTATATGTATATCTGTCTGGATGTCTGATTGTCTGAATATCATGTCTTTCTAAATGAATGTGCGATTGAATGTATGTTTGTTTTAATGTTTTGTCTGTCTGTGTGTCTATCTATCAATCTATCTATCTATCCATCCATCCATCCATCCATCCATCCATCCATCCATCCATCCATCTATCTATCTATCTACCCCATTCCATCCCATCTCATCTCGTCCATCAAACTTATCTATCTTATCTATCTGATCTATCTATCTTATCTATCTATCTTATCTATTTATCTTATGTATCTTGTCTATTTATCTTATCTTATCTATCTATCTTATCTATCGTATCTATCTGATATATCGTATCTATCTATCTTATTTATCTTATCTATCTATCTTATCTATCTTATTTATCTTATCTATCTATCTTATCTTTTTATCTTATCTATCTATCGTATCTATCTATCGTATCTATCGTATCTATCTATCGTATCTATCTATCTTATCTATCTTATATATCTATCGTATCTATCTATCTTATCTGTTTTATCTATCTATCTTTTCAATCTTTTCTATCTTATCTATATATCGTATCTATCTTATATATCTATCGTATCTATCTATCTTATCTATCTTTTCTATCTTTTCTTTCTATCGTATCTATCTATCTAGCTTATCTATCTTATCTGTCTTATCTATCTTATATATCTATCTGATCTATCTTATCTATATGTCCTATCAAATCTTTGTATCTGCACATCTAATACTATGCGCTTGTGTCATTCCATTTCCCATTCACTCATTTATTTATTTTATTTCAAAAATCCGAAGAATTGACCAACGATTCTTCTTATCTAACATCGAACCATCTGTCATGCGATATATACTCAATCTTGTTTCTATATAAAACCTGAGTAATACCAAGACTAGGCCCGGAAATCCTTCGTCTGATCTTATACCATAGATCAACCATTCCCAACCTTGCTGTTGTGGAGAAACTCTTGAAATAATTATTAACTTTTACAGCTCATGTGTCGTTATTGTGAATCTATCGAGAAATGAATAAAAATCATCAATACGATAAAAATGGTAATAACTTTTTAAAAATTATTAGAATTTGTTGATTTACTGTACATAAAAATATATTGATAACATGGAATAACAAAGCTAATAGGTTAAAGCCAGATGGATTAATTTTTTTGTAAAGTGTGGCATATTAATTTCAAGCTGGCATACTGTTCTGCGCGGTTGCTGCCATAACTACGAGCAGTGTCTTTCAAATAAAAAACACATATTTTCTTATACTTCTTATGCTTAACTTAGCTTAACTTCATTATACTGGTTTCTTCTTCTTCTTCTTCTTCTTCTTCTTCTTCTTCTTTTTTTTCTTCTTCTTTTTTCGTTGTCAAACTCCCGCTACCAAGTCCTGAACAAGGGCCTTGCATGAAGAAGGGTGGTGTCCTAATACGTGTGTCGTAGTTTACCGCTGAACTTAACATCTTTATACTGGTTTAGAAGACTTTGCAGAGTCTGTATACAACCAGTTTCATTTAAATTTTCTCGCTCTGAAAGCAATGCGCATCAAAGCTATTCGTAAATGCATTAATTGTCCCTTCCTCCACTACTTCGTGTGGGATAATGCATTCCAAGCATTCACCCCTCTCTGTGTGACTAAAAAAAATATTTCCTAATATCTAATCTAGACTTTTCTTTAGTTAATTTGTAGCTATGTTAGCTGTTCTTGTAGATGGTTGTAGTTGTTCTAGTCTAATGTAATTTACCTTTGATTATCTGTTAGCTGTTCTTGTAGATGGTTGTAGTTGTTCTAGTCTAATGTAATTTACCTTTGATTATCTGTTAGCTGTTCTTGTAGATGGTTGTAGTTGTTCTAGTCTAATGTAATTTACCTTTGATTATCTGTTAGCTGTTCTTGTAGATGGTTGTAGTTGTTCTAGTCTAATGTAATTTACCTTTGATTATCTGTTAACTGTTCTTGTAGATGGTTGTAGTTGTTCTAGTCTAATGTAATTTACCTTTGATTATCTGTTAACTGTTCTTGTAGATGGTTGTAGTTGTTCTAGTCTAATGTAATTTACCTTTGATTATCTGTTAACTGTTCTTGTAGATGGATGTAGTTGTTCTAGTCTAATGTAATTTACCTTTGATTATCTGTTAACTGTTCTTGTAGATGGTTGTAGTTGTTCTAGTCTAATGTAATTTACCTTTGATTATCTGTTAACTGTTCTTGAAGATGGTTGTAGTTGTTCTAGTCTAATGTAATTTACCTTTGATTATCTGTTAACTGTTCTTGTAGATGGTTGTAGTTGTTCTAGTCTAATGTAATTTACCTTTGATTATCTGTTAAATATTCTTGTAGATGGTTGTAGTTGTTCTAGTCTAATGTAATTTACCTTTGATTATCTGTTAACTGTTCTTGTAGATGGTTGTAGTTGTTCTAGTCTAATGTAATTTACCTTTGATTATCTTCTTGTTAGCTTGACTGCGATAGTTGCACCTTCCGGTCCGACACATCCATCTTCAGCTGACATTTGTGAGTACCTGGTTTACAATCATGGTCTCTCGCACTCCCATAGTGCTCCTGGAAACACGGGTTGGGACACTGGCCTATGTAATGTATGTCCATACATGTGTCTCGACAGTGAAGATTGTTTGGGGAATTCTAGTCTAGATAATCTATGTATTTTCATGTGTCTCGACAGTGAAGATTGTTTGAGAAATCTTGTCTAGATAATCTATGTATGTGTCGCTACAGTGTACGCCGGTTAGTAAACCCTATTCTGAACAGTCTATTGCTGTACATGTGTCGCGATAGCGTATACCCGTTTTATGGGCAATTTAAGGACCGTAGTATAGACAGGATATTCCTGTACCCGAGTCGTGACAACGGACGCCGGTTCATCGACCCTAGTCTAAACAGGAAATGAAGGTACACATGTCGCGACAACAGACGCGTTTTCATGGACATTAGTTTAAACAGGAAATGCCTGTACCCGAGTCGCGATAGCAGACGCCGGTTCATGGACCCTAGTCTAGACAGCATATGCCTGTACCCGTATCGCGACAGCGGAATCTATTACTTCCACTAATCGTATGTCAGGTACCCATTTACAGATTGATCGACTGGAGCGTACCGATATCGGGATTTGTACCATGTACCTCAGTAATAAATGATGGGTGTTCTACGACTGCGCTAGATTATAGTGTAGGCGGAAAGTTAGGAGTGTTAAGATCGACTCTGACAACACAGATATACAGACTGATACACCGGCAGAGAAATGCATACCAATGAAAGAACGAATAGAAGATATCTTTAAGTGACGGACAAGGAGGACAGGTCTGGCAGATTTTATCACTTTTAGGAAGGGTGCGGGCTTCCAAGACAAAAATGCAGTACATTGAATCAATCGATTGCATTCAGCAGATCAAAGCTGGCTGATTGCATTCAGCAGATCAAAGCTGGCTGATTGCATTCAGCAGAACATAGCTGGCTGATTGCATTCAGCAGATCAAAGCTGGCTGATTGCATTCAGCAGATCAAAGCTGGCTGATTGCATTCAGCAGATCAAAGCTGGCTGATTGCATTCAGCAGAACATAGCTGGCTGATTGCATTCAGCAGATCAAAGCTGGCTGATTGCATTCAGCAGATCAAAGCTGGCTGATTGCATTCAGCAGATCAAAGCTGGCTGATTGCATTCAGCAGATCAAAGCTGGCTTATTGCATTCAGCAGATCAAAGCTGGCTGATTGCATTCAGCAGAACATAGCTGGCTGATTGCATTCAGCAGATCAAAGCTGGCTGATTGCATTCAGCAGATCAAAGCTGGCTGATTGCATTCAGCAGATCAAAGCTGGCTGATTGCATTCAGGTGTCACGCAACCAGAACTGACAAAGACCCTTCAGGACGCTAGTCCGGTCAAGAACAACATACTGACTAAGACGTCGTGTCAGGGTAAGAAAAAATATACTGACCAAGACCCTATTTCTCTTCCATGTAACATTGCCTGGAGACAATCAGTTTTCAAGGCAGTTTGGCTGATGATATGTGTATCGCCGTGGTCCATGAAGCAGTGAGCGTCACGCAGATGAAGCCAATCATAGCACAATCGTTTGGAGAAACACGATCCACCATCATCATAAAGCTCGGAATGTCTGGAAAGCTACTACAACCCGCCACGTAACGTCCTTTTCAGGAACCATAAAAAAGTCAGCTCACTTATTATGGGCACTAAACAAGACCATATTTCTCCTCCAAGCTCCGGCCCTGGAAACAGGCTGCAAAGATCAGTTTAGCTAAGAAAGCAGTGTCGTATCGAAATGCGCAGATATAGCTGCCTGGCTTTAAACCACAGTACAGCGTCCTTCTCATGACCAACACAAAAGAAGTCTCATCATGGCGAGAGACAGAGGACGAGGGAGATTCATTTCATCCGACAATCAATAATCACATAGCACCTGAACTCTTCTAAATAGAAGACATAAGCCAACCAGCAGATTCAGAATTAGACGTCGAAGCCCTGACAAAAATCGTCTTTCTCCTATTTAAATTACACCATTCCTCTGCTCCTATTTCAAGATACAGAAAAAAAAACGCTAAGTGTAATTGTAGGTGAGTTTCAAATATCAGTGGCATTATCTGATCGTTAATCGTTCCAGGCCACGCCAATCAAATCACGCACGCGCACACGCAGTCACGTGTTTAAATCATAAGCGTACAAGCGTGCTTGAACTAGTGACTTATATACGGTGGGGAGTCACACAATTACCTTAATATAACATATTCCGTTAATTTAAACAAATTGTTGACCGCCCTCCACCACTCTCAACTCCTTCCCCATATATATGTTGTGGTCTTTGCAGGTGGTAAATGTCAAATCTATAGTTTGATCTTTTTTCTTCTTTCATTCGCTTGAAAAGATGTCTATATCTGTCATGTTGCCTCTTCAATAAACTTCACTGGCTTTTGTAGTTTATATATATACATCCACGAGGAGCGCGTGGCCGAATGGTTTCGAAGCCTGCCTGCCGACAAGGAGGGCAGCGGTTCGAATCCCCGGTATGACAAGTATAGTTTTGCTGTTTGGGTTGAAATAAACAAACATAGCCAGCACACGATCAGCCTTTAAAACCCCTCGACTACGCCAACAATGTGGAAAATGCCGTATGAAATGTTTTTTTGTTTTATATGGCTTGGTTTGTTCGTTCTCAGTCTCCCGCTTCCAAACCATAAAAGGGCTTAAGTAGCAGAATGTAGTCGAGAGACCGGAATGCGTTGTGTCATAGTTTACAACTTGACTGCGATATTTGCACCTTTCGGTCCAAACACATCCCGACTTCAGCAAGCATTTTTTTAGTACCGGGTTAGCATTCTCTCTTCGATCAATTCCTCTTAGCCAGTCTACCCTGCTGCAGCCTGTTATCCAGGATCACCGCGTGGATGTGTAGAAGGGTCTTGGCAGCTCTGGTTCACTGGCGCTGACGCTAGCAGTCAGCTATGGGTCTCTGACCGCTGCAGCTCATGCGCTGCTCGGCGTCTTGATCCCTTTTTTTTTTTTATATACCCATAAAGTATCTCTTCCAGCGTTGTTTCTATGGGTCGGAGGGTTTTTCTGTGTACGTCATATTAGGGACAGTTCTGTTGTATGTTTTGGGGGATGGTGGTTGACTGCATGTACACACGGATGAGTTGTCAATCTTAATTTTTGTGTACATTTGTCTGCGGAGTCAGTTGGCTTGGTTTGTCTTCGTTTGTTCTCAATCTCCCACTACCAAGCTCTGAAATGGCTTTCAGTAGCAGAATGAAATGCAGAGAACGGAATGTGTTGTATCGTAGTTTACAGCTTGACTGCGATATTTGCACCTTTCGGTACGACACATCCAACTTCAGTAGTCCATTTTAGATCCCGTTTTCTTAGCCAGTCTGCTCTGTTGCTGCCTGTTATCCAGGATCATTGAGTGCAGGCGAAGGGTGTTAGCAGCTCTGGTTCGCTGGTCCTATCCCTAGCAGTCAGCAATGGGTCGTTGACCACTGCAGCTCATGCGCTGCTCAGCTCTGGTTCGCGGGCCCTGTCGCTAGCAGTCAGCTATGGGTCGTTGACCGCTGCAGCTCATACGCTTATCAGCTCTGGTTCGCGGGCCCGGTCGCTAGTAGTCAGCTATGGGTCGCTCACCGCTGCAGCTCATGCGCTGCTCAGCGTCTTTATCGCTGCGGAGTCGGTTGATTTTCGTTCCGAGGCTCATCAGAACAGTACAGACATATCGCTTACACGCTGAGAGATGCATCTACAATCTATTGGAGTTATAGGAACGACAAAACGAGACGAGATATGTACTGGCTGGTCAATTCGTAATCTTCAACCAGTCAAAACATTTCAGTCTCGTTTCAATCAATCAATCAAAATCGTGTCAGCTCCCTGTGGATCATATGTTCTCAACAAATACTCGCCAAGTTTGCCTAGCATGAGCCACTTCAGTCATTTATGTCCGCGTCGTTTTTGCTGCCTTTACATTTGGTTCCCGTTCCCTCTTGACCTTTTGAGTGTCTTGGTCTTCCTCTACTTTTCTTGTCCTGTGGATTCCAGAATAGAGCTTGTCTGGTTTAGTCAACCTCATTTAGTACTCAACAAGTACCCGTCATGATCTTTGACCAATTGCCAGTAACTCACTCAATCCATCATCTGGCAGGGCTATCTCTATTGAGAATTCCTGTTCGACATTGACAACATCGCACCAGAAGACAGTCCAAATTGAGACATCTGAAGTAGAACCGAACTCAAAACATGGATTTCTGTTTGCAGATGATCAGTGTCTGCAAAATCACATGAACGCGCTTGTGGCTACCTATGCTAAATACAATTTGTGAATTAACGAGACGAAAACAAGGAACTACGAGGATAAGCAGAGTCCCTAAAACAAGGAACTACGAGGATAAGCAGAGTCCCTAAAACAAGGAACTACGAGGATAAGCAGAGTCCCTAAAACAAGGAACTACGAGGATAAGCAGAGTCCCTAAAACAAGGAACTACGAGGATAAGCAGAGTCCCTAAAACAAGGGATAATGAGGAATTCCTTCTCCTGGCTATATCTAGCTCGCATCAGAGACAGGACATGCACTAACGCTTATGCCCCTGTAGAAGTACAGGTCGACTAAGAATAAGACAGGTTAATGAGTTCAAGTATTTGGGCAGTATTTTTTCGGCAAGAAAATCTAGATTATTTTTCATAAAGCATATGTTTATGACTTACCAGCTGTCGCCACTGTTTAGTCAAAATAATATTAGTTTGACAACAAAGCAGCTTCAACAATTTGTGATATTGTATCATCAATCAATGGTATTGAGTTGCGCTGCAGGGCATCAGATATAAGATCATAACATACTTGTCACAATCCCATAACTACAATAACAAGCCGCACCTTTTTGTTCAGAGGGCCGCACCTTTACGAGGTAGTAAATGCTTCACTTCTCCATAAACCTTACCTGTCAAGCACATAGCAATCGATCCGGACTATTTATAACAGGACAGTCAAAAACTACAGGCAGAGGGCGCAGCTGAATATCGTCTAACAATGTCATCAAGATAAGTTAATCCCTGTTTTATGATCTCGGATATGTTTGTGTTTTTCCCCCCTCAACTCCCCGATCTACCAACGCACAATAGTTGGCATTCACCAAATTATGCCTATTTTTAGATTATCCATTAAGTGATCGATACCCGAGATCAGGCCAGTGCAGGGTTTGATGTTTTCCAATCTTGCCGAATGACACAGTTCTGTTATTTTTCACGTGATGCTGTGTTCCACTTGTGATGGATGCAAAATACGATCTTTAAGGAATAACATGCAACGGACTGCGGTCAAACTATGACACCTTTAATGGGGGAGATATAGGCACTATTTCAATACAGATTTACTTAAGAACTATATTTGACACCCATCAATAGTTCGACTTTCATAGGTTTCTGTCAATCCGTCCAAAGAAAAAAAAAAACAATGTTTGATAACAGACACTGCCATCGGGTAAGGAGTGTTTTGATCTCGATGTACGAATGGGTAGAAAATGAAACCTGAAAGGTGGGATAGCAATGAGAAAAACAGTGTCATTGCATTGTAACGTGTTAATATGGTTGCTAAGGATATTAATAGTGTCCTGCACGTACTATTACTGTGCAGACGAACAACGTGACGTCATAATTGCAGTTAAAAGATGGCCACCCCACTGTTGACATGCACCAAAGACGAGCAGCGTTTTGTTATCATTTTTTTTTAAGCAGCTCAAGCGTGAAACCTATAGAAATTCATTGGCAAATGATGGTTCAATACGGTAAAGCATGCCTTTCACTTCAGCATATGTTGGAGTTGAGTAAGATGGTGCCAAAACTGCGTGATTTATGTGACCGACTGTTCATGGCTGGGTCATGCACTCCGACTAGTGACCCCAAAGTCGATTAAAGCTGTTGACCACCTTGAAAACTGAAATCGTCGTGTTTGTTTTCTTCCTCGTACGTCTTCAGACCTCAACTTTAATTACTCTAACAAAGGCAGCAGTCGACTCAAGGCTCTATACGCTTCCGTACAGCTTCTCGTGGAAGGACACTCGCTGTTGCCAAATGCTATTTCTTTTGTCGGTATACAGTGGACAGGACTGAAAAATATGTTCTGCCTTCATGGGGGCTGTGCCGTAGGTACAAAGGTCTGTAGTGCCAATCTTGAATTTGTTGTACAGATGGCATCTAAGTCTGTTGTGGCATGTGCGTAGCCGGAGAATTATCATCGTTCTCTGTGTGACCAGGATGGTCTTATTTTCCATTTTGCTGTAAGTTGCCCTGATGAATGTTTTAGTGAGTGAAAGGTATGCAACACCTTACCGGACCTTCATACGCCGATGAATGTTTAAACGGTTTCAGGGCTTCATTGCTGAAGAAACTGATAACAGAACGCTTCTCCTTTTTCGTCCATGCCAGTAATGCAGCATTGGGTGATCATCTTTTAACTGCAGTTATGACGTCTTGTTGTTTGCACCGTGAGATGGCACGTGCAGGGTACTCTTACAGCCCTTAGCAACCATACTAACGAGTTACAATACAAATGCATGGTTTTTCTAATTACTATTCCACTTTTAAGGTTTTCATTTAAAGCCCCCTCGTACTAAACCAGTGGGAATGAGGTTAGATAGCCAGTTTCCTTCCTCCAGTAAGTTAGTTAGTTAGTTAGTTAGTTAGTTCGTCAGTCAGTCAGTCGTCGGATCATCTTTATCGCATATGGCACAAGTCCGTACGCGTTCAAATCTCGTCGTCTGTATGTCTGCCAACACGTGATGACTGACCGTTACGGTCCTGTACTGGTTAACCAGAAGGGAAAACATGGACAATTCTTCTACTGGATCGAATTCGAAGCACAGAAACCTAGGCGTCGACTTGTCTTCATTGATGTCGTGGATGCTGCTTTGTTTCAATAAAAACCACATGGGCTAGGCATTTGGTGCTTATTCCGGACAACAGACGGTCACCAGAGATCACGCCCTAGACATCTTAGACCTACAAGCGCATACGCGATTGGTCGTCCACCTGTATGTGAGAGATGGTCAAAGTAAAATCCTTAGTCCAGCATGGTCATCACCATCATTATGATCATCGCCATCATCATCATCAGTCCTGTAACATGAAAGGTCATTGGGGTACCACTACTACAGATTGTTGGATCAGTTCCCTCCTCTCGGTTTTGTGCCAGGATATCGAATCTTCCGTCTGGACGAGCTAACCTCAGTGGTATGATTGTCGTTGTTTTGTATTGAGACGACTGGCGTATTTCTGATTTTTCTCAATGTTTTCTGCAATATTGATGTGTCTTGGGCTGTTTTTCACCTGGCTTAACCCATCCCTCTCCACACAACGTGTTCCTCCACATTGGGAATTTGTCTCTGATCTCCCTGTCTACTCAAGCATGGTGTCACAGGTTCACTCTGAAGGTTATGCCATTCCGTATTCTTTTTCCGGCCTCGTTTGCATCTTGGCCGTTTGCTATTAATCGCTCTTGTGAATTCTGTGTTCGACTTTACCTTAATTCGAATGAGATACTTCTCGGTGCATCGACGGGCACAAGTCCAATTGAAAAACGCACATAAAACACGTTATCCAAAAGGAATCTGTAACACTGCAATTGTAAACCCGAAGATCACAGAAAAACACACCTGAATCAGAAGCGAATCAGATCAGCAGTCATGATGGCGCTCGACCCGGAAGGACACCTTCAACGTGGTACTTCTAAACAGAAGATGAATTCAAAAAACATGTGACTACCTGGTATGAGACACTTCCTTTGCCAGTTTGAGGACCAGGGTTAAGATTACAGACATCGTAGTATAGTGGGCCCCCATCACACCGCAACCTTCAAAGCAACGGGGAGCCAGAGAGACTAGCGGAAGAAGGTGAAAGGTTACCACAACCAGATTCAAATGTGACTTACGAAGAGTCCAAAAGGTTAATTAGTGCCAGATACATATACAAAAGGGAGACAGATCATTCTGGCTTCATAACAAATGCTCATTACCAGTTGAACAGAAGAGGGCAGGTGGTGGTCTTCAGACTCCACACATCAGACTGTGATACCATCTATTCAATATACTGAAGATATGTGCTAATGGCAAATGCACCTGTGGTACTGAGGAAATGACCCCTGAACATCTGCTGCAAAATTGCCCGATATATGACGACCAGAGATAGCACATGTGGCCATCTTAAGTGCCATCACTAGACAAGCTCTATGACAGTGTCGACAGCCTCAGGATGACCGCTGCTTTCTTTGCACAAAATTCAATTCTACTTCTGACATCGTACGAAGAGGAACAAGAAAAAATAATAATAATAATAATAAACATTAAGATTACAGACAGAATGATGAAGAACCGACAATATAATTGCCCATACGCAATATTTGGTTTTACTTCGGATTTATTTTAATCTTTTTGTTTGGCTTGCTTTCTTTTGTGCAGTTCATTATTTAGTCTTATTTAGGTCAAAACTTGAGTTCATATTGGTTATTGTTATCAAATTTAATTTGCCTGGAAGACAGGAGACTGACCAGAAACTGTCTTCCTTTTTCCAGGGCGACAACCGTGATCGAATAAGGGGTTATGAACTGACTGACTTTCCGCTGATATTTGCCGAGAGATTTCTTCCCTTAGGCCAAGTGTGTTCCGTTGCTGATGCAAACCGTTTTTCTGTTGGATTTCTCTTTTATCATCAGTCATTCTGTCAAGAAAGAAAGAAAGAAAGACATTTCCACTAGATTTACTTTGGCCTCAAGCTCCTTTAATCAGCTCACCAACATCTGGACATTAACTGAGCAAACATACCAAGCTCAGACTATTCAACTCAATCGTAATATATGTCCTGACATATGGATATCTTCTTCTTCTTCTGCGTTCGTTCTCAATCTCCCGTTACCAAACCCTGAAAGGGCTTAAGTAGCAGAATGTAGTCCAGAGAACGGAATGCGTTGTGTCGTAGTTTACAGCTTGACTGCGATATTTGCACCTTTCGGTCCAACACATCCGACTTCAGCAAGCATTTTTTGAGTACCGGGTTAGCATTCCCTCTTCGATCCCTTCTCCTTAGCCAGTCTGCCCTATTGCAGCCTGTTATCCACGATCACCGCGTGGAGGTGTAGAAGGGTCTTGGCAGCTCTGGTTCGCAGGCCCTGACGCTAGCAGTCAGTTATGGGTCGCTGACCGCTGCAGCTCATGCGCTGCTCAGCGTCTTGATCCCACGTGGATATGAAAGCTGGAAGATAACAAAAACGCTGGAAAACAAAACTAAATGTCTTTGAAAATAAATGTTTAAGAAAATTATTGAATATTCGCTGGGACCAGTTCATAACTCATGACTCGATAAGAACAGACACAAACCAACTATATGTGTCCACCATCATCAGGAAACAACGGTGGACATACATCGGACATGTCCTTAGAATGAACAACAACCGTCTTCCATTGCAAGCACTCAAATGGACACCAAGGGGTGTTCGGAAAAGAGCAGAACCCGAGGAAACACCCAGAAGAACAATCATCCGAGAGGGCTCAGCTATGGCCTCAGCACCATACAAGATTTAAAAACAGTGGCGTCACACCGTTCCAATCGGAGATAATTTATTTCTGTCTTATGCGCCGTATTTGGCGCGCACAGAACACAGATGGATGGGTGGGTGGTGGGGGTGTGTTAGGAGTATGTGGGTGGGTGGGTTGGGGTGTGTTGGGTTGGATTTTTGGTTTGTTGGTCGGAGAGATGGGATGGGACAGGATGGAGATGGATGGTATCAAGTAGTTGTTTTCGTATAATGTAGATAGATCGTTTACTGCGGAAGCTGAAGTTGTCTCTCTTGAGTGTTTTAATTACTGTGGTTGTGGGATTTCTGTTTCGGGAGGCGTTCAAATCGGATCGGGACTTTTTTGTTTTAGTACTTCCTGAATCGGTTATAGCGTACTGGAATTACTATCATTAGTTAGGAGCACTTTTTGTTCTATTTCTGCTAGGTGGCTCACGTACTATATCTCAGTCACGTGACAGATAAATAAAAATACTGTTAGTGCTTGCATGGAACAATGTGTTGTAATGAAGTTTATTGTTAAAGAAGGCGTGAAACCTGCGAAAATATACAGAAGACTGCAACCACAATACGGTGATGAGACACTCAATCACAATACGGTGATGAGACACTCAATCACAATACGGTGATGAGACACTCAATCACAATACGGTGATGAGACACTCAATCATAATACGGTGATGAGACACTCAATCACAATACGGTGATGAGACACTCAATCACAATACGGTGATGAGACACCCAATCACAATACGGTGATGAGACACTCAATCACAAAACGGTGATGAGACAGCCGCAGTAAGACATTTTAATGGTGTAAGTGTTTTAGAGAAAGCCGTACGTCCGTGAGTGATGATCCCGGCCGTGGTGGCTCTCAACCCATCAGTCATTTATGTGAATATCCAGTTGGTGGAACGCCCTATCCTGGACAATTGACGCATAACATGTCGTTCTATCTGGGTACGGTGAATACTATTATTCATGAACATTTGCATTTTCGGAAGGTCGTTTAGTGCCAAGACAGCTTTCCGCTTTTGACCGACAGGGAAGAGTTCAAGCCTGAACTAAATTGAAGGAACGTTTTGACATGGAAAGTCATGACTTTTTGGATCGCTTCATTACATGTGACGAAACCTGGACGCATCACTACACTCCTGAATCGAAACTAGAGTCCACGCAGTGACAGCATACCTGAGAGTTCACCATTTCAGTACTGATGACGAAGCAAAACAGGCTGCCCTGAATTGGTTCAGACATACTGAGATGTCTTTCTACGCTGTTGCTTTTCAAGCATTACTTAAACGCTGGGATAAGTGCAACAACGTTGCAGGAGATTATGTCCAAAAATAAATAGCATTTTGATTACTTGCAACAAAAAAAGTCCCGATTTGACGTGAATGTCCCACATATATCATCTATCCATTTGTTAAGTGGCTTTTCCTTGTACTTTGTAACTACATCTTCTTTTAAAGGAATCTGAGGGGAGGAACACTTACGCCTGGTCAGGCAAAATATACTGATCAGACATGATAGTCAGGGTCAGGCAAAACATACTGGCCAAGACCCTGACCTCGACTTCCTAGTAGCCCTCCCTGGTAAAGGGCTGTTATCATGGCAGCCTAGCTAATAAGGTGAGAGATTGTCGTGATCCCCGTGGTAGTGAGTGACACCCAGATGAAACCATACATAGCACAACCGCCTGGAGAACCCCGGTCCACCTTCATCAGCACGCTCGGGATTTAAGGAAAGCTACTGCAACCCGCCACTTAATGTCCTTTTCAGGGCGCACAAAAGAGTATCCTACTCATTGTGGGCATTCGCAAACAACAACAACATCAAAGGAATCTGAAGATTCCACTCTTAAACCGAGAAGAAAAAAATGAGTTAAGTTAACCGAAACCATTATCCCGTGGCTTTCTTGCAGCGAGGTGCTTTCGACATATCTAGATCGTCTGTTCAATTCAAAAGTGCCTTATATTTTCATTCGTTTGTTCTCTGCGAGATTTGTCGCTGGTTTATTACCATCTCATAAGCCAAGCGTGTGCTGCCTTGCAACATTGTATCCGTCTGTCATGTGCTCTTCATCATAAAGTGTCACTTTTTTGCTTTTATTCTGTCATAGGGTCCGGAAGTTTTCTTTTCTATTTGTTTTCTTGATTATCGCTTCTACTGGGTTTGATAGCCGGTTAGAATATCAACCATTCTTTGTCGCCCCTTACGACTTGACTGGCAGGTGACAGTGTTGGTGTTCTTAAACTTCTTTTGGACCCTGTTGACACACGGGTGTGATCTGTATATTAGGCCATACATTTCTAGGCGCGCAGTGGTAGCTGATAGGGTTGTATTCTCATGAGAGGGCCTAGTCATACGTTGTGTAATGGCTTGTGGAACACAGTTCTAATGTTATTATTTCTCGCTGTGTCTCTGCTGGAGATACACGGCACTTTCCTTTCGCTTCTGAATCATGTCCGTGATAAGACATCCTTATTTCAGTTACGCATCACGTGGTATTGTACCTAAAAACCGTATATCACCATCCTCCTTATCTTCTTCCTCTTCGTCTACTTCTTCTTTTTCTGCACTTGTCCTGAAAAGGACGTTTTGTTATGTCGTATCATAGTTTGCAGCGAGGCTCCGATATCTGCGTCTGTCGGTATGGAGGATCAGTGAGAGGATCATCAAACGACATGAAACACTTTTGCATCACAGAACCACCAGGACATGTACATACCCTGCCAGACATCGGTTAACACGTCCTGATATCGCTAAATGGGACTGCGGTCTCGCGTGAAAATGGGCGTGTCTCTGCCAGTAGAATACAAAGAAGCAAAACCTAAAGAAACAAACAAACTGTCGGCCCGACACATCCGGTCTCAACACAGCCAGTTTCGAACCTGGTTGTAACCTGCTCTTCGACCCCTATTCTCTCAGCCAGGGCCGCCAATTGGAGACGGAATAGGGTCTTGATCAAGTCTGGTTCGCTGAACCTAACACAAACCGCCTACTATGAGTCGGTGGCTGGTGTCAGCTCAGTTGCCGTGTCTTCGGCCGTAAAACATTATCTCAAACCAAGATGGCTACTCCGCATTCATCCAGTTGTGACTTTGTGAACCACAGTACCCTGGAATTAGTTAGCCTGTGCAAACTACAGGGTGAACAAAGCAACAACTTAGAAAGTCTTCTACCGCAAAGGGATTAGTTAGCTTGTGTAAACTGCTTAGTGACCAAAGCCCCGACTTAGAACGTCTTCTACCCTGAAGGGATTAGTTAGTCTTTGTTAACTGCTTGGTGAACAAAGCAACGACCTACAAAGTCGGTACTTGCGCCTTAATTCACCATAAACAAAAGAAACATATTTTTAGCACTGGATTTTGGGTAGTGGTGTCATAGAATAGTCCTGCTTTTAACTGCTGAGGGTGTCAAACATTCTGCGAGAATAAACGAGAATTTATGCTTCCTTTTCTCCGTATTCCTGCCGTTTTAGTAATGCATTTCTTGGGATAAGGTTAAGATTAGTATATTTTCTACACTTCTATCTTAATCTTAGTATCTACTTATTTATTTAAAACACAATTATTTCAATTTGCCGTCTTCTAGCCCCAAATGTCCCATTATATGTATCAGCTGTCAAATTCGTGCAATGGGAACCCATGTGGCTCTGTTTGGGGTGAATTAAGACACAAGTACCAGAAAGTCTTCTACCCTGAAGGGTAGGCTGCACTGTTAGTCGCGTATTGCGACATGTTATTATTGCAACGGATGTTCTAATTTTGTTGCTGGCACAAACAGGACTCTCCCACAAACCTCCCGGGTCGACAATTAAGCCCAGAACTGTTATAATTATATTGAAATTATTTTTCATCGGGTTGCATTGTTGACAAGCTGTCTATAGAATAAATGCTTCTATTTGTTTTGTTTTGTTTTTGTTTGTGTTTCTATTGGGCTGTAAAATCGGTCAGGGTCACTAGATAGAAGTGGCAGAGTGAGAAATGCAGGGTTTTAACAAGAAGTCTTCTTCGTTCTTTTGTTTTCAATCTTCCATATCAAGCCCTGAAAAAGGCTTTGCAAGTAGCAGGATGTTGTCCGGAGAACGGAATGCGTTGTGTCGTAGCTTACAGCTTGACTGCAATGTTTGCATATTTCGGTCCGACACATCCGACTTCAGTAATCATTTTTTTTAGTATCGGGGTACCCTTCCCTCTAATAAGAAATTGCGACACCGACATGACATGTTTGGTTAAGGTATTGGTCGTCACAGAGCAGACACTGCTCTCGGGGATGAAGTGTTAGAGGCTTTATTGTTCGAGACCACAGCTTGTTTATGGTGTGCGGTGCCCAGATCCGTTTTTCGTTGTTTTTCCTTCCCTAACAATAAGCGTAGGACACATTTTCCGCTGGGTTGGGGAGAGAAGAGTAACGCCTGATCAGGCAAAACATACTGATCAGTTACGTTAGTCATGGTCAGGAAAATATACTGACCGAGACCCTTACCGCACCTCCATGCAGTAGACCCTTAATTCACTTCCGTACAGTAGGCCCTTACCTCCCCTCTATGCTGTAGACGCTTACCTCACTTCCATGCAGTAGACCCTTACCTCACTTCCATGCAGTAGACCGTTATCTCAATTCCATGCAGTAAAACCTTACCTCACTTCCATGCAGTAGATCCCTACCTCAATTCCATGCAGTAGACCCTTACCTCACCTCCGTGCAGTAGATCCCTACCTCAATTCCATGCAGTAGACCCTTGCCTCACTTCCATGCAGTAGACCGTTATCTCAATTCCATGCAGTAAAACCTTACCTCACCTCCGTGCAGTAGATCCCTACCTCAATTCCATGCAGTAGACCCTTACCTCACTTCCATGCAGTAGACCAATACCTCACCTCCATGCAGTAGACCCTTACCTCACTTCCACGCAGATCATTCCTAGAAAATGGCCGTTTCATGCCAGCCTGGTTAATGAGGCTAGAGATCGACGTGATCTCCGCAGTAGTGAGCGACACGCGGCGTTGATGAGGATACTGCATAGGTAGGTGAAGCTATCCACTGCCTGAAGACGTTGGTTGTATATAGCTATGGTTGGATGGCTGTACGGCTTCCCGTGAGCAGGCTGGGAGGGTACCTCAGATTTCCTAGTGTATATATCAGGTACAGTGAATAATACATTTTAAGAAGCCAAAACTATAAGGTGATCACACTTACATTAAATTCTTTTTGGCCAAGCACAAATTTGCAACATCAGAAAAACAACTGCAGGAAAATATCGACAGTCGTAATAAGGTCTATACAGGTGACAGCATGAAAATCAGCATTGAGAAAACCGATTGCAAGAATTTAAGCAATATTCATAGAAAACCAACAAGTAAAACATGACAAATTTCACGTGCCTGGGTAACATAATCTCAGGATATGGAAAAGCCGACACCGAAATCCAAAACATATGTAATAAAGCAAGTCAAATCGTTGGGCAAATGTCCCCGATATTATTATGTAAGGGTGTAACAATGGATACAAAATGAACACTATACAACACGACATGCCCACATTGTGCTATCAGTGACACATATTGGACATTAATAAACAAAGATAAGAGAAACTTCGTAACAACAGAGATGAACGACCCGTGCAGAATGCTTGAAGTAACAAGAATGGATAGAATCAGAAACGCAGATATTAGGAAACAAGTAGGCACAACACCAGAGCTAGACCTCATCAAGAGACAACAAACCAAATGGTTCGGCCACGCGACGCCACAAACACCAGATATCATCCCTCAGAAAGCAATGCTACACAGATACAATGGATACAAAGCCAAGGGCCGATCACGCAAAAGATGGAGAACAGAAATAACAGAAGCAGAACAGCTTCTCATCAACGAAGCACATTAAATGGCCCCGTCAAGAAACCTTAGAGAACCGCGTAGCGCGATGGTTAGCGCTCTGGATTCGCATCTGAGTGGTCCCGGATTCATTCCCCAGTTGAGGCGGTAGTGTTTTTTTTCAGACCGCAATGGCTCCCTGGTCGACCCAGTCTTAAATGGGTACCGGTTCAGTCCGGGAAGTAAATGCGGCGAGGGAGAGGAGATGGCTACCGCCCTCAAATAGCCGAGCCTTTGAAATATGAGATCGCTAACACCTCACACCCCTACGGCAGTAATACTTTACTTTTACAAGAAACCTCGTCAGAACCTGACTATGAAAGGCACAAGCAGGACAAAAAGCGCGAAGAAAGAAGAAGAAAGACAGGGAGCACTAGCTCATGGCATCACTTACCCAACGACAGCAGGCACTGCTGTCAATGATGAAGTAAACATTTCATTTAAGATAAGTGACCATTTCCCTTTCATACGTAACTGAAGTCTCATACGCATTTACAGCTAGATAAACTGAGACGCGTCAGAAGGTGAGAGCCCTGTCATTTGCCGTAATAGTACACTTCCTAACCACTCGCTGGTAAAACCCCTCTTAACTAAAAGAGTTGCTAACTGACTTTATCCCAGGGGGTTCACAAGCAGACGAAATGTTTCAGGTATCATTAAATATAAACATAACGTCATTCTCTTCGTAAAGCAATATTTGGTAAGTGCACTTTCAAGCTCGCGGACATAAACATTCACGCGATGTCCTAGAACAATGGTCATCAACCTTGTTTTATACATGGCGCCCACTATTACAACTTTCGTTAGGTTAAATTTCCATTCATCACCATCATCAAAAGTCCCGTAACCTTCAAGGTCATTGGGGCATCAATACTGCAGATTATTGGACCAGTTCCCGCCACTCCACTCGGTTTTGTGCCAGGATATGTGTTCTAGCTGTGGACATTCCCGTCCACTCTCTGATGTTGTCTTCCCATCTCGTTTTCTGCCTCCCTCTCTTACGACTCCCAGGCACAGTACGTTGCAGGACCGACTTGGTCAACTCAGACGATTTTGAAACATGCCCATACCATGTGAGCTTGCGTGTTTTTGTCGTAGTCAATAGGTCTTTATATTAGCAGATCTCTCTCTTAACGATCTCTCGAACTACCTTATTCGTGACGTGGTCTAGATACGAAACGCCAAGATTTCCATTACTGCCTACTGAATTCTAAATTGAAGAAAATTATGTGATGGTCCATTGAGTTTGTATTTTGGATGTTTTTAATCATCATGTAGCATGTCCTTTGCAAAACGTTGCTTCCATTACAGAACATATGAAAAAAACTCTTTCTCCTGCCCAATTTCCAGCCTGCTCCAGAGTCATGTCCAAACGTTCTTTGACATATTGGTGCTATCGCCTTTTTGGTCTGTCTCTGCATATCTTGTCCGGCACCAAACCTTCCATTACCGTTCTCTCTGCATATCTTGTCCGGCACCAAACCTTCCATTACCGTTCTCCCAAGAACGCTGAGTCTTTGGCGTGGCCAAGGTATTTTAATTTTCTGGTCATGATGAAATTTATGAACCAGATTTCCTCTATGCCCAACTCTCGTCCAATGTCTGTATTCCTCTTTTTTCGGTCTACGATATTCTGAGGACCTTTCTAAAACATTTCGACTTGAAGGACTCGGGGTTTGGATAACTGGCCATGTTTCACAGCCGTATATTGCCACGGGAAAAGCACAGCTCCTCAACATGTTCACTTGTGTTGATTTGCTGCAATGGTTTCTTCAGGTTGTGTTTTAATACAGCATGTCATTATTTTTCTACTGGCCACCTGAAAGCTAAAATCGTCCACTAGTGGGTGGTAGTGTCCAGTTTGAAGAGCACTGATCTAGAAGAACTAGCCAGGATTAATGAAAGTAGATTTACTAATAATACCCCTCTGTTTCTGGCCTTCCTTTATCTTTCTCTCCCCCCCCCCCTTTTTCTCTTGCACACACACACACACATACATACACACACACACACACACACACACACACACACATTTTCTCTGGGGAACTGCATTATTCCACGGAAAATAGCGATAATCTTTTCGTAACATTCTGAAAACAAAATTCTGGCTACTCTGTGGCGGTACTGCATTTTAACATAAAGTGTTAGAACAATATATTAGGTATAGTTAGATCATGCGCGAGGACGAAAACTGAAACGAAATTTACATTACGAACCTAATCACCTTCATCAGAGACATCACACACCAATCATAGAGGAATGATATGAACAGCTGAATGAATCAGGTAAAGTACTTAGCTGGATAACATATAAAAACTCGTCACTGGAGGACACGTCAAATACAAGAAAATATGTTTAAAGATGACTGTCTATAGTAATATACAAACAACAAAAGAGTAGCGTTATGTTATCAGTTTTTTAACAAACAAGGGTTGAAAACTCACCGAATTTCAACCATGAACGAAGGTTCAGTCTGTCATATAAGTGTGTTAGTCGTCCATCGCAAGCGATCATGGCGACATCATCATTCGAGTTTGTCTTGATGATGTAACTTCCGCTGTAAGTGGATTATAGTGAGGGAGTAACTGCGCTGCTAATCAACCTCACTATCTGATCCCGAGCTACCTTGGTCCGGTGACAAGATATGGTAAGACAACTGGAGGAAACTCAGGATGCAGACTCACTAATCCCACTAATCCCTGTAAGTTCAGGGCGTCACTGAAAAACCTACGGTATTCGATCGTTCACCGTTTTTGTTCATCGCTTTGAGAGAAGAATGCCTGACCTCTTCACCACAGTAACCCCCCCCCCCTCCCCCCCCCCCCCCCCCCCCCCGAAGACTTTAAACAGTCTGTAGACAAACGGTAGCTCATTCCAGTCGTGTAGTTTCGTTACTAAGTAACCAGCAGACGATTGGAATATTCATAGTTCCCGAAGTCTTTCCTCGCTCAGTCATGATGGCGCTGGAGGGGGCTGGGCTGATGCGTCTGGGGTTGTCATTGATAATCTCCTTCCGGATCCTAGGGCCAGTACTGATCAGTGTCCTTGGTTTCACTAGCTCCGTCCGACTGCAGTGCCACTCCCTTTGCCTCCATCTTCTGTTGTTTACTTATTAATTGACCGCCCTTAGAGGGGTGCACTGTGGATTCTGGAACGCGATTTTCATAGATGCACGACATATGCATGAGAACGGGCTGTGTCATGAAAATTCTAGAAATATTGACTCAAAGTAGTCCTTTGTCGACCTCTCGTCTCTGCAGGCCTGAGAGATGAAAGTATTTTAGTCAATGGTCCACCTCTGCAGGCCTGAGTGATGAAAGTATTTTAGTCAATGGTCCACCTTTGCAGGCCTGAGAGATGAAAGTATTGTAGTCAATGGTCCACCAATGCAGGCCTGAGTGATGAAAGTATTTTAGTCAATGGTCCACCTCTGCCTAATCTCTGCCTCATTCACTGCCAGTTGACGATTTTCCTTTACTAGGCGGTCAACAACTGCATTTGACCCTGGAGTCACTTTCCGGTCTACCTGACCCGGTTGTGAACAGTCTGTAACAGAATTCAAACATTTTTGGAACTTCGTACTCTTGTCCTATACTTGCTGGAATGAAAGACATGCATTACCATACCAGACGTTCATTTGTCGACGAATCTCTTAAGGTTTTACCTGTACGCTGCTCACACAACAGATAATAGAACGCAGCTCTTGTTTTGGATATGTCAGTAGTTGGGCGGTCATTTTCTAACTTGAATTATGACGTCGTCTTGTTTGTCTGCACCGGGATGGCACGTGCAGGACACTTGACATCCTTAGCAACCACATTAACACGTTATAATACAAAGGTGTGGTTTTTTTAATGTCTGTCCCACTTTTAAGGTTTTCATTGGGGACGGCTTGGGCTAGTGGTTAAGTAACCCGAAGGTGCTGGGTTCGATCCCCAACACAGCACCGGCCGTTACCCCGGGGAAGCAAACCTTTAGAAAGTGCAAGAGGAAGCAGACCCTTACATAAAATGAATGCTGAAGTCGGATGCACTAGTCCGACAGGAGCAAAATAAAAACCACAGTGCAACGCACACCACCTTTGGAGATTAGAGAAATAAGGTGAACACAAAATTTAAAAAATAAAAGGTTTTCATTTTAAGCTCTCTTGTAATTACTCCAAATTTGCAAATGGTGTCAGCTGTTTGAGTTTGGGACCGGCAAATCGAATGCCGGAATACCAGCTCAGCAATGCACTGCGCCGTATGTAATCAACTCATCATTGCGCTGAGATTGAGGGTTCCTAACTCAGCATTGCACTACAAGAAACGTGTTCCTTGCCCTACTGCAAACCTGAAATACGACGGAAGTGACGAATACGAACTCCTCGAGACCCCGTACATTTGTGAAGATAGTGTCTGACCAATAGGAAACATATACACATTAAGCCTCACGTGGAAAAAAAAACTGAATGTTTTTCATTTGCGCTGTCTGAGACGCAAACTTGAAATTTCCTGGAGTGACAAAGTGACTAACAACGAAGTGTTGGCCCGTGCAATGTTTGTCAGCTTAGCTGCAATCCTGCACAAGAGCCGATTGCAGTGGCTTGGTCATGTGTGCAGAATGTGCGAATACCAAAATATATAATTTACGAAAAGCAAATCACGGGCAAGCCTTGAAAAAGTTAGACCCTTCCTCCGCTACAAAGATGTTTGCAAGCGTGACCTGAAGGCGTTGGATATGAACACCTGTAACTGGGAGGAACTTGCCAAGGACAGACCCGGCTGGAGGCAGGCTTTGTATGTTGGTCTGCGAGGCAGGGGAAGACAAGACGCGTCAAGATGCAGACGTTTGCATCGAAAGCAAGGGCAACAACTGACTGTCCCCTCTCTAGCGTGAAATCCATTGTCTATCAAGACTGACAGAATGCCGATTAATGACGATTCCTCTAATGGGACATCAGAATTGTTTTAGCTCTGCATTTGACATTGCACAACGTCCAATGCATCACGCTACCCTCTGTGGTCATGAAATACCCAGTGAAATTTATAATTTCTGCCTGGGATGCAAAGGAAAGCCACGGGACCCCCAACACAATTAAGTAGAATTCCCACGAGATAATCGCACAGTGAAGCTGTTTAATAATAATTAAAAGATGGCTTCCTTTACGACATGTTAATCCGATACAGTGATTTCATTGCGGGTTGGTGGGCACAGAAGCGGAACTCCTGGAATGGGTCAGAAGGCTCGATGAAACAGTTCTTGACTATGGTATGGAGATTAACTTTGGAAATACAAAATGAATAATCAATAACACCGAACTCTTCAGCAGTGTGAGGAAAGCTAATATCCAGGAATTGGAAATGGTCGACCGTTTTAATTACATGGGTTAGATTGTGAGTGATAAGAGAACAAAATGTTAGGTGCTTAACAAAATCTGGCAAGATGAACGGTTCGCTATTTGCTTGTAGATCAGGATATTGCCTACATTGGTCCTGTCAATATTCTTCTATGCCTGTGAGACAAGGACAATTACTGCTGACCTGCAGCGGAGGATAGAGGCCTTGCAAATGAGATGTTTCCGAAGACTTCTAAACGTCACATACAAAGACAGGGTTACAAATGAGGAAATACGAGAAAGAAAAGTGAAATGGGCCCTTTGAAAACCTTTGGAGAACGGTCAAAAGACGGAAACTCGCTTGGTACAGCCATATACCCAGATCAAATGATCCTGCAGGGAAAGGTGCAGGGCGGACGACAAAAAAGTAGTCCCAAAAAGAGGTGAGAGGACAACATAAAATAATGGACAATCTCCGACCAGAGGCGACACAGGCAGCTGCCGCTGACAGAGAGGGGTGTCGGGGGATTGGGAGGGGGTAGTGGAGGAGGAGGGCGTCTCGTCTGTGCCCCAACGACCTCACCGGATGACGTGACCTGACTTGACCTGACTTTAGTGATTCAATTATATTTTCCCGAAGTTAATGGTCTCCAGATGCACATTTGGTCAGATGAGGTAGGTGGGGCGGAAGTAATCGATATCCTGGATATCATTTAACTTTCCTACAAGCTGATCGTTGATTCTGATCCTGGTTTCTGGCTCACTTTTCACCGATCGATCTAGTGTGACCTCTTCTTTGGTCTGGTCACCTTGTGATTGCGCAATTAAATGTCGGCTGCTCCAAATGGAGCTTGTTACCTGTTTCCGGTTGTTTTTTTAAAGTTATTTTTAACGAATGCAAGCAGGAAGCGGTGTTCACGAGCATGGCTCGTGAGACGTCTTTGGCTTACATTCAGAAAATATGTCTATCTTTACTTCATTGGAGTTCTGTGCCATCACAGGTCTGACTAGGACCCTTTTTATGTTAAAGAAACAATTGCTTTCCTATTCTGACAACGTTCACCGACGAACTTCCAGGCCTTCACTGGGGTTATATTCAGGTCTTCTTTGTGTTTATATTCACGTCATCGCTATTAATAATACTACTACTACTGCTGCTTCTACTACTTCTACAACTTCTACTATTAATACAACTACTAATGCTTCCGTTCTTGTAATAATACAAGTGTATTACTACTTGTACTACTACTATTACTACTACTGCTACTACCGTTTTGTACTACTACTACTTCTACTACTACTGTTAATACTAAATCTACTACTACTGCTACCATTCATTTACTACTATTACTGCTAGTAGAGGGTCGCTGTGGTCGAGAGGTAAGGCACTCGCCTCTCAAAGCTATGAACGGAAGCGGTGTGGGTTCGAGCTCCGCAGGTTTCAATCTAGCTCTAGTCGCAAGGGAGGTGCGACCACCAGAGTGCCTGAATTATCTGATTTATCCCCAAACCTCTTGACTTGTGTCTTGCCACTGGCCCAAGGCTACTACTATTACTGCTGCTACTACTACTATTACTGCTACTACTACTATTACTACTGTTACTACTACTACTGCTATTAGTGCTGCTACTACACCTGCTACTACTACTATTACTACTGTTACTACTTCTACTGCTATTAGTGCTGCTACTACACCTACTACTACTACTATTACTGCTGCTACTACTACTATTACTGCTGCTACTACTACTATTACTACTGTTACTACTACTACTACTATTACTGCTACTACTACTATTACTACTGTTACTACTACTACTACTATTACTACTACTACTACTACTACTATTACTGCTACTACTACTATTACTACTGTTACTACTACTACTGCTATTAGTGCTGCTACTACACCTACTACTAGTACTAATACTGTTGCTGCCGCCACTACTATTACTGAAACTGCTACTATTAGTGCTACTACATTGCACCTCCAGCCCATAACCACAACTGGCAGATTAGCAGACGGTACAAGTAAACTTAACCCCCATACCAGCCACTGCCATCTAAGATGAAGTGTTACGGATTTGACTGTACTGTGGATCATCAATTTTAGCGATGTTCCTTTGCCAGTTCCCCCCCCCCCCCCCCTCTCTGTCATGCACTACCCAAAGTCCGCCTTTTAATTCATAAACAAGGTCCGAAGCAATTTTCTACCAAACTGCATGTCAGATACAAATGATTTTTCGCATGCAGTCTGAGATTATCTATGACGTTATGGAAATATTTGTTTCTCTAAGAAATTTGATGCATTTTGAAAAAGGTATTCATAAGACTATACCAAAAGCAACCTCAGTGAATTGGGCATAATTGTAACATGTTTACGGTACACAGACGTGCTGTTTTAAGCATATATGTTTTGACCTTCAAATACGCTCAGTAAATACAAATTCCTGATTGTCCCTATGCCAATTAGACACTTTGTCGATTGCGGAAAACAACAAACGTCATTCATGCGAAACAGTCTAACAGTTATAGGCGTATACGCCAGTGTTGGAATGAGGGGGCCGTATCACAGGGCATGAGAGACGCCAACATAATTACCCGTTACAAGAAAAGGGGAGACGGAGGAAACTGCAACAATTACAGGGAAATGTCGCTTCTCAACAATGTAAGCAAAGTGTATGCTCGCATTATCTGAGCAGGCTGCAAAAGCTGGCCGACAGGGTGTACCTGGAGTTTCAGTTTGATTTTCGCGCAGAAAGGGCTACCGTGGATATATTCTTTCCACTGGGACAAGTGCAAGAGAAATGCAGAGAACACTATTTCTTGCCTTCATCGACCTCACCAAGGCACTCGACCTGGTAAGCAGAGAAGGTATTTTAAAAGTATTATTTAAAGTTGGCTGCCCACCTAAACTACTGAGCATGATTAGGTCTTTTATGTTAGCACGAAAAGTACAGTGCTGCATGACGGTCAAGAATCTGAGGTCTCCGACATTAACAGCGGAGTTGAACAAGGTTGTGTCCTGCTCTGACTCTATTCGGCATTTTCTTAGAAACGCCTTTGGAGCTGCCACAGAGGAGGTCTTCCTGCATACTAGGTCAGATAGGCGACTATTTCATATAACTAGACTGCGAGCAAAAAGGAAGAGAAGGGAGACTGTCATTCCGGATATGCTCTTCGCAGACGATGCTACCCCGGTCACCCACACGGAAGCCTAATTACAGATCATCATTAATAAGTTGGCAAATCTTGTGATCTGGTTGGATTCGCCATCAGCGTATAAAAAACAGGGTCCAGATCCTCCAGACATTGTCTTAAACGATACAAATCTGGAAGTAGTAAATCACTTTAACTACCTCAGATCTATCATCACCGATAACCTTTTACTGGACGTAGAGCTGCTGCAGAAGCGATTAGGAATGGCCTCATCAATCCTTGCCATTCTCTCATAGAGAGTGTGGGATAACACCATGTTGACCATTTCCACAAAGGTTGCTGTGTACAGATCATGTGTTATTAGTACCCTGCTCTATGGCATAGAAACATGGAATCTGCATGTCTGTTTTGCTAAATGCTTTTCATATGCGCTGCCTGAGACGTATACTTGGAATTTCATGGTGTGACATAGTGACTAACAGCGACGTGTTGGACCGTGCAAAGATTTACAGTTTAGTTATGATCCTCAGCCAGCGCCGCTTGCGGTGGCTTGGTCACGTGTGAAGAATAGATGATGAGCGATAACCAAAAGATATTCTTTTCTTGAGAGCTGACCACGGGCACACGAAAAATAGGTAGAACCTTCCTCAACTAAAAAGATGTTTGCAAGCGTGACCTGAAGGCGTTGGATATAAACACCTGTAGCTGAGAGGAACTTGCCAAAGACAGATCTGGCTGGATGCAGGCTTCTGTGTTGGTCTGCAGACAGTGGAAGACAAGATGCGTCAAGACGCAGACTCCAAACGGGTGCGGAAAAAGCAAGGGCAACAACTGACTGCCCCTCTCTAGCGTGGTCCATTGTCTCTCGAGAATGACAAGATGCCAATCAATACACATTAATAGTTTGAGGTGTGGTTATTGTGGCATATTGTTTTTATTTCAAAACTTACATTGATATAGATTTCATAATGAGTTTGAAGGGTACATTTGTAACAATGCAGAAGGTTACCGTTTTACTATAACAGTTCTTCCGCAGGGAATCTAAGATGGATCATTTATATTGGGATATTCATGACTCAGAGTGCACTCATATCAAGCAAGGAAGGAAAAGGAAATCTGACCACTTCGACAGAGATGTTATAAAACGGAGAGATATTGCAACTTTTGGCAAGAAATCAACTTGTTCCTCTCCGGAAACTAAAATTAACATTAGAGCTTGTCTGGGCTAATGTCAAAGGACAAGTTGCCGAACAGAACAGGACATTTAAAATGTGTGATGTTGAAGTACTGACACGTGAGTACCTTCAAAAATATACATTCAGTTCTGGAAGAACATGTGCTCCGGGAAGAAAAACAGTACTGGCAACGAGATGGATTACAATTTGTCCAGCCAGTAACAATTGTCAACTTCTTTGAATCGACAGATTAGAATGATTAATATAATCTTTGGTGTGCATAATGATTAGCCGACTTGAATGAATTAGAGTATGTTTTTCAGAACAATTAGGTGTACATACAATAGCAACATATACATTGCAATATTCAAATGCGTTACACAACATAATATTAGATGCGCAGTTGATACAACCTTAAGTGTCTAAGGGTGACCGAAAGGCTGTACTAACTGTTGCATATTGGTGCAATTTTTACGATTGTACATAAAGGGCAACACAAACAATCAATTGACCTATCAAGACCTTAAGGAGAACAACAAATTCAACTGAGTACTGTAAAATCTTAAATTTAAGTAATTTCTTTGCAATGGTCCTAAAAGATCAAATGAATTCACCGATGTGCAAATGTCTTAACATCTATGGGCTAAATAATATATCAATTTTTTTAACGTCATGAACATCCTAAGGCTGCATGCGAAAAATAATTTGGAACTGACATTTAGTTTAGTAAAAAATTGCTTCAGAACTTGTTTATGAATTAAAAGACGGACTATAACAAAAACCCAGGTAGCCATTTACTTCATCAACGACAACATTATCCGCTAAAGGAGCTACCTTTACAACTAACATAAAATTAGCTCCTTATTCCAATACTCACGGAAACGCTACCGGAATTTGGCGGGAAGCAAGCCGGTCATTTTTCCCAGAGCTGGCTTAGTTTGACGTTGCTTCTTGTCTCGTATCGATTCTTAGTCTTGCGTCTGCCTGTGTGTTCTTGTGATCAGGAATGGACTCCTTTTCCCTTTATTGTCTTCCGTTCATCACAAAATACTGCAGAACATCCTGTCCGCTCACACGACAGACTTGCGTTCTTGGTGTAGAGGTAACCATAGAAACGGACACATTCCTCTTATTTATTTGTTATGGAGCCTCGTTTTAGTGGTGACCAGGTTTTTCAGTAGGTTCTGTTCATATAGTTTGTTATTTTGGATCGAGAATTATCTTTTATAATTTGGTGAAGAATTCGTGTTACATTTTACGAAATACAGACTCGCTGAAAGTGATTGTTTATTTCCTTAATGGCATGGAGTATGTGTTGTTTGTAATTACCGTTTCTCGGGAAACAATAGCAATTTTCGTTTGTAAATTTAATCGCAGATGGACGTTTGTTTTGATTTTTTAAGTCCGAAAAATCTGGAAGCGATTATCATTTCATTTGGCTTATTTCTTTCAGTTCTCAACCAACATAGGAATGAACAAAAGACGACATAGGAGAAATGTTACTCAACCAACATAGGAATGAACAAAAGATGACATAGGAGAAATGTTACTCAACCAACATAGGAACGAACAAAAGATGACAGGAGAAATGTTACTCAACCAACATAGGAACGAACAAAAGATGACATAGGAGAAATGTTACTCAACCAACATAGGAATGAACAAAAGATGGCACAGGAGAAATGTTACTCAACCAACATAGGAATGAACAAAAGATGACATAGGAGAAATGTTACTCAACCAACATAGGAATGAACAAAAGATGGCACAGGAGAAATGTTACTCAACCAACATAGGAATGAACAAAAGATGACATAGGAGAAATGCTACTCAGCCAACATAGGAATGAACAAAAGATGACATAGGAGAAATGTTACTCAACCAACATAGGAATGAACAAAAGATGACACAGGAGAAATGTTACTCAACCAACATGGGAACGAACAAAAGATGACATTGGAGAAATGTTACTCAACCAACATAGGAACGAACAAAAGAGGACATAGGAGAAATGTTACTCAACCAACATAGGAATGAACAAAAGATGACATAGGAGAAATGTTACTCAACCAACATAGGAATGAACAAAAGATGGCACAGGAGAAATGTTACTCAACCAACATAGGAATGAACAAAAGATGGCACAGGAGAAATGTTACTCAACCAACATAGGAATGAACAAAAGATGACATAAGAGAAATGTCACAATGACATTTTACATAAGAGCAGTAACAGATATGAACCCGCGTTTCCACTCAAACGTGTCTTCATCTAATACTGAACAAAAAAGAATTAAACGGAAAAGAAAACGGCTAGATAAGTTTGGGAGTTATCAGGATTAAAACTCCAGGAAATTGGGCAAACATTGAACTAAGAAGTAAAGGTTTCTCCTATAGTAGTTATATTGTTGTCGGTGAATGAGGTTTGCTAGAGACTTTATTATACAAAGTAAAGGTTTGCACTATAGTAGTTACACTACTGTCGGGGAATGAAGTTTGTTAGAGACTTCAGTTTACTAAGTAAAGTTTTGCCCTATAGTAGTTACACTACTGTCGGGAAATGAGGTTTGCTAGAGACTTCACTATACTAAGTAAAGGTTTGTCCCATAGTAGTTACACTACTATCGGGGAATGGAGTTAGTTAGAGAATGCAGTTAAGGTTAGTCCCATAGTAGTTACACTACTATCGGGGAATGGAGTTAGTTAGAGAATTCAGTTAAGGTTTGTCCTATAGTAGTTACACTACTGTCGGGAAATGACGTTGCTTGAGACTTCAGTATACCTAGCCACATCTTGAAAGGGGCAGGATATATTGTTCATTTCTTTGCTGCCTTTTACTTCCCTAGCCGTATATCAGGTACCCATTTACGGCTGGGTCGAGTGGATCGTGCAGATAGCAGGATTCGTACCTTTGCCACGAATAGCGAGCGTTCTACCACTAAGCTAATTGTACTTTCAACTGCGTGAGGGTTAAATGATTAGTCTTTTGGAAAATGGTGATATGTTAATATGCCGTGTGGTATATTTTAAGTAAAGTGTTAGTTCCATAATTTCTTGACCAACAGTGATGTTAATGGAATCATTGCTGTCTCATTTACTGTCAAGTCTTGCTCTGAAACCCAGTAGTTGAAGCTGAGTCTATTCAGGGCGCCGCTTACGAACAAAAAAAAATATCACGCAACGATTGGTTGAAGTGTAATCGTACTTGCTCATTAGTCATATCATTCTTTCCAGCCAATGCTCAATAGACGTCTAAGGCATTTATTTTCAAATGCATTCAATATATTTTCAAGCCTCCGTTTGCTCATTATTATTTTTAATAAGTCACATAGCACAGACTGCTGTAGGTGATGAAGTGTTAGAGACTATTCTGCTAAGCCACAGCTTGTGTGAGGTCGGGTGGTCAGGTCTCTTCTTTGCCGCGTTATTTACAGAGCAAGAAATAGCTGCAGTAACTTATACATGCTGCTGTAGTTCATCGGATACTTGAACATGTGAATTTTCCTTTTCTATCAGTTAGACAGACGCCTTTCTACAGCTGGGTCTACTAGAGCGTGAGAGAGCGAGGAGTAGCCGGTGTCTAGTGAAACATAATGATCAAGATGCTAACCTGGCATCCTTGTATATGATTCTGGATAAAGGGTGGTGTTACAGATGTAATAAACGAGGTGATGATTGACAGCTTACTGAGGTGTCAAGTATTGCACTACAGACAGGATGACCGCGGCATTCTATCTTCGATCCCTTCTCCTTTGCCAGTCTGCCCTGCGGCAGCCTGTTATCCAGGATCGCCGCGTGGAGGTGTAAAAGGGTTTTGGCAGCTCTGGTTCGCTGGCCCTGACGCTAGCAGTCAGATATGGGTCGCTGACCGCTGCATCTCATACGCTGATCTACCACAAAGTTGTTCATATTCTCTGTTCTATGTTTCCTTCAAAACATATTTATCATCCGTAGAACGTATTGAACTCTTTCTCATGGTCGAATCAAGAAGTCGTTGGACGATTGATGCGTAAAATAAATACTTGTCTTTGTGGTCGTCGTCAAAAACAAACGCTGTTTATTTACAACTCCCTGCCTCAGAATTTGAGCTTATTCCCTTCACTATCACTTTCCTTAATTGAAACACTACTGCTCATAGTCCGGATATCCACTATATGAGTATGTAAGGCCTACATCTGGTCTAGCTTGACGATAGGCAGTAATTGAAAGGCAAAAATGAATGGATCAAATTCAGCCTATATTCCATACCGGCAAATGTTGAATGACGAAGAAACTGTTCCAGCTGGGAACACATTTTTGGGGGTGTCGCACTGATTTAGTCTTCTCAGTCTTGGTCGACCTCAAGTCGAATCGTCAACGTCATTGTACACCCGTACGTGATACGTTAACATACTTTAAGATCAGTATATTTAAAGACAATTATAATTTAAAACAAGTATATTTTAATACAAATATATTTTGACAATGACAAGCTTATTTTTTGAACACTATATTAAACACAAGTAAAGTGTAAAACAAGTATATTTTAGGACGTGTATATTTTGAACTCTGGGGAAAATATGTCCACTCGACCAAATGTAATAACATATTAAAAAGGCAGTCTGGATTTGAACCACGTACCATATGGTGTATGCTCCTTGCTGCAAGCGCAATTATGGCTTTTGCAATAAGGCTAACTAAGACAGGGGCAAACTTCAACATGCTTCTGGTTTGACTTCTATCATTTAGTCCTTCTAGTTTTTGCTTTTGGAACATAAGACTTACACCGAATTAATGCATCGAAGGTCAATTGTCTACCCACGATGCCTCGTTTTCGAAGCAGCATCATTGTGTGGCATGCCGGTTGACGTTGGCGGTCATGGCCATTCATCGCTTTTATCACGTGTGTAGTTTACCAAATCTGTTGTTGATTATCGCCCATGCCAATCTCTCAGGCTGTCCAACATATTCTCTCTCTCTCTCTCTCTCTCTCTCTCTCTCTCTCTCTCTCTCTCTCTCTCTCTATCTCTGCCTTTCTTTGTCTGTCTCCCCGTTATCTCTGCCTCTTATCTAAGACCGGTCAAAAAACTGAAGTTTATTTTCAGTCTCTTCTGCATGTGTTGTTTGGTCCACTTCTCTTCCTATTCCCTTGTGAATTCCATATCAATGCCCGTCTAGCCACGTTTGATGATGTTTTATGTAGAGCGTGTCCTATCCAACGCCGTTGCATTTGTTTGATCTGTTCCTCTCCTGGTTGCTGTTGGCTCCTTTCCTATTCGTCTTCATTCCTCACCAAGTCTTGCCAGCCTATAACCTTTAACCTTATTAACCAACGGTTTGAGTTTCCTCTACCCTGTTTTTGTAGTTCTCCGAATTCCTGTTCCGTGCAGGAGAACTGACCCGACATTAGAATTATACAATTTTTGTATTCGTAATGTCTAATTTTGCCTGAATTTCTATAAATTATTCAGTAACACGAATGCTGCTTTTCGTGCCTTTCCCAACTTTGACCCTCGCATCTGCTTCAACGGTGCTGCCCATATATTTGAAGTTGTTCACTGTTTCCAGTTTCACCTGCCCACATAGCTGTCTCTTTGGTTATCTCCGTGTTAATATGCCATCCCAGTTTGGCTAAAAGCTCGCTAACCTTAATTAGTTTTTTTTCTAGCATTAATTGTCGGAACAGTAACATATATAAGAGGGACGTTCAAGTCAAACCGGGACTCTCTTTGTATAGGAACAAAAATAAGTAATCAAATTAACATTTATTTGTAGATATAATCTCATGTAACGCTTAAGCACTTATCCTAGTGTTTAGAAAATGCGTGAAAAGATTTAGAGTGGAAAGAGTTGCCAGTATGTTTGAACCAATCTAGGGCAGCCTAAACCAATCCAGGGCAGCGTAAACCAATCCAGGGCAGCCTAAACCAATCCAGGGCAGCCTGAACAAATCCAGTGCAGCCTAAACCAATCCAGGGCAGCCTCTTTTGCTTCATTATCAATGCTGAAATGCTGACCACCAAGAAATTAGGTTATGGATATAAACAGTTGGGAATCGATTGGAGCGAGGTATGGTCTGTAAGTTGGGTGTGGCAATACCTCCCAGTCGAGTTGCTGCAGATGGCACATAGTGTGATGAGCCATATAAGGTCGAGCGTTTTCTTGCAGGAGCAGGACGGGATCATCACTCACGGATGTACGACCTTCTCAAAAACGTTTACATCGTTCAAATGTCGTCCTGCAGCTGAGTGTGTCTCATCACAGTATTGCGATTGCAGTTGTCTGTAAATTGCTAAAGGTTTTACGTCTCCTTTCACAAGAAACTGCATCACAACACGCTGTTTTAAACAAAAATTTACACTGTTATCCGCCATTTAAATTTATATATCACGTGACTGGCCCGTGGCAAGTGGGTCACCTAGCAGTAATAGCTCACAAGTGTCCCTAACTTATAATAGTAGTTCCAGCACGCTATAACCCATTCAGGTAGAACTAGTTCACAAGTGTCCCTAACTAATGATAGTTGTTCCAGCACGCTATAACCCATTCCGATAGAACTAGAACAAAAAGTTCCGGTATGATTTAAACGCCCATGGTAGGTAAGGGTTCAGAGACGATACAGAAACAGAAATAAAAAGAAACTTACGGCCCGGCCAGAAGGCCTTTCTGTCCGGGACAACAAACAATCGAAAACAATTAACAATTCGCAAACGGTTGTTATTCGACCTTGACGATGACCTTGCGGCCTCACCATAGGTTTTGCTTTTGTTTTGGTCTGATGTGGTCTCTGAGCCTAAATCTCTCCTTTTTTTTTTTAAACTTAAACCGTCGCTCTTCATCGATTTCTAATTGTGGTCGTATTCTCACGTTATGCCTGTGAGAGTTACGAGAAATATTTGAGAGTCCAGCGAGGGTTTTTCGGAAGTTTGAGCTTCCGTTGAGTCCTATCTGTTTGTTAACAGGCTTGGGATAATAGCTTTGACCTTATCCTTGAACTCTCAGGAACGGTGTGCAGTGTTGTTTTGATTTGTCTTCCATCCTTTTTTTTTTTGTTGTCTTTCGTCGTACGCCCGTGTCTATATATATATCTCCTTCTTTCACTCATTATCTGTCTATCCGTCTTTTCCTTCCGTATGTGTCTCTTTTCATTTTTCTTACTATAGATAATCTCCGCCCCCCCCCCCACTCCCCTCTTCCATCTTTCGCTCTTTTATTCTCTACGCCTTTCTCTCATGTATCTGTATCTTTCTATCTATCTCTTTCTCCCTGCCTCGTTCACCTCGTTGCAAAATCCCTACTCGATTTCTACCTTCATTTCTCCGTCTCGTATTCCTCATCTCTCTGTCTTTCTCTCTCTCTATCCGTCTTCTCTCGCTCTCTCTCCCAATCAATCTCCATCTCTCTCCATCCCACTCTCTCTACATCCCACTCTCTCTACATCCCACTCTCTCTCTACTCTCCCTACTCTCTCTCTACTCTCCCTACACTCTCTCTACTCTCCCTACTCTCTCTCTCTCTCTCATCCACCTGACACTCCCCCATAAATTAGAGGGATTGTAATTTTCAACTTCGAAAGAACAATTTCGTCTCTCACTACTCTGTTCTGTACGCCGCGTGAATAATTCATACTTGACTTCATATTAAGAATAAATAATAGCGGGAAATGTTTGTTTTCGAGAAGCTGATCATGAAAATATCTGGAAAATTGTTGGGATACGAGAATAGAACCTGTAGCCTAGATTCGAAGAAATCAATTACCAGTTGTACGATTACTAGAGTTGCCTGGGCATCGGAAACATGTGTATTCGGTATCGTTGTTAGTTTATCGTGTGATCAGTATAGTGGCAGAGAGTTGATTTTGTACGGCAAAGGAAACGGGTTCGACACTCTTCGTCAAATACTGTAGACTGCGAACAAAGAGACGTGGCTGAATAGATGGGGAATGCTGGGAGATAAATCTACAAACATATGGTATCCCAAATCTTAAAGATGACATCAAGCTCCTGAAAAAAAGAGATCAAAGCACTGTTTTCCGACTTTGCACTCAACACGTACAACTTCAGTCACTTGAACAGAATCCAACCAAAACATACCCCAGAGTACTGGATGTCCCCACACCCATCTGAAATTGTTGAACACCATATTTTTGAGTATCGGCGCTTAGCGGTTGTAGGAAAGAGCTTCTTACTCCTAGGTCAGACAAAAGAAACACTTTTTAAGGAGCTATTCAACACCTCACAAACACTTGCAGATACCATTATATGGCATTCCGCTAAAGGACAGAATATCACACGCTGCTGGATCAATAACCAACCAATCAACCAACCGACACACTTCATCGACACCAGGTAGAGTGCCCAAGACGCAAACCTAGACACAGTTTCCACAGTCAGCCCAGCACCTATAGACTAGTCCTGGGAAACGCGGCAACGAAAAATGGAATGAACTGACGCAAGATCCCTGGATTGAAATGTGGGATGGCACCACTTGCCTTGCGGAACATGGAAACCACGAGATAGACTTAGAACTGGTATATCGCAATGCAGGAAGAGATGGAGGTAAGGGGTGATGAGATAAAGGATTGTGGAGCAACCCACGACCTAGACCACCTTATGATCAGCTCATACCTTCTGGAAACATCCATTTTGTAGAAAACGAAATATGTTTCTGTCTGCCCGCGTAGTGAAAACAGACTCATGACTACATGCATCCTTTGCGTAACTTAATTTGATCTCTCAATGTGTGGTTTGGTTTATCTATTCAACAGAACAGAGGTCACCATGTAGTATATTAATCTGGATTCTTGCATCAAATGACATCTCTCGCCTTCCGTCACACTGTATTTCGTCGCTTTGTTTTTAGCAAGTCCACATACTCTCATTTTTATTCTTCTGCTCCTTCTTCCTTTTCTTCTTCTTTTTCTTTTTTTTTCGTTTTCTTCTTCTTATTATTATTATTATTCTACTACTACTTCTTCTGCTTCTGCCACTTCCTTCTTCTTCATCTTCTTCTATTTCGTTCTTCTTCTTTTTCGTCATCTTCTTCTGCTTCTCCTCCTTCGCTTCCTCATCTTATTATTTTTCTTATTCTTCTTCTCTTCTTCATTGTCCTCCTTCATTATTATTTTTTTTCTTCTTCTTCTCCTCCCTATTCTCTTCCGTTTCTTTTCTTTTTCTCCTGCTCCTTCGTCGTCTTCTTCTTTGTTTCTTCTCCTCCCTGTCATTCCTCTTCTTTTCCTTCTCCTCATTCTCTTCATTTTTCTTATAATCCTTATTCTTCAACATCGCTTCCTTCTACTTCTCCTTCTTCTTCTTCGTCTTCCTTCTACTTCTCCGTCTTCTTCTTCTTCTTCTTCTTCTTCCCCTCCTTCTTCTTCTTCCCCTCCTTCTTCTTCTTCTCCTTCCCCGTCTTCTTCATCTTCCATCTACTTCTTCTTCTTCTTCTTCTTCTACTCTTCCGTCTTCTTTTTTCCCTCCACTTCTTCGTACTCTTTCAGACATCAACTTGAATACATCTAAAGAAAACAGCAGTTAACCTTAATCTATCTCCATAGAGCGAGCTTTCCATGGCTTATATCGGCGATGGCCACACTTGATGTATCTGTTTATCGTATCCTGTACACCTTTGAAGGAGATGCTATCACTTTATCTCCGTTGAGTAATATTTTGGTTGAAGACCTTTATGCTCTGCTTTCCACTTGTTCCAGTATCTACACCCGGTAAACCTCTTGGCATCTTTATACGTTATGCGAGGGGCCTTCAAGTCAAATCGGGACTTTTTTTGTTCTAGTTCAACCTGAATAGGCTATATCGTGCTAGAACTATTATCATTAGTTAGAGACATTTGTGACCTATTACTGCTAGTTGGCCCACTTGCCATGGGACAGTCACGTGAAAGGTAAATACAAATGGCGCACCGCACTGTTAGTGCTTGCACAGAAGAGCGTGTTGTGATGAAGTTTCTTGTGACAGAAGGTGTGAAACCTGACAATTTACAGAAGACTGCAACCACAATTCGGTGATGAGAGATTCAGCCGCAATAAGACATTTAATTGGTGTAAATGTTTTAGAGAAGGTCGTACATCTGTGAGAGATCATCTCGTCGGCCGTACATCTGTGAGAGATCATCTCGTCGGCCGTACATCTGTGAGAGATCATCTCGTCGGCCGTACATCTGTGAGAGATCATCTCGTCGGCCGTACATCTGTGAGAGATCATCTCGTCGGCCGTACATCTGTGAGAGATCATCTCGTCGGCCGTACATCTGTGAGAGATCATTTTGTCGGCCGTACATATGTGAGAGATGATCTTGTCGGCAGTAAATCTGTGAGAGATGATCTTGTCGGCCGTACATCTGTGCGTTATGATCTCGTCGGCCGTACATCTGTGAGTGATCATCTCGTCGGCCGTACATCTGTGACTGATATGCCGTCGACCGTACATCTGTGACTGATATACCGTCCGCCGTACATCTGTGACTGATGATCTCGTCGGCCGTAGATCTGTGAGAGATGATCTCGTCGGCAGTACATCTGTGACTGATGATCTCGTCGACCGTAGATCTGTGAGAGATGATCTCGTCGGCCGTACATCTGTGACTGATGATCTCGTCGGCCGTAGATCTGTGAGAGGTGATCTCGTCGGCCGTACATCTGTGACTGATGATCTCGTCGGCGGTAGATATGTGAGAGATGATATCATCGGCCGTATATCTGTGAGAGATTATCTCGTCGGCCGTATATCTGTGAGAGATGATCTCGTCGGCCGTAGATCTGTGAGAGATGATCTCGTCGGCCGTATATATGTGACTGATGATCTCGTCGGCCATACATATGTGACTGATGATCTCGTCGGCCGTAGATCTGTGAGAGATGATCTCGTCGGCCGTACATCTGTCAGTGATCATCTCGTCCTACCCCTAGATAACGCTCAACTTTATACGTCTCACCACACTCTGTGCCATCAGCAGCAACTCGGCTGGGAGTATTGCCACATCCACCTTACAGCCCAGACCTCGCTCCTAGCGTTTTCCACCTGTATGGACCCCTAAAACAATTTCTATGAGGTCAGTATTTGAGCACTGATGACGAAGGTAAACAGGCTGTCCTGGACTGGTTCAGACATACTGACAAATCGTTCTGCGGTGAAGCTTTCCAATAATTACTTAAACACTGTGATAAGTTCATAACCGTTGTGGGAGATAAGATCGAAAAATAAATGCCAATTTTTACTACTTAGCGTGGGCTAGTGGTTAAGTGACATGGCTCACAACCCGAAGGTGCTGGATTCGATCCCCATGACAGCACCGGCCGCTACCCCGGGGAAGCAAACTCTTACATAAAATGGATGCTGAAGTCGGATGCACTGAGCCAACAGGAGAAAAAAAAACCACAGTGCAACGCACATCGCGTTTGGGTGAATAGAAAGATGAGGCGAACGTAAAAATAAAAAATACTTTTAAAAAAATTGCTTCATTTTCTTCATTTTTAAAAAATTCATTACAAAGAAAGTCCCGGTTTAACTTGAACGTCCCTCGTACCTATATCAAGTTGAGGTATATATCCACCTTCTCAGGATGGTCTGTTAGCCTCTTCATTGCTAAGAATGTTGTAATGAGATCAAATCCATTGCTTTACAACCCTTTTCTCATGTGACACACTTTATGGAGTTTCATTCTTCGATCTTTTGTCTCTGTATTTTATTTTGTTCCCTAGTAAGGAAACCATTGGCAGCGCGTCTGTGAAGAGTACCAATTATCTCTGTTTTCATCTGTTTTTGAAGATTCTGCGGCATTTTTCAAGGCTCTCCCTCTGTTATGAAGGTAATTAACAGATTTCTAGCCGTTTATCGGATCCTTCTTTATGTACCAACAGTTCCACGAAGATGTTGCTATTTCATCTGTAAGTGATCCAGTGCTTTGATATACGCACAGCCTAGTCTTTGTCATTATAACAGAGTACGTGAGGTAAATAGCAGAAGCCAGCATCCAGGCCTGAACCCCAGCCAACCGTTGATACAGGCCTTCTGACTCACTGAGAAATCCCGATGAAACGTCACATTTCAGGGCTGACTAAGTATCGGAACTTGCATGTGTCAACTGTCAGTGCAACTATAATGGCGTTTTTGGGAAGCAAAGATGGATTGGCAGTTTGTTTCAGGGCAGGATTCTGTGAACGGATCAATCTAAATAGTGATGTATTGTGTTTTGTACCGTGAATATGTTTCATTTCTCCGTGTGGACTATGAATGAGGGCAGTGTCGTATCTTCTTTCTGTCCAACTAACTCTTTCCAATCTATATTTAACACTACAATTCAAATTGTTCCAAACTTGTTTGATCTTTCTTTGCTAAAATCCATCTTTCAGCTACACACAGTACAGTTGACCACATATGGGTAGTAATTATTCTTATTCTCAATCAATTAACTTCAGCACAATATGAATTTCGTTATTAAGTCGGCCTTGTAATGTGGCGTTTCATGGGATTTTCCCTGTGAGTCAGACAGCCTATCTGACGTAGTGCATGCCTGAACTCTTCTGCAACGATAGAATGTCACATAAACGCTGTTTGTATTCTAACCTTCTATTTGATTCATTCTATTCTGATTAAACACCAATTTGTGAATGTGTTTTTTGTATATTTTATTATCATCATCAAAGCCTTTCTTTTCCCCACGGAAGACGTTTATTCAGCAAACATAGACTAACTCCTGTTCTGAGTCATCAGGTCCAGCTCAGTCGACGTCTTCTCTGTTTCGTGTATGTTTGCCTAGAAATCCTTTTTCGTGTGGCGTTCTTTGCATTGCGTCAGTTGCCGTATTGACAGAAGATACTGGTACTTGTGTCTTAATTCACCCCAAAGAAAAGAAATATATTTTTTTTTCCACCGAATTTGAGGTAGGGACGTCACATAATAGTCCACTGTTTAACTCTTGGTTGTGTTCTATATTCTGCGGTGAATAGGCGCGAATTTCTACTTATTCCTGCCGTCTTAGTACTGAATTTATTGGGTTAGCATTAGGTTTAGGATTAGGGTTAGCATCTTTTTTACACTTTTAAGTCTTTACTTATTTACTTAAAATAAAATTAAATCGACCTGTCCTCTCCTTCACCTGAAATGGAATGTCCCGTTACAGTCATCACCTGTCAAATACGTACGATGTGATCTTATGAGCTCTGTTTGGGGTGAATTAAAACACGAAGTACCAGGATACTCTAATGTAATAGATGGTCGAGTTGTGTATTCCTTTTTATTGAATATATCGATATTTATTAAATTGTGTGTGTTATCTTTTGATCTATATCCCCCCGTCACCCTCGTGTGTCACATTTTCCAGGACATTTTCAGCTAGCTACGCCCTGTTGTATGCCAACATTAAGAACATACATTTGCTAGTTCTCTAAGTTTCTTAGTTAGTCAGTTCCTTAGTTAGTTGTCTTTCCATTTGTGTCGTTGAGCGACGTGTGGAGCTCAAGTCGCCTGTCCTGCGCCAAGTGCGTTGCGTGCGTTGCCATGTTTGAAACTGGCAGCATAGAGTCTACATAAATGTACTGTTTATCTCCTGTTGCTTTGTTGAGTTCTGTTTATACGAAGGTTCAAAGTTCAAATTGTATCGAATATACAAATGTGTACATACCTGTTACGATATGTATTTATTTAAATTAGGAAATAAGCAATGTAGCGCTAACAATCGTGGTGACAATATCAGTTTTGATGTGTGTAACCAGTTGGCTAAATGACAAACAATAGAAAAGAGCGTGAAGTGAAGGACTAACAAACAATACAATATAAAGTGAAAATAACCGCAATTCGAAACCGGGTTTTTTATTTGAAACGCTGTAGCTGCTCTGACATCATACTCATTGATCAAAGCTGACACGTCTGACATCATACTCATTGATCAAAGCTGACACGTCTGACATCACACTCATTGATCAAAGCTGACACGTTATATAACAATCGCGTGGATGAAACAGACGAAGATGAGGACGAAAGCGGAAATCCTTCAAATGACTTCCTTTGGGTGTAGGACTCCAACTTTGAAAAAGATTTTTGTTTGTTCCGCTGGAAAGTTGGACTTCGACACAGATGAGTCGTTCGAATCGGACAGTGAAGATTCCTGCCACTACTCGCCAAAGCTGAAGGTACTGCTGTCAATCTTTCAATTTAAATGTTTATTCAATTGTGTTTTTGTTCAGTAGTTAGTTATTGATGTTTATCTGTGTTGTTTTTTGATGGTCAATGTAATATGAATATGGGTAATTGTCGTCATCATCTGGTTGATCAGTCCTAAGACGGACTAAGCTTTCTGAGTATTTTTATCCATTTGACCTTGTCTCTGATTGGTCAGTTCTACGACTGGTTGTAATGTGATCTTATTTAACCATTGTCCTCTGCATCTGATAAGACTTTATTGTCTATGGATGCCTGAGATGTAAAGGTGAGTCGTGGTCGCCCCCTTCTTCCTTTCCCTTGGATCTTACCCTGTAGTATCTTCGTCTCTTCTGTAGAAGACTTGAATGTCGCATATTGTATCTCAGCCAGTTTAGCCTTAGTCTTAGTCTACCTGTACTTCTGCAGGGCTTGATGCCCCTGTGCAGGTCCCAGCTCTGGTCTGAACTGGATGTAGCCGGGATGAGGATTTGCTGCTTTGATGGCTAGGATCGAGCAGCTTATTACTCCTCTGTGTTGGGACAAGTGCCGCAGAGGGCGGTTAATCGGTGTGCGAGTCCATTTTAATAGACTCTAACATTAGAGCAAAGTGGACCCGCAGCCTGTTAAGCGCCATCTATGCTGCTCTTTACAAACTACATAACTATGGCCGATGCCATGCCATGTCACACAGTCGCCTCTTACGACATGGTCTCTGTGGGGCAGTGGTGCTATTTTTGTCTGTACTTCCCTTCCGTGTCCCAGACACTACGTCACACTTCATTCTTCCAGTATTCAGCCACGTGGATAGCCCAGTCCCTGGCACTCAGTAGGTCATCCATGCTACAAGTCTCCGGGAGGTTTGGGCAGATCATCAGATGGTCCTGGTCTTGTGTTACTCCACATTTGCATGTTTCATCATCCCTGTATGCCCATCTTTTCAGGTTTTTCCTGCACCGTTATACACCAGTTCGAAGTCTATTTAGTGACTCCCATGTTGCGTAGGGCAGGAGATGTCCAGGCGCAGGTTCCTTCCGTAACTCGATCAAGGGGACCTGTGTCAGCTGTTTCCAACTTTTGATACGTCGATTTCCTGGTCTAGTCTGTAGGGGCTGGGTTGACTGTAAGAAACTTCGTCTTGACTTTAGTCTTGGGCGCTGCTCCTGATGTCCAAACAGAAGAGTGTATTGGGTCGTTTACCTGTTTCTCTCTTTCTGTTTCTGACGTGACAGTGGTTGAGCTATCTATCTCTGACGTGACATTGGTGGTGCTATCTATCTCTAACATGACAGTTGTGGTGTTATCTATCTCTGACGTGACAGTGCGGTGCTATCTATCTCGACGTGACAGTGGCGGTGCTATCTATCTCTGACGTGACAGTGGTGGTGCTATTTCGATTATGGGGTATATTTGTCAGTTCGTGTAGGTGTTAGGCATCCAGTAACTATACGGCCTGTCTAATTTATTGATGTATCTATATGTTTGACAAGTACAGACTGGTGCGGCGTACTCAGCTACAGAGAAACAGAGAGCGAGTGCTGATGTACTGAGGACATCTGGCTTTGCTCCCCATGTTGTGCCCAGCCAGTTCCCGTATGATACTATCCCTCTCATGTTCTCAATACTAGTCTTGTCTCAGTCATACACAAAGAGCCCGGCAGACCATTCGGGAGCCAGCTTAATCTTCTTTTTCTAACATTTTCAACACATTTCTTAACGCGTCCACCTCAATGAGGGCAGTGTCGTTGGATCTTCTTTATGTTCAACTAACTAGTTCCAATCTATCTTAGCACTACAATTCAAATTACTCCAAACTTTGTTCATCGTTCTATGCTAGAGTCCATGTTTCAGCTACATACAGTGATTGGGGCTATATATGGGTAGCGATTAATCTTTTCTCAATTTTGTTCTGATATCGTTTTAGCTTAGCAATATCTGTATTCTCTTAAAGTCTTTTTTTCCAAAGCTTTGAAATCATTATCATCATCATCATGTACCATGTCCTTTATAGAACGTTGCTACCATCACAGTCTGTCTGAAAGAAACTATTTCCCTTGCCAAAACGCCAGCCTCCGCCACAGGTATACTCAGGCATTCCTGGATATCTTTCTGTCATCGTCTTCTTGGTATACCCCTGTCTCTTTTTCCTGGCACCATACCTTCCATGACTGTTCTCCCAAGACCGCTGTGTCTCTTGATATGACCAAAGTATTTACAATTTCTTGGCAAAATGGCAACAACGTTGTAAACACAGCTTGTACATATTTAACATCACAGCCATAGACTTTGGCATGGAAATAACCAAATCGAAGACAAAGACTTTGGTCATAGCCAAGTACGAACTTATGATGAAATTAAGAGAGCTGAGAGTATAGAGTCAAATGTAGAGACCTCCATAGTCAACCTTGCAACCAGTTTTAAGACGGACCAACCAGAGGGTATGGTCAAGTGGAGAGACCTGCTCAGACAACCTTTCAACCAGTCTTAGGACTGACCAACCAGAGGATAGCGTCAAATGAGAGACTTGCTCAGACAACCTGCCAACCAGTCTTAGGACTGATCAACCAGAGGATAGGGGCAAATGCAGAGACATGCTCAGACAACCTGCCAACCAGTCGTGGGCAGATGAAACCAGATGATAAACTAGATATTTGAGTATAAGAAATCTACAATATTTGTAAAAACAAAAATAATCCTTCAACTATATCAAATCGTGGTGTTTTTAATTTAGAAGGATTTTTACACAATCAGCATTCACTATTAGACAAACTAGAGACTTGCGGGGTGGAGGGGGAAGCAGCTGGGGGGGGGGGGGGGCATGTGTTCTGTGCCAAAACACCAATAATCGTGCCAATCAGACAAAACTAACATTGAGCACTTATGGCATTGCCGGGTAGGATTTATGTTCCAGAGAAACGTGCCGACAAATGTTGTCAATCCTGGCAAGTAACACCGCCTTGTGAAGTTGACATACCACAAACACACACGCTCTCAGATTTTTCAAGGCTTTCTGTATCGAACGCTGACCTGGTTTTTAAAGTACGAAGGACAATCTGTGTATCACAAGTTGCTTTAATCAAGCTGTTCTTATAATTCTGGTTTAAGCAGATTAGATCAGAATATATTGTATTTTTAACATCGAACGTATTTAGAGGATATTCCAACGTTTCCTCACTTGTTTATGCAATTGCAATGTGAAAGGTGTGTTTGTCAAAGACTTGAATCCATCCGAAAACATGAAGTGTTTATATGATCTTGCACAGTTGACCTCATTCCTTTCTGTAAGATTTTCAGCATTGCATTTTTGTTCCTTTTTGTCATTCAATTCAGTTTTGGATAAGGTACCATCTCCGCATCGAAGGTCGTCTGCAATGGCTCTTCAGTGTAATCTATGTCTTGCCGTAATGGTGTAATCTGAACGGCTTTGTGCAGTCTCTGCTGATGTTATCCACCTACTTATAACGATGTCTGTTTCTTGAGCGAATGCCTTCCATCCTACCCTCTAGTATGGTCTTCAACAAGGACGTGCGTCTTGTTATATGACCAACATAACGTAACTGTAACTTTGATTTCGGTTATTAATTCTCTTTTCACCTCCAACTTTTTCAATACTTCCACATTTGTCTTCTCTCTCCGAGAAATGTGACCCAATCTTCTATATACTCACATTTTGAAGGTTTCAATGCTCTTTTCTAACTTGTTATTCAGTGTCCAAGTTTCCGCACCATAAAGTAGTGACGATTATACATAAGACCTGACAACTCCCATTTTCAATTTCTTATTTTTTGTTTGGATGCCAGTATGTGTCGCATATTGCTAAAAACCATCTTGGCCATACATTTTCTCTTTCTGGTTTCTTTTTTCACTATTGCCATCTTCCGTTATTATATAAACTAGATAGTAGAAACAATGTACCTGTTTCAATGTTTCATATTTTATTTATATATTTATCTTTCTACATGGTTTCTTGTCACTTTTCCCAAAAACCATAGTCAAACTCTTGACTTATTTTGTATATTGTTGTCGCAAGCTACTGTAAATCTTGCCCCAATTTTTGCTATCAAAACTCTTTATCATCCGCATACCTAAGGTTATTCATCGCCACTTTTCAAAACACCGTACATGTATATATTTCATTTTCAACTAATTCTTGCTTTGGTCTCTAACGCTGTGTGCAACATCCCCTCTTCAATTGTCTCTTATTTCTACGATTTGCACCCCATGTTTATGTATACCAAACACATGTGCTGGGCTAGGGACTAGAGGCTACGCAAACTCTTAACATCGTTCATTATTAGTTGAGAGCTGTGCACCAATTTACTTAAAAGCCTCGATAACCTGCACGTCAATCATCTCCAGCCTCAATAACCTGCACGTCAATCATCTCCAGCCTCAATAACCTGCACATCAATCATCTCCAGCCTCAATAACCTGCACGTCAATCATCTCCATCCTCAATAACCTGCACATCAATCATCTCCAGCCTCAATAACCTGCACGTCAATCATCTCCAGCCTCAATAACCTGCACATCAATCATCTCCAGCCTCAATAACCTGCACGTCAATCATCTCCATCCTCAATAACCTGCACGTCAATCATCTCCAGTCTCAATAACCTGCACGTCAATCATCTCCAGCCTCAATAACCTGCACGTCAATCAAATCCAGTCTCAACCTGCACGTTAATCATCTCCAGCCTCAATAACCTGCACGTCAATCATCTCCAGCCTCAATAACCTGCACGTCAATCATCTCCAGCCTCAATAACCTTTACGTCAATCATCTCCAGTCTCAATAACCTGCACTTCAATCATCTCTGGTGAGGTTGGAGTCAGGCAAGCGAGCACGCGGGGTTGGCCTGATAAAACGTTACAAAGACAATCTGAAGAACTACGGTATTGATACTGATAATTGGGAGGATGTTGCTTATTGCTTGCCTGGCGTAGTAGTACCGATCACAGTGCCGCTCCTACCTGGTTATACAGACTGCCATTAAACAGCCTGTCAGGCCATCCATTATGAAATAGAACTGTGACACTCCACGTGAAGTACATGTCGTCAAGCCAATACGCGCCAAATATGTCTGCCTTGCCTTTGTCTGTCATCTCCAACATCTGTCACGTCAATCTTGTATGTGGAGGAAGAGTTTGTGAGGGAAGAGTGTGTGGGGGGGGGGGGGGGGAGTCAATGAGGAGAGAACTTTGTGGAAATAGTGTGTGGGGGTAAGGTTTCTGAGAGAAGAGTTAAAGGGGGTGGGAGAGAGCTGTGAGGGAAATGTTTGTGGGAGAAAAAAAATGTGTGGTGGAAGAGTCTATGAGAAGAGAGCTTTGGGGCAAGAGTTTGTGAGGGAAGAGTTTATGGGCGTTTGTGAGGGAAGAGTTTATGGAGGAAGAGTTTCTGGGGAAGGGGTTTGTGAGGGAAGAGTTTGTGAAAGGTAATGTTTGGTGAGTAATGCTGCTAGCTGTCCATAATGTTTTTTTGGATTGATCTAGATCATAGATAGTTGCTAAAGACGGCTGTGAGACCAGCTAGGCAAATAGAGACAAATTTGTTGGGCAAATTTCCAAAGTAATGTTATATTTTCAGCAAAGCGCATCCGTTACCTGGTTGTCCGTGGTTCAAATCCTGATTTTTGTATTACTCACTGTCACCTCAGTTGTCTGAGTTATTGTTTGTTAGTTAGTCAGTTAGTTAGTTAGTAGTTAGTTAGTTAGCCAGCCAGCCAGTTAGTCAGTCAGTCAGGCAGGCAGTCAGTCAGTGAGCTAGTTGGCCACCCTCAGCGATGTAAAGACTGTTTTCTCTTGATGATGTAACTTGCGCTGTATTTGAATTACAGAACAAAAGGCTCTGCGTTGGTCGTCAGTCTCACTCTCTCGTCTCGAGCTACCTCCGACCAGTGGCAAGACATAAGTCAAGACGGCTGGAGGTAACTCAGGATACAGACACTCTGGTCTTACTTCCCCTGAAACCAGGGCTCGCCTTACACTTGCGAGATTCGATCGCCCAAATTTTATGTTCTTCGATTTGCTAGGCGAGAGCCTTACCTCTCGACTACAGCGACCCCCATGATGCAAGACTTTTTTGTAAGAGTTTACAGTACACCAAATTACTTGTTTACGTCTTGTCATAGTCACCGATTAAGTAATTTAATCTAATTTATAATTACCTGCCAAATCCTAGTCTTGATTTGCCGTATCTCATGACTTCAGGTTAGATCATACCGTAACCGGTGATGCTGTTGGGGCATCCATGAAAACACCCCCACAACTCCATGTCACCCCTCTCTGTCGACCACCTCTGCTTGTGCCTCCTCTGGTCGGAGATTGGTATATTATGTTGTCCTCCCACCTCTTTTTGGGACGACCCCTCCGTCGTCTGCCTGGCGCCCTACCGTTCAGGATCGTATTAGCAAGACCGTTTGATCTCGATATGTAGCCGTACCAAGTGAGTTTCCGTCTGTTGACTTGAAATCTTCAAAAGGCCCTATTGCTGTTGTCATTCTTCCTCGTATTTGTCTTTCTATGTGACGTTTAGAAGTCTTTGGAAACATCGCATCTTTAAGACCTGAATCTTCCGCCACAGGTCAGTTATAAGTGTCCATGTCGCGCAAGCATAGAAAAATACTGACAGGACCAATATACTCAGTAATTCGATTTTCTTTCATATGGCTAACCGTTTATCACTGCAGTGACGCATTCTATAATAAGGATAAATGGTACGCTTCAGCAGACTTAACCGCTGGGCGGGAATGTAGTGTTAGAGACTTCAGTATACTAGGCCACAGCTTGTGTTACGTGGGGTGGCGAGTTCCTTTCTTCGCTGCCTTTTCTTTCCCTAACCGTAGATCGAGAACGCATTTGCAGCTGGGTCGACTGGCGAGTGACAGTTCCGAGAGTTGAACCCCGTAACTTTTCCCATGAAAAGCGAGGGATCTACTAGTACAAAAATCAATCGTTCCAATTATCCGCCGTAAATTTGACCCAATTCACTTGCCATGATTTAGGCGCCTATTGTAACCTTTGACTCCAAGGACCTGCCATGACTTATTCTCTTGTTTCCCGCTGTAGCCTTGACTCATATCGATTCATATCACCTGGACTTGCATTACCCGCTGCAGCACTGATGTCTATCATTTCATATCACCTAGACACCCACGACCCCCCCCCGCCCCCACCTTAACCTTGACTTCCAATACCTTACTAGCATCAAGACCCCCACGACCCGTCGTAACCTTGACCTCCAATCGCCTGCTGGCACCTAAACTCCAATCCCCGCCGTAAGCTTAACCTAAAATCTTCTGATGACATCCATACTCCCATGACCCGCCGAAATCTTGACCTCCAATCGCCTGCTACCACCTAATCTCCCATGACCTGCCGTAACCTTGACCTCCAATCGCCTGCTATCACCAAGGTTCCCATGACTCACATTGACCTTGATCTCAACCACCTATCTAATAAGTTCCCTCGGCTCCATAACCTTGACGCACAACCCCCCCCCCCCCCAACCCCCAATCGTCAGCTATCCCATAAGTTCCAACGACCTTACAACCTTGACCACGCAATCGTGACTATCCCATAAGCTTCCGTGACCCCATAACATTGACTCCAAATCACCTGCTGACCCATAAGCTTGCATAACCTTGACCACCAATAACCTGCAAACCAATAAGCTCCCATAACATTGGCCCCCAATCGCCTGCTATCACCTAACCTTCCATGACCCACGGCTACCTTGACCCCCCCACCCCCAATCGCCTGCTATCACCTAACATCCCATTACCCACGGCTACCTTGACCCCCCCCCACCCCCAATCGCCTGCTATCACCTAACATCCCATGACCCACGGCTACCTTGGACCCCCCCCCCACCCCCAATCGCCTGCTATCACCTAACCTTCCATGACCCACGGCTACCTTGACCCCCCCACCCCCAATCGCCTGCTATCACCTAACCTTCCATGACCCACGGCTACCTTGACCCCCCCCCCCCACCCCCAATCGCCTGCTATCACCTAACCTTCCATGACCCACGGCTACCTTGACCCCCCCCCCCACCCCCAATCGCCTGCTATCACCTAACCTTCCATGACCCACGGCTACCTTGACCTCAATCACCTGACACAAGTTAGACTAAACGTGTTACTATTATCTCACGCCAGGCTCCAGACTTTTTAGACTCGCTGCTCTTGCTCCAGTCTAGAAGATACGAAGATCAGCGATGCCTTCTACCTTCTCCCACAAAACTCTTCCAGGTTGCATTCAATCTTGTGTTTCTGCACGACCTTCCTTCTTGTTTGTTCCATCGTTTTGATTGTTTTTGAAAAGGAGCCATCATTATTCTATAATTGTTTTTAAAATCAAATTTTTAACCATTTTGTGCAAATATGTTCAACTATAGAACTGTATTTAACGAAGCTAAATATAGCAAAGTTGTGTGATCTGATATGAACAGCTTAATATCGCAAGTATTCGTAAGTGTTTACAAGGACAAAGTACTCTAGACGTTATGAAGATATTTTTATTCTTTATGCACATAGTACTTAAGACGTTTTTTTGGCAGTGGGTATTGTACACATTTTCAAATCATAGATACTCCAAGGGTATTTGTACACAACACACTGTAAACTTTAACTGTACAAAGTACTCTATTTCATTTTATAACATAACATACTCGTTGTAATTTTATAATATATATATATATATATATTTAATAACATTGGATAGTTTACCCCCCAAATATCCAGAAAGAGAAACGAGTCTTTCGGTTCAAAATGTTATAGAAAGAACATCAAAATGTTATAGAAAGAACATCAAAATGCCATGGACTCAAAAAAAAAGGAAGACGCCAGACATTCTATAAGAGTTCGGAATAGAGGAGAACTGGTTGATAAATTCCATCATCAAAAGAACATTAAATTAGGTTGGCCACTTTAAAAGAAACACAACGGTCTTTGGAGCACGGTAATGGAAGGTATGGTGCTGGGCAAGAGAAGCAGGCCAAGAATGCGATTGCACCAAGTTGTTGAAGAATGCTTGGTCTTAACTCTGGAGGAGGCTGGACATTTGGTAAGGGGGTGTAGTTTCTTTCAGACAGGCTGTGATGGGAGCGACGTTCTGCAAAGTATATGCTACATGATGATCATATAATCAGAGCTGGCTAACAGAATAGTAAGGGCCAGCCCATGATTTGATCGAGTGGGGTCGAGACTGTAGGAAGGTTTAGGAATTAGCATAACGACTAAGCAGAAACTGAAGCCTAGAATGTGTAACTTAAACCATCCCTAAAACTTTACAGCATGTTGCAGTTTGAAGGCAAACTGAAAACTCAAATACAGACCATAATAAAGCACTATAACTTTCACTGATATCCGAATTCAGAAGAAAATGGTTTGAGAGTACTCGTTATAATTTAGTGTTTTATCTATTCATTGAACGTACACAACAGCCATAAATGAACATATCTGTTACTGAATTTAAAAATATACGATGCTTATAGTAATCAGTGTGGAGGTTTTGTATTTTCACATTAAAGTTAGTGCAAATTAAGCAGTTTTGAAAATGAAAATGTTGGATCGGATCGAATAGTGATAATTTTGTTCATTCGTCATTCGTTGTATTATATTCCTCGTTTGGCAGTGATAACAATCTAGTCAATGTATTTGTAAGTTAAACAATTTTATGAAGATGAAAGGGGAAAAGCTACACATATCTCTTGGCCATGGCTTCTTTTCATGTAGTAGTTGTGTTCTGAGTGAAGATTGACAACATGTCCTTGGGCATGTTATTCATTGTCATTAGAAGCATGTTTACCGACTTAGTTGTTTGTCTATTTTCATTCATCAGTTTCGTCCGTTTGTGGTTTTAGTCTACCGTTTGTAGATCATCAAATGTATTCCTTGCTGATCTTTATTTTTTTTCAGATTCGCTATTTCAGATTTCTAGTGTTTCTTTGATGAAAGTTTTGTAGTTTTTTTAACAATAAATACTGCCCACAAATGTTTTTACAGTACGTCATGTTATTATCTTTTCTTGGAACAGTCCATTCTCAACAACTGAAGGGTACGTCAGAGGAATATAAACAGCATATGAAGCTTTAAAGCATATCGTAATAGGCGACAAAAGAGGGTGGTGCATGGTGCTAGCAACAATATTGCGCAAACCGAATTTATACAAAACTCATTATTTCAGGAGCGTAACACGTTTGGACGTTGGTTGTCAAGGAGGGATCAATGAGGGAGAGACGACAGCAAATGTCAGCTGTCACATTGAAAGGAGGTCGTTAGAATCAACTAAAACTCTGATCGAGTACCCAGGGCATCATTTTCGCCAATACAGCACAAGTGTTTAGGGATGTAGTGTTGACCTCTCACATGGCTGAGTAGAAGGCTCAAGATCGACTGGCAGGACAAGTGCCTAACTCTGAAACTCTTAGCAATAACAGCATCGTTGTCGATGAGGACCGCCGGCATCATCCTTGTCACAGCTTATCCTGATGGGCGTGGGTGCGCATGGCCAATACGGGAATGAAAACAGCTGCTGCATAACGAGCACACGAGGTTTGTAGAAGGTGATGGTGTTCCTGCTGTTCGTGATTTCTGAGTCTCGCGTCTGCTCTGAGCCTTCACAACACGGTGGTCATCGCTGGTAGCTACACATGCTGCTTTGACTGCTCTTCTCCAGTCAGATCTGTTATGTGCATGATATCCCCAAGTTGTGATACATGTCTGGCAACTTTTCAGTGAGTCCCTCAGACAATTTTCAACACGTTTCTATGGGCGCCCTCTCTCCCTCCATCCCTCTCTCTCCATCCCTCTCTCACCATCCCTCTCTCTCCATCCCTCTCTCAGCTCACCGTAGAGGAGCTTCTTTGGGAGTCGTTCGTCTGACATACGATCGAGGTGTCCGGCCCATCCTATTCGTGCTTTTTCTAGCAGTACATGGATGATGGGCTTGTCAGCCTTCGAGAGAACATCCTGCCATCGGATGTGCCGTATTCGGCTAAGGCAACCTGTCTGGAAGGGGTTGAACCTCCTTGCATGTCCAGAGTATACAGTCGAGCTTCTCTCGGGCCTAGAATAGGGTTGGAATGATGATGGCACGGTAGACCAGCGTCATGAGCATTCACAGGTTTGTGCAAAACGCCCAGATGTTGTTGGAATGCCCGACTCCACATCCTACTCCTCATATACCCCGGATGCGGCAAAGTCTGCCGTGTCAGGATTGGTCTCTATAGCCAAATCAGAACACATCTCGCAGCGCAAGTCTTTAGCTGTCGCCAACTTCGCTTGCAATGGGCAACTGTGAGCTAGTGTTTTATAAACCCCGCCTGTAGCCCATGACAAAGGTGTGTCTAGTGTAGAGTAGTCTTCTGGATGTGAATAGCACGCTAGAAATGCCTATACTGGGCTATACATGATACACACGATTGAATATCTCATTTTCTTTGAAGATTCTCCAACCCAGAATTTTACAAACCACGCCTTTAAACCACATGGGAAAAGATTCGTCCATTGTACATTAATCTTCTCGGTTTGAATACCGCCTTAGCAGTGCCCCGAATATGATAAACAAGATGAAATATCTCATTTTATGTGGAATCAGACAACGAAGAAGCTACGACTGAGCTTTGGTACAGACTTCCTGTAAGGGGCTCAGCCCTGAATGCCGTTTTATGATTTATATAGCGAAAAGAAGGATCATTTAATTCGCATTGACAAAATGATCGTTTTATTTTCTTTCTGTAATCCAAATGTGTTGATTATTCTGTTTTTGAAAATTTGAAAAATGATGTGCATGTTTGCTGATTATGAATTATTGTCAATCTGGTCGGTTTGATTGTTTTCTCATTGAACTTCGTTAAATTCATACACATATGTGTACTGTGGTTGTCATTAACATATATCAATTATGCACAACATAGTGATATGTCTTATTTCCTTCTCACCACTCTATTCATTAGTTATGATTTATCAAACGTGTCTTTGTGGCTATTAATTGCGTGTTGACAATGTCGTATATCATTCAGCATTTCTCAGTAAATTTGTAACTGCTTTTCTGTATATGTTTGGCTATGTCTCTCCTGTTGTTGTTTTTATTTGTAATCGTGTATCTGCCTTTTTTAAAGATGTCCAGGGTAGACGGATTCCATGGCTTGTGTTTGCACACCTCGACGGGAGAGGAAGTTGATATGTGTTTGAAAGAAGTCTCTAGAATTACATCCCAATATAGTTTGTGATACATGAAACACCAAATCGAATGCATTCACAATTGATCTGTAATCATGGTATTCAATCAGACCAAACTGTCGCAGGCTAGGTTGCTAAGTGTTGTTTAAACTCATTTCGATGTTTATTGTGGGGTAGTAGCAAGTTGGACGAAGGGGTTTTATTCAGGTCATCATTACATCTCATTGTTGGACGCATGAACAAGAAAAATATGTCTGTGTGTGTATATCTCTCTGTCCGATATTTGAGAATGTCTAATCTACTTATTTGTATTGATTTGTATACATTGTGGTTTTGCTTTTCTTCTTAACTTTGTCGCTGTTTGCATGTTATTTACGTGTGTCCGCCCTAGTCCAGATTTATTGGGTTGCTGTTGTTTTGTATATATGATTTTCATTTTTAAAATGATCACAATTTTTTGCTGTCTTAAACTGTTTTTAGCATATTTCCTTTGTTGATTTAAAAAACTATATATATATATCGATTCTGCCGTTTTGGTGGAGAACATGTGGCAATACGTAGTTTTTTTTATCCTGTTGAACTTTCAGGAATGTTGTTGTATTTTGCTCTCTGTCGCAATATGCTTTTTTATGTATCCAGTCTTGCTTGTTTGCGCAAGTCCGCATTTTCGTGAATTCTAGACTCAACATAGACATGGATAACAGTTTAACTAAGCTAAACTGTTTAATGAGAACTTGGGACAAATTTTTTGTACATATTTGTTCGTCCATTTTCGTTCTCAATTTGTTCGTGCGTGCGTGCGTGCGTATAAAGTCTTGTTTTCAATATAATTGTCATGTTTATTTCACTGTGCGATAACTCTTCATACGAATTGTCACATTGTCATATATGGTTGTGTACATATCATCAACATATTCCTTTGTCTTTAAATATGTCTATTTACTGTAATACGGGAACACTAAAGTCCTAGTATTCAATGTTTCGCTGCTGTTACCGATCCAGCGGGACCAGGGCTCTCGCCCTTCGTTCCAATGCCGTGTAATGGTACCTGCACGTGTTTGTTAGTTGTTATTTACTACCGTGCAATGTGTTCAATCTATTAGACATCGGAGGAAGAAGCATTTTTTTAAACATCGTTTTGAGAGCCGAGCACTCAAAGAGATGACCAATTGTTTAGTGTGAGTACTTAAACAGCTGACACCCTGGAGTGTGTAGTGGTTGGATTCTGTTCAAGTGCTTGTTAAGTGACATGTCTTGGTTTCTCAGCCGGAAAATTGTGCTTTGATTCTTCTTTGAAAGTTGATTGGTGATGTAATATGAAACCTCTTGCCATTTATATGTGTACCTCTCTCCCTGGGTTTCCCATGACGCGTCTTTTCAACCGTGTTTCTTTGTTTGCTGTTCATATTATGTGTTTTCTGTTTCTAGAGGGAAGAATGTCTAGAGAAATTTGGATAATGTCAGGTCTACAATGTCCAGCCATTTGAAGGCTGCACATCGAGTTATCAATGTTTTGGGCCTTCGAGATAAAGACTGCTAAAACTTTCTGCAGATGATACAAGACGGCTTCAGGTACATTGATTTCATCTTCATATTTGGAGAAAACCTTCCCGCAAGCATAAGACAGAGGATTGGGGTTTGTCATCAGCAACATTTTCTCGCTCGAGGTGGAGATAGACAATAGGCTTGGCAAGGCGTGTGCTGTCATGGCCCGCATTGAGAGAATGGGGCAACAATGCATTGTCTCACTACACCAAGGTCTAGGTCTATCAGACCTGCGTTCTTGACACTCTCATGATTGGGGCGGCGCAACGCTTTTCACATAAGGTGTTTACGACGTATATTTGGGATTGGGTGGCAAGAGAAATTACCACATAATGTGATTTGACAGCGTGCAAACTCTCAGCGGGTACGCGATGCTAAGCCAGCGACGCCTTCTATGGTTGCGGGCATGTTTACTACATGGAAGATGGGTCTACCAAATTATATTCTCTAAGGACAGCTGGGCAATGGGGTTAAAGGAAACGGTCGTCCTACACTGCCATTCAAGGACGTATATTAGGAGGACACGGAGTCATGTGACATCCCACCTGAAAGCTTGGTAACGATTGCTCAGGAAAGAGCTGTTTAGAGACAGTAATTTATTAGGAGCATAGTGGCTGCCGACGCTCGTAGAGACTTTCTGGCTGCAAACAAAAGAGATCGTGGGACACCACGGCAAGCAAGCCTACTCGCTGATAGACTCTGTCAGTCGAGGATCGGTTTTTACAGCCATATCAGACTGTGTCGAAATACAGGAGACGAGGCTGGACAAAATTGACATGGCGCCACCTGCATGGTCTACACAGACTGAGACGCCCATGATGGAGATGGTTCCAGGTAGACGTTATCCTTACGTTCCTAAAGTCCGCATGATCGGATTTTAGAATGTGCCGCTCGTGTTCTTTCTTGGTCTAGCATCCGGACTCCATCATTTGTTGTAGATGTGCGGTGCGTTTCCTTCATGTAGGTACCAGAATTGAGATATTTGGTAACCTTTTTTTACTGAAGATGGCAGACTCGATAGAGAGATAGAGACGAGAGTGCAGAGAGCAAACACCGTCACCTACCAGTTGCCTCTACTAAGACACTACACGATTTCCCTCAAAGCAAAAAAGCACATGATAAATAGTATCCTCATTCAAACCAGTGCCAGACGCGGGCATTGAATCAGGCCCAGGAACGAAACTTAACCACCTGCGAAATGATATGGCAACGAAAGGTCACTAACAACACCAGAAGATTGAGAATCACAAACATGAGTATTCGAGAGAAGGTTGGAACAACTCCCTGCCTACAGTACATCGAGCAATTAAGAATTGATTGGTTTAGCCCCATTGTGAAAAATGCAACCAGACCACATTGTTCATGCAACCAGACCACATTGTTCATGCAACCTTCCACAAGAAAACATCAGGAAGGATAGCGAGAGGTAGACCGAGGAAAAGGGGGATAGACAGCGTAAACGAGACTTGCCGTAAAATGGGAAAAAATGTTACTCGGGCCACGAGAGAGGCGATATCCAAACACATACCACGACACGGCTACAACACGGTAGAAAGTGAGACGACACGGCTACAACACGGTAGAAAGTGAGACGACACGGCTACAACACGGTAGAAAGTGAGACGACACGGCTACAACACGGTAGAAAGTGAGACGACACGGCTACAACACGGTAGAAAGTGAGACGACACTAGGCTACAACGCGGTAGAAAGTGAGACGACACTGGGCTACAACCCGGTAGAAAGTGAGACGACAAAAGAAGAAAGAAGTACGAATACCATTACAAAGATTGGTTTGAAGAAATCATATTCTAAAAAAAGGTTTCAAAATGCTGAATGTCTCTGCTGTAAAGTATGAATCAGACAAAACAACAACAACATACATCTCCTCTATCTTTAGAAACACGTTTCTTCGTCTCGCTAATGAAACCCTTTCATGTTTTGTTCGGTATCCGTATAAGCTGTAATAAGTAAAAGACATTATATTCGCTTACGGTATATTTAGCGACCACGGAGCGGATTGCAGAGTACAGACTTTGAAAGAGATTTTCTTTAAGCACAAACATAATGCATCCGCACTGAGAGAAACAGTCCTAAAATAGTGCAGTTGACATTCGTGACCTAATGGCTTTGCGTTGAATTTAACCCACGAACTGTCAGGATCACAATAGAATGAAAAGTCAATTCGTTCGAGATGTGATGCGTGATAAGAGTCAACATTGTTAGCTTGAAGACATAGAGAGAGAATGAGAGATAGAGAGAGAAAAATGTTAGCATTAGAAATAGTGTGTGGACTACAGTTGGCAAGAGAGTAGAAATCAGGTGAACATAGAAAGTTTTAGGACATCTCACGAGAATGGAACTGCAAGACAGAAGTGAAACAGGTGTGAACATAGAAAGTTTTAGGACATCTCACGAGAATGGAACTGCAAGACAGAAGAGAAACAGGTGTGAACATAGAAAATTTTAGGACATCTCACGAGAATGGAACTGCAAGACAGAAGAGAAACATGTGTGAACATAGAAAGTTTTAGGACATCTCACGAGAATGGAACTGCAAGACAGAAGAGAAACAGGTGTGAACATAGAAAGTTTTAGGACATCTAACGAGAATGGAACTGCAAGACAGAAGAGAAACAGGTGTGAACATAGAAAGTGTTAGGACACCTCGCGAGAATGGAGCTGCAACAGAGTAGAGAAACAGGTGAACATAGAAAGTGTTAGGACACTTCGCGAGAATGGAACTGCAACAGAGTAGAGAAACAGGTGAACATAGAAAGTGTTCGGACATCTCATGAGAATGGAACTGCAACAGATGCAGGACACAACGAAGAGAGTTCACCAAACATTGACGACGAGGCGCGTGTGCTAGTACCAAAAGCACAATGTGAACTTTTTGAGTGGCATGCAACTGAATTACCAATGATTATGGCATTCTTTGGGACCACACCTTAAAAAGACGATACTATTACACATCATACAATTTTACTCTTCAACTTATAAAAATGAGAAACTGATTTAAGAAATTTATTTTTTAAAAACTGCAAAATCTGTTTTCATATTACAAATTCAGGTGAATCTTTGGTGAATACTACGGTAATCTATGCAGACACGGTAAAACATTGGCGGGAAGGTCACATGTTGCGACCAAACAATTTTCGATGGAGCACGGCTACAGCAGTCTGATACCCCGAGCTAAACAGAGACCGCTGGGAAGACCTCCAATGCGTTGGTCAGACTCCCTTGCTGTACACAACAAAATCCGAGAAAGCCTCTGGAGGAGGGTTTACCACGCACTGGACTTCCATGGCAATGAGGTGCAAGGAGGTTAAACTACTTCCACACAGGTTGCCTGAGACAAATACTCCACATCCGATGGCAGGATCGTGTCACTGACATCGACATTTTTTCGAGGGCTGACATTCCCGGCATCCAATCACTGCTACAAAAAGCACGACTAGGCTGGGCTGGACATGTACAGATGTCAGACAAGCGGCTCTCAAAGTAGATCCTCTACGGCGAACTGAGGTAGGGATAATGCGACAGAGGGCGCCCAAAGAAACGTTTTAAAGACAGTCTTAGTCCCTAACTTGAAGGTTGTCAAATGTATTTCACCACCTGGGAATGTCTTGCGCAAAACAGATCTGGCTGAAGAAGCGCAGGCAAAGCGGGCTTAGCTACCAGCGAAGACCATCGTGTTGTGAAAGAACAGAGCAGACGCGAGACTCGGAAGCCACGAACAGCGGGAACACCATCCCGTTCTACAGACCTCGTGTTCCCGTCGTGCAACAGATGTTTTCCGGCCCGTATTTCCCTGTTCAGCCACATGCGCATCCACATCACTCAAGATGGGCTGTGACAAGGATGATGTAGCAGATCGTAATAGACAACGATGAACAGCTATTATGTCATTTGCAGTATGGCAGGGTCTACACAGGAGCAGAAGTTGCTTCATGCAACAAACTGGTGATGGCCAGATTTAAGTTTACACTACGAAAGAACAGAATAGCTCAAATCAGCGGACCTCAATGTAATGCCAAATAAGGTTAAGGGAAAATACAATTCAGCATCACACTGATAAATAAATTTAAAGCACTGAAATAATTAGTGACAGAGACAAGCATTGGTGAGAAATATAGGTGTGAAAAACAAAGAGTGGATAAACGACCAATACACTCACAAAGAATGTCGCAATACGCAACATGAAAACTAGATCCACCAAAGCTATTGTTTTATTGACTTTAAAGTTGCATTTTGAGAAATGTATTTCATAGATACCACAATAACTTCTCCATTCTTCAGTTTGATTGTAAGTGTTTATTTCTGTTAGTGACGTGTAATGTTTAACGACTTCTCTATCAACCATGACTAATATGCATTCCACTGCATATAGAACCTCATACCGAAGGTCAAGCGATTATTATACACCGAAAGCACATTTCATTAACGGTTGTTTATGGTATCAAAAAGTTTAGTCAAATGTTAAACAGCGCAGATGATGTGATATGTCAAATGTCATTTATGTTCGTTTAAACAAACTTCCCACTGATATCAACGAGCCATGAGAGTATATGGTCTGTTAAGAATCGTTGTCATTGTACACCGGGCAGATCTATCGGTGCTCAGTCCATCTCAGTAAATGGCGAAGAGTTGATATACGGATGGTTCCCGCTGCTCACTGTTTGTACACATTTCTGCTGGACTCTCGCACGATTTCTCCTTCTTCTCTTCTTCGTCTTACGCTTTCAGACGTCAGCTTGAATGTCTCTAAAGAAAGCAGTGGTCCGCATGAGGTTGTTTGCATCCCGATAGAGCTTGTCTCGGAAGACAACTGATCATGGCCAAATTTGCCGTCTCTGTATTTCGCAGTAGGTATTTTGCACCTATTTTATCAGTCATCTGCCTACATGCACCTGAGAGGAAGCTAAACAGCTATCAAAGGAGGTGCCGGCGCAGAGTCGTGGGGATTTGGGGACAAGACAAAATCACTAACGCAGAGGTGTTGGAGAGAACATATATTGTCACAGTCTTTTCCATGTTTGTCATCGAATACTCCGCTGGCTGGGACACATTCGGAGGATGGATGATGGCAGAATACCAAAATATATTAACTATGGGGAATTACAGTTGGGGAAAAGATTTCGGGGCCGACCACTACTTCGGTACAAGGATGTATGCTAGCGGGATATGAATGACGCGGGGCCGACCACTACTTCGGTACAAGGATGTTTGCTAGCGAGATATGAATGACACGGGCAATGATTTAGAATCATGGGAACAGGACGCCATGGAGGGGCAGGATTAAGCATGGGATACAGACAAAGGAGATACTGATTGCTGATAGGCTAAAGAGTTTGAGAAGACACACCATGCGATGCCACAAACGGTTCTGACTTTCCTTGCACACACTGTGGAAGACACTTCTCTCATCGGATTGGTTTTTCGAGTCACATTCGAAACAGTCATGGACTGTAGTTACATCCCTTTTTTTCAAAGCATAATTACTATCGTCTGACAAGACAGGAAGAGCCAATGAAGATCAGTGCCGCAGACACATTTATCGATGTGTTCTATTTGTAGCTTGTTGAAAAGATGGTATTGCAATCTGTTGTGTCTAAGCGGAGTCTGATAATCACCACCTTGTCTGCCTTGTTTAGCTTGTAGTAAGCGTTGTTTTGTTGTTATCCTGGATGCTCCGCTAACCACTTGTTCTTGTATCTGTACCACTTGGTCTCTTTATTGTAAAGAAAAGGTGGGTCCCATGGCAACAACTGCCGTCGGGGATGAAGATAACTGGACACCCGCAGTCTATGTGAGGTGGAGTAGCCAGTTCCTTTCCTTGATGTTTATAATTTTCTCAACTCATACGTCAAGTATCCATTTACAGCTGGGTAGACTAGGAACAAACAATGCCATCTTTCTCTTTCTCCCGCGACCTTGTCTTCTAGTATCTTCTGCAGAAGACTTTCATGTCCCATATTGTGTCCCAGCTAACTCATTCTTCAATATTTGTTTTTGTTGAAGCAAGCGCACATAGACAGATACTGAAAATTATACAGAACCAAAAATTGAGTTTGCTGGGACATGATATGAGACATAAAAGTCTTCTACAGATGATTTGTGTTCTGTCTGTACGTGATTTCGAACCCTGGCGCGGTGTAAACCCAGTCTTAACAAGCTAGCTCACTGTCGTCTATGCTACACATTCCACTTCATAAGATATACCATTATTATGTGAAATCAGCGTTCTGCCTTTACTTACCATTATACCAGTCACCTGGTTGCCTTCTTACCAGTATACCGGTCTCCTGGTTGCCATCTTACCAGTATACCAGTCTCCTTGGGCGCAGGATGTCAGCTCTTTTATATCTGCAAACCCCAGCATGGCTAGGGCAATATATTCACACAAGTTCCCAGAGGTTCGATGCAATGATAGTAATTGAAAAGCAATTTCGTCAACGAAATGGCTTGGTCATCTAATTAGCGCCCTATTTCGGTAGTTGTTCTTCTCTATAGATGGTTTTAGCATCGATTTGGTATCACTTAAATACTATTATTCCTGATAACTGATCCATATCTCGTGTTACAATCATCTGGGGTTTTTGTTTTGTTTTTGTTTTTTTGCGTTCGCCTTATTTCTCTATTCCTCAAGGCGGTGTGGGTTGCACTGTGGTTTTTATTTTGCGCCTGTCGGCCCAGTGCATCCGACTTCAGCATGCATTTTATGCAAGGGTCTGCTTCCTCTTGCATTTTCTAAGGGTTTCCTTCCCCAAGGTACCTACCGGTGCTGTGATGGGGATCGAATCCTCTGGTTGACCAATCCCCATACTGGTTGAAAGGTTGTCTGAGATTCGCTCCTCATTTTACCCTATCCTTTGATTGATGAGTCCAAAGACTGGTTATAAAGTTCGTCTGAGCATGTCTCTTCATGTGGCAACATTTTCTGGTTGATCAGTCCCGAAACTGGGACACAATATGAGACATGAAAGTCTTCTACGGAAGATACTTGACGGCAAATTCCAGGAGAAAATAGGGCGATAAGACTCACCTTTATACATCAGACATGCAGATACAAAGAACAAAGTCATGCTGAAATTAAGAGAGCTGCAGAGGATAGGGTCAAATGGAGAGACCTGCTGAGCCACCCTTACAATCAGTCTTAGGACTGATCAACCAGAAAAAGGGATCAAGATGCTGAGCAGCGCATGAGCTGCAGCGGTCAGCGACCAATAGCTGACTGCTAGCGTCAGGGCCAGCGAACCAGAGCTGCCAAGACCCTTCTACACCTCCACGAGGTGATCCTGTATAATAGGTTGCAACAGAGCAGACTGGCTAAGGAGAAGGGATCGAAGAGGCAATGCTAACCCGGTACTCAAAAAATGGTTGCTGAAGTCGGTTGTGTTGGACCAAAAGGTGCAAATATCGCAGTCAAGCTGTAAACTACGACATTGCGCATTCCGTTCTCTGGACTATATTCTGCTACTTATGCCTGTGTCAGGATTTGGTAGCGGGAGATTGAGAATGAACGAAGCCAAACCAAGCCAACCAGAAGAAAGAGACAAATGGAGAGACACTCCGAGACAACCTTACAACCAGATAAACTTCCACTGTTAATTGTGACAGAGACGGTCATATGCCCACTGCCAAACTGAAAAATTGTTGATTAGCAGCGTGGTCTAATCCTTCCATCTTAGATAATGGTATTGCTCATTTTGTTTTCACGCATGCCAAATGTAGGCTGCTTGAGCAGCCTTCTTTATTTCAACGAGATCTCTAGAAATAGTATTAAATATCTGACCCTTTGATTTGTACGAGATATCTAGAAGCAGTACCTCGTATATGACCCTTTGATTTGAACGAGTTTTCTAGAAACAATCTTTCAGGTATGACCCTTTGATAACCAATAACTAGTAACTCGTGAATAATTCTACGGGGGCGAACAAGGAATTCGAATTTTGAAAAGGGACATTCTTGCTATGACAAAATGATGGCCAGATTGGCAGGACGCTGTGAAAATCAGGACATTCCCATTCAAAAACCACTACCACAGAATTATATGTGGCAGAAAGGGAATGTGTCCACTTCCACGCTGAGAGCGTCTTGTAATTTCACCAAATTGTAAATTGGCAAGAAAATCGAATACATCTGACCTCCCATTAAAATAACAGTAACTGCATGTGGACTATGTTTGTGACAGAGAGAAGAATATGTCCACTGGCATGCTGAGAACATGTCGTAAAATTACAAAATTGCCAGGAATAAGTAGCGTATACGAACGTCTTTGTTTAGTTAATCTGGAACGACATAATGGACGCAACACTTTGGACTTCCACCGAATTGAATGTGTTGCCATGGAGATCAACTCTAATTAAAATTTGCTGGTAATTTGAACCATCTTTGTTGATCCAGACGATTCTAGCTAGCCAATTGTAAGAGCATCTATTTGCAGCATCTTGCGCAAAATGTGAATTATATTCCAGAGAAGGAAATTTGAAACGTATTTTAATTTCGCGACAAGACCGATGGCGTTACCACAACATGATTTGCCCAGGGATATAAAATATTATGCGTGGTCCTTGTGTTACTGGCATTGGCTGTAGTGAGAATCCGACCAGTTTATGCATCTGTAAACTGCCATCTAGTTTCTCTGTATTTTTGTTTTGTAATTGATTTGTTTTGATGCTTGTCTGTCTGACGTCGTCTTTGCCCTTACATGTGTCAACAACAAGAAACCTCTGCTTACAAGCCCAGTTCTGTGCTATTTGCTCTAGGTCTTTCAAGCTTTTTCTTGTTTGTCTTATATCTGTCTCCTATGTCTCTTCACTGTGTGTTCTTTGGACATCCATTGTCTCTTTTTATTTCTTGGGACTCATTTAATTAATAGTACGCTTAGCCGACCAGGGCCCGTCGCGTCGAATGATCATGTCTATGATCGCGTTCCAGGCCGCCTGTAGTTCTGTTCGGGAGGTGGCGATGTGTTTTAGCCAGGTGTTGCAAGGGCGGCCCCGATGACGTATCCAGGATGAGCACGGCTTCTTACCCCAACTTGCCCCCACAGTCTGTCGGAGCATTTCGTGGGCTGGGACATTCCAGGAAAGTGGAGCAAAGTGACCGAAAAGGGAGAGACGACGGCGACCAATTGTTGAGACAATGCCTGCAAGTTGAACGGGTCGAACTACTTTGCTGTTGGAAATCATGTCATGCCAGACGATCCCGAGGATGCGCCTCTGGTTGCGCAGGTAGAAGGTCACATGACGCTGCCGGTCCTGCTGTAGTAGTGTCCAGGACCCGGTCCTGCTGTAGTAGTGTCCAGGACCCGGTCCTGTTGTAGTAGTGTCCAGGACCCGGTCCTGCTGTAGTAGCTTCCAGGACCCGGTCCTGCTGTAGTAGTGTCCAGGACCCGGTCCTGCTGTAGTAGTGTCCAGGACCCGGAGCCGTACAGGAGACTGGGGACAATGCAGGAGGAGTGAATACGAAGCGTGGTCTCCATGGAGAGCCTTCGCTGAGACCAGACTATGCTGTGCAAGTGCATGAATGAAGCCGCCAAGCTCATCCTGCGGGTGATGTCGTGATGGCTGCGTGCGTCAGAGGACTGCCTGCTACCGAGTTAGACGAAGTCATCGGCAACTGCAGCGGGGTTGTAGTTCACGGTTATGCTCAGTGACGCAAACCACCTGCTGATACCTACTTGGAGTTTTCGTAATTTGTGACGCCTACAAGGCCACATTCTTCCTAAGATTTCCTATTCCGTCTGTCTTTGTCCTGTTAATTATGTTAGTTAGTTTCGTTTCTACTTATGCCTTTGAGCGTCGTGGGGATCTTTCGTCGTCTGTCCTGAGCAAAGTGCCTTGCGTCGATCAATGTGAGTGCAATCCTAGTACAATCACTCTGTCGTTTACCCTCAGCCCCGCCCCCTTGCCCTGTTCCGTTGTAAGCCATCAGTGGAAATTGATGAGGGTGCGTTCTGATGAGATTGCCAAACCAACGTATTTTGTGCCAGGAGATTTGTTCTGCACACGACGGTGTACTGCATTATGTCTTGCCTGGTAACACCGAAGACCTTACCCAAACACTTTAATTTCATACGTCGAAATTCTGCTCTCACACGACCTAGACAGATGTCGTGTTTGGCACTGGTAGCACAGAGTCGGCATAATTATACTGTTTATCAGCTGTTGCTTTGTTGTGACTAATTCTCTGGTGCCTAAGAAGTGATGACAGCTGATATGTCACAGCAGATGCTTTCTGGCACCTAGTCTCAATTTACCTGTCGATCCTACCGTCCGCTGAAAAAGCACTGCCCAAATACTTGAACTCATGGGTCTGTTGAAGATCAATATTCTTTGTCCGATTCTGTTCTAAAAGCTTTCATTTGTAACCTTGTCAGACCACTGCAGACCAAGAATCTATCTCACGTATTTCTTGATCAATCCATGTAATCTCCTTATATCGAGTTTGGTCATCGGCCATGTTTCCTCTCCAAATAGAAGAATCGACTTCACATGGAAGCCAGTTAAAGCCCCAACATACAATTTCTGTCGAGAAACTCCTGGGGAAAACAGATAATAGAGATCCAAGAACTAGAAAGAACTGGAGAAAACTGCTCAGAAAAGAATGGCTTGGAAAACTTTGTTTGAATATTCACCACAAGATGATAAATGTTTAGAAGATGTTCCGGTTTTGATTTGTTTCTGTATTACGTGGTTAAAAGAGGAACTGATTGTTCTATTGACAGAACAGCTTCATCTAGTGATGTAACGCTTTGTGCGTGCCCAGCCCACCCGATCTATCTTGTCACCACTGACAAAGGCACGGTCTAATATCCGAAGAAAATGTTTTTATTACGGTACAATATTTAACTTACAGATTGTGCTTACCAAGATTGAGTCCAGCTATTTGGTGTCCGATTTCATATTTATTATTTTTCTGGTGTGTGTTTGTGGTTTAGGAAAACACACACTTATTACAGCTGATTGTCATAGCTTACCAGTTAGCTTACGTCAGAAATATCGGCGTGCAACTAGATTAATCCAACCCACTGATTTTGGCAGCCAATGTTTATATCTTTTTTTTCAGACTTTCATCTTGAAAATGACGTTGTTTCGTAGTTTATAGCGAAGCTGCGATATCTGCAAATTTCAGCTCGGCATTTTTGGGATGAGGTTTGTCTTCCCTCTTGTATCTGCATTCTTATAGCCAGACTACCTGAGAGTAGCTTGTTTCCAGGTCCACGACTTGAGGGCGGAATAAAATTTCAATCGGTTTAGGAGTCGCAGACCCTGGTACAAACAGGCAATAGGGAGTCGCTAACCCTGGCACAAACAACAAGTGATGAGTCTCTAACCCGGGTACAAACAGCCAATGAGAGGTCGCTGGCCCAGATACAAACAGCCAATGAGGAGTCGCTAATCCTGATACGAACAGCCAATGAGAGGTCGCTATCCCTGGCACAAACAGCCAATGAGAGGTCGCTGGCCCAGATACAAACAGTCAATGGGGAGTCGCTATCCCTGGCACAAACAGCCAATGAGAGGTCGCTGGCCCAGATACAAACAGCCAATGAGGAGTCGCTAGCCCTGGCACAAACAGCCAATGAGAGGTTGCTGGCCCAGGTACAAACAGCCAATGAGGAGTTGTTAACACTAATACGAACAGCCAATGAGAGGTCGCTGGCCCAGATACAAACAACCAATTAGAAGTGATTGGGGACGACATTTAGAAAGTATGACCCATTGCACTTCCTCCTTCCCCTCCCCTATTCCCTACAAGAAGAGGTTGAAGAAGCAGAATAAGAAGTAGAAGAAACAAATGAAGAAAAAGAAGAAAACATGATTTTAGTACATGTTCCAGTTACTATAGAATACTGATTTGCTAATGTAACTTACAATCGTATTAAAATATATTTTAACAATCCTTTACCGACAATTGCCTCCTTAATGACCACCGTTATATCGACACGTGAACCAGGAACAGACCAAGCAGAACTCAGCGACAGACTAGCCTTAACCCACTCATCTTTAGCTACCGAACAGTGACATCTATATATGTTTGCATCCTTCGTTTAGAAACGCATGCTTTGTTATTGTGATGGTTTTCCATTCGATTTTAACTTTATTTTAATAATCGTTTGCAAGAATTCTGTTGTCAAATTTAGTGTATGCTTTTTAGCCTGACAGAATGTTCTGTATAGTGCACGTTATCTAAATGAATTGTTATTATACGAGAGTTTTTGGAGAGGAGACTAACGCCTGGTCAAGGAAGAAAAACATACTGATCGGACATGTTAGGGCCAGGTGAAATATACTGGTCAAATCCCACACCTCGCTTACTACCTTGGTCCGGCATGGTACTTAATGGCAAACGCCAGAGATGAGTTTATACGAGATTTGGCTACAATGTGCCTGAGTGAACACCATGATTACAGTATTACAGTATATATATATATATATATATATATATATATATATATATATATATATATATATATATATATATATGTTTATCTCTGTGTTAATAGATGTATCCACAAGGGAGCCGACTCCCAGTTTTCAAACGTCATCGAAATTTGTGTAGAACGATCCTGCAACTGTATTTTAGAATTTATAACTCAATGTTCCAGAGTATCTCCCTCAATGGACTAGAGTAGTGGTTCCCAAACTGTGTGTCGTGGCTGGTGTACAGAGGTGCCACGACAAATTTCAATATTTTCATCCTCTGCGCACTGCAATTACCAAGAAGGCTTTTTTTCTGACTTAGGGTGCGGGGGAAAAATTATGGTACACTAAGGGTACCGTTGATCGAAACAGTTTGAAAACCCCGGGACTAGAGTATGTGGTAGAACGGGACGTGCCTTTCTCAGTAGAATCCAGAAATGCACACATTTAATCGAACCAAAACAATTACGTCAGGATATCATTGGCGTTGTTCAGATTATAAACTAAAGGACTGTCAGTTGGAGACAGGCTCACATAGTAAATGGTTGTCAAACTATATAAAGCATTAGTTAGATCTAGATTGGAGTACTGTACACAGGTGTGGAACCCTTATCGTAAAGGACATATAAACATACTGGAAAGGATATAAAGAAGAGCGACAAAGCTGATAGTGGGATTCCAGAATTACAGTAATGAGGAAAGATTCAGGAAAACCAACCTACAGTGTCTAGAAATGAGAAGAATTCGAGGTGATAACACAAGTTTATAAGATAATCAAAGGAACAGATAAATTAGACTATTAATACGTTTTTTCAAAATGCAACCACCTACAAGAACAAGAGGGCAAATCATCAAATTAACTAAAGAGAGGTCCAGATTAGATATTAGTCAGAGAATGATGAATGCTTGCAACGCATTGCTACAGGAAGTAGTGTAAAAAGGGACAATTAATGCATTTAAGTATAGATTGGATGTGCATAGCTTTTAGAGCAAGGACATGTAAATGAAACTGGTTGTATACACAGACTCGGCAGAGTCTTCTAAACCAGTATAAAGACGTTAAGTTGAGTTGTTTCATCTTTATATATTTATGTCTAAATTATGTAATGAAAACGTGTATCCTTACATAAATCTGTTTTGTATCTTTATTCCATTAGTCTCCCGCACCGTCCATTATAGAGGACCAGAGAAGAAACATCCAGCAGGTAAATCGTTAACAAAGCTGATCACTGTTTGTCTGTCTCCTGGCGCCTGCTCTTCTCCTTATCGCTGTTCCTGCTTTGACTTTCAGCGTCACAGATCTATGAACCTAGTCCGACTGTGTGCCTCATGTACAGTGGCATTCACTGCATCTGATATTTCTTAAATGGGGAAAAAATTAATGAAAAAAAATGTTAATGTTCTTTAAAGTTAAGTTTAATCAAAATTTTAAAATGGAAATGGTTTGATACCGCACCGAGACGAGAACACAAACAGAACCTACGTTGGGGATATCAAATAACAATAAAGCTGAACTAGCAAATCAACATATAAGAAAAAAATGGTTTACTTAGCTGATATAGTGTCTGTCCTCTCGACTGGTTGGGTCGGAAGCTCGACTGTAAATGAAGGACAGCGGTCAAATAAGGTGGCCAGGAGAGCGGAAAATGTGAGGGACGATGGGCCGGATAAGCCAGTGGTGGCCAACTATGAAAAAGGCCAAATAGTGATCCAAGTGGGAGAAAAAAAAAGAAAGTGATAAAAGCCGGGAGGGGGAGGAGAGATTGATATAACGAGGGGGAAGGACTGATAGAAGAAAGGGGGGAGGCAAATAGAGGGCAGTATGAGATTTTAAGAAACGGTATGGACGATATTAATTCCATGTAGTTGGAGGCAACTCATGCTGGAGATAAGTCTGTTTCTATAATCCACCTTTTCCATTGTGTGCGTTTGGTCTTGAATCCGTTGCATCTAAATAGCATTGCTTGATGGGGAGTGCAGTGTGGTGGTTATGTGGACAAACCGACTGAGTTTCTGTCTTTTGGTTGTAGTCTAATGCTGGCGCTGTTCCAATCAGTCTTTTGATGTCTTCGTTTCTTATTTTGTCTTTTCTTGTTGCATACAATATTCTTTGCAGACATTTCATTTTTGCTGTTACGATTAATAAATATCAAAACCTGTTTATAAACATAAATAAAACAAAGAAACTGACTACCGACAAAACACAATTAGTAGTAAAGTGCTGGTAGTTATTGCCACACGCCTATAATTACATTTTTTTTGACAATTGCCTTACGACTTGATGTATCTTATTGCTTGAATTTCCTCTCTGATTCTTCTGTCTGCTGCGATCCTGATCTCTAGGTACGTGCAATCTTTCACCTGTTTGATTATCCTCTTTGCAAGGAAGATATTGGTTTGTTCTGCTTGTCTAGATATGTTTATGACTTCAGTTATTTTCTTCGTTGATTTTCATTCTGTATTCCTTACAGGTTCTATTTAGTTTGTTAATATGTAGAAGTAATTGTATTTCTGAAATTGGTGGGACTGATCGGCTGAGAGGAGAAGTTTGTTTAAGAAATCACCAAAGTTGTATCCTTCATTTACGTACGAAGAGTCAAAACGGCTTATCAAAGCCAGATACATGACCAAATGGGAAACCGAACATACTGGTTACACCAAAAACGATGCCTATTACCAGTTGAACCGAAGAGAGCAGGTCGTTGTCTTCAGACTTCGCACTGGCCACAATAGACTGAGGTACCACCTATTCAACAAACTGAAGATAGGTGGTACCGACGAATGCCCGTGCGGTACTGGTAAAATGACCGCTGAACATCTGCTGCAGAACTGCCCGACATACGAGGATCAGAGAGAGCAGATGTGGCCATCACCAGTGGAACTGCAAGACAAGCTCTATGGCAGTGGCGACAGCCTCAGGATGACCGCCGCTTTTTTCGAAAAAAATAATGGTTACTGTCTGACTGCGTACGAAGAAGAAGTATCTTTCATCTAGGTAGAATTTTTTACATATGTGATGAACAGCAATATGGATACCCCACATCCTTGCCGTACTCAAGAACTTATATGTAGTTTGTCTGCAAGTCAGTTCTATTTCTGAGTACTGGATAAGCTATGGTAACAGCGAGACACAGAACAGCCACCATTATCGCAAAGGGAAGTGCATTGAGGACTAAAAAAAAACAACACATAACCAGTAGATAATAAACCGAAACACTCTTCAAAAGGGACAGGAACGAGGCAGAAAGGACAGCTTAAGATCGAACTTGCTGGAGGAGAGTTGTTAATGGCCTATGTGCCGAAAAAATGCGACCAGCATTAATTGATTGGAAGATCACCACGGAATCTGAATACATTTTGTTGCTTGAAAATTGTGGTCAACATGTTATATGCTTATTCTCAAGATTCGACTTCACTGCACTCCGGGCATACACATACGTGCTAGGGGCACAGTCTCTTTCTGAATGAAACATGAAAAGTGTCGCTCGATGGTCCAGCGCACCCTTGCTTCGTCTTCTCATGCACCCAACTACGCTCAACCCTCGTTTGATTTCTCTTCTTCTTCTTCTCCTTTTTCTTCCTCTCCTCCTTTTCTTCCTTCTTCTCCTTCTCCTCCTTTTTCTGCGATGATTGCCCATTTAGACTGAGTCTCCGGATTCTTCCAAAAGCTATGCTGTCTTTCTCATAGTCTCAGTAAAGCCGTACAGTTTCTACTCTAAGCGAGTCAGCGTGAGCCACGCTTCTCCTCAGATCTGTCCACTGGAGGGAATCCTGAAGTACATGTGCTGCTGTCATGTTTTCGAGGACACCGTAACATATGCTGATGGTACCTATCCTGAATTTAGTTTTCATGTGATTCCTCATATTTTGAATCCAGTTTGTGGGAGATGTAATACAATATCTTGGTCTATCCGGAACAGCTGTCATTGTCCGTCATCTGGCTGGTTCTTATGGTGATCTTCGAGCCCTAATAATTTCAAAATCTATCAGTCAATGGACTGCCTATTCATCTATTGGGGTCACATGCACAAATATGTGGTCATTGATAAACTTCATAATGGCAGCCCTGTCTATAGACAGTGTGCCCGTAATAAAGGTTTTCACGGGCAAGATGTCGGTTTTTTCGAAGTCATGAACTCTGTCGGATCAACGTGGTTAATTCAGTTGAGTTCAGGTGCCATCTTTTCATCGAAGGTCGGCTGCAATAGATCTTCAGTCTACTCTTCCTCCTGCCGTAATGGTGCAATCTGACAGGTTTTTTCCAGGCCATCTCCTGATGTTATCCACCTACATATAACGTTGACCGCCTTTCAACCGAGGATTCCGTGGCAAAGTGGTTAAGCCTTCGGCCTCGTGATCAGGTGGTGTGGGTTCGACTCCAGACTTCACCGTCTTTTTTGCGGGTGCTCGAGGCGGAGTCTCTTGAATCTCGTAGTCGCCCTCTAGTCGTCTTGTCCGTGACTTGCCACTGGGGTCGGGCGGCTCGAGACGAGAGAGTGAGGATAAAAAGTAATAGCATCGTCTACGATGGACAGTGGCCTTTGCCTTTGCCTTGCCTTTCAAACCTACCCTCTAGTGTGGTTTTCACCAAGGAGGTATGTCTTGTTATTTGACCAAAATAACTTAACTGTCCAGCCCTGATTTCCGTTAAAAAAGCGCCATGGTTGACTTGCCTTTCGCTGCTCACAGTATTTGCAACTAGGAAGTTTAAATCAATCTCCCAATAACCTTTTCAGATATATGTAGAGCACAGGTCTTCACCAATTCACCAACTCTTGACCTGTCTATAACTGTTGGTTTTGCGGCAAAATTTTTACAGGATCGAGTAGCCAGTTCCATGCTCGAACCTCCTCAGTGGCCTCTTGCAGCAAAATGGGCAGGTTACAGTTTTGTATTTAGTTTAGACCATGTTTAATCCAGAAATTAAAATAGCTTGTATTATTTCCTAACGTTTCTATACCCATACATAGGTTGTACAGAGTAGTTCACTCAAACGTAGATCATACAGACGTCAAACAAACATAGATCATACAGACTTCACACAAACATAGATCATGCAGAGGTTACCCAAGCGTAGATCTTACAGACGTCACCCAAACATAGATTATACAGCGGTGACCCAAATATAGATCATACAGACGTTACCCAAACATAGATCATACAGACGTAACCCAAACACAGATCATACAAACGTCACCCAAACATAGATCATACAGAGGTCACCCAAACATAGATCATACAGACGTCATCCAAACATAGATCATACAGACGTCACTCAAACATAGATGGTACAGACGTCACTCAAACATAGATCATACAGGCGTCACCTAAACATAGATTATACAGAGGTTGTAACATACCCGACTGTTTGCCCTGGCCGTTATTCTAACTTAGAACATTCTCACACTCATCCACATTATCATGACCACACACTTCAAATAATATAGCACACATCAGATGGCATATTTATTACATAATATTCATATCATAAAAATGAGTAGTGGAATTACAAACACAATCCAATACAAATCATCTTAACTAATTATTCCTATGTTTAATAAAAGTTAATATAAATATTAAATAAAGCGGAAATTTTAAGCATAAGCTATTGATGGAATTCCCAACTATCTAAACCCAGTTCTATTGCCTTGCAATTACATCACACACACCTCGCCTTAACTGCGTCCTCAACACACCTTATCAAATACTCTTCCTCACTCAAATCCCCTCAGGCGGGTGATCTGGACATACCTCGTTCCCACTGTGTCCTGCTTACAACACAACGTTCAGATTATCTATTAATACAAAACTCACACACCTATTTGAGCGATCCTGTTCTATCACTATCATTCGTGCAACAGTCTATCAATCGCTCATATATCTAAGTCGGTGAGCTAAACATACTATCTAAATTCAGTCTCTCTCTCTCTCTCTCTCTCGCTCTCATCTCTCTATCCCTCCTCTTCATCCAGCCTCCTGAGCTAAACGTTGTCTCGAGTTATATACACTCAAGCAAAGTCCGAGCTTGACCAATGGATCTTAGGGGATGGCTATATTCAGTCTTATTGGAACGAAACACTTTGCACACCTGTCACTCATTCTCTCGCAGCAAGCCCCGCTGCCAATCTGTCTGTCAATCATTCTCTCCCTACCCAAATCGGAAGACCAGTGGTCAGTTTCTACCTGTCCACATTCCTTGCCCCAACTCTGTTCTCCTTTGTTGAGACGGTGAGTGACCTTGACACGCATTCAGGTACCTTTGTTATCAGCAACCACATCCCCCCTGTCCTAAACCCCCCTTGCTCCGGCGGGAACTGTTACAAGGTCACCTAAACATAGATCATACAGAGGTCACCCAAACATAGATCATACAGAGGTCACCCAAACATAGATCACACAGACGTCACCCAAACATAGATCATACAGACGTCACCCAAACATAGATCATACAGACGTCACCCAAACATAGATTGTACAGACGTCACCCAAACATTGATCATACAGACGTCACCCAAACATAGATTGTACAGACGTCACCCAAACATAGATCGTACAGACGTTACCCAAACATAGATCATACAGACGTCACCCAAACAAAGATCATACAGACGTCACCCAAACATAGATCGTATATAGGTCACCCAAACATAAATCATACAGACGTCATCCTTACATAGATCATACAGAAGTCACCCAAACATAGATCATACAGAGGTCACCTAAACATAGATCATACAGAGGTCACTCAAACATAGTTTATACAGAGGTTACCCCTACATAGATTATGCAGAGATTACCCAAGCATAAATCATACAGAAGTCACCCAAACATACATTACACAAAGGTCACTCCTACGTAGAACATGTAGAGGTCACGCAAACATGTTTGGTGATCCTCCTTAGTTTGATATCGGAAGTCCTTTCTTTGGTGAGCTCTTGTCACATACGTGAATCTCGGAGGTCCTATATTTAGTGACCACTTCCGCCTCCCTATGTGGATCGGCTAACAGGATAGAGTGTCCAACTCTGTATTCCTCATCAGGGTGAGACTCAGATTGGAAGGTCTCGTCACGCTGTTTGAATACCAGATAAGCCCCTCCCCCCCCCCTCCTACACAGCTGTTGTATGGTAAGGTCAGGATAAGACGGCGCTTGCCGGAGATACATAAAAAACGCTAGAAAGACCATATAAAACCTTTTTCGAATAGTTTCTCCATCGATTTCTCTGTCTGAGACCTGCTTGCCCCGAACCGCTCAGCCTGGCGCACTGTCATCATACACGGAGCTCGCACCAGTCAACAGAGAACCATTAAGGAGGCGCGCCGGAAAAGCGAGCTGCACGAAATGGCGGAATACAAAACGTCCTAATTACTAACGCTGTTCACATGTGCCCTACTTGCGGTATAGTTTGTCACGCTCAGATCGGACTGTACAGTCATTTGCCGTCACATCTTAATAAACATGTCTGACACTGTCGCTCGCTATCTTCGCTTACGATGGGCAACTAACTAACTCTTGGATCCAACGGGTCATGATAATAGTGTACGGTTAAATGAATTGAAACCACGCCAGCTGTAACCAGTAACACAATTTTTCCAATTGTTCCTAGATTCTCCAAAGCGATGGTCCATACCCTATGATCGTATTACCACTCAGAGGCGGATACTGGATGGAAAGTAGCGATGGGTTCGTCACCTCAGATGATGACAATGTCCACGAGTCGATTACATCCCTTCACCCAAGTGCGAGTGAACTTAGTATCGACACTGACTTCACCGCGCAGTGCTACAGATGCGAGTTTCACGGAAAGGTAATTCAGATAGAATATGGAATGAATAAGGTTGGATGAGTCAAAATATACATAAATGTATCTTGGATAAGAATAAGGGAAATTCAGCTAAGAGTGGGTGAATTCTAACAAAAGAAAAGTGAATCATGGATACGGATGGGTTAATTTATAATAAGGATACGTGAATGCCGAATACGGATAAGTACATTGGAGATGAAAACGAGTGAACCTCGGATAAGGATAGTTGAATCTTTTATAAAATATGTAAATGTTGGATAGGAATTGACAAATCTTTAATAAGGGTATGGGGATATCGAGTATGGATAAGTACATTGGGGATAAGGATGAGTGATTCTTGGATAAGGATGAGTGATTCTTGGATAAGGATGAGTGATTCTTGGATAAGGATGAGTGATTCTTGGATAAGGATGAGTGATTCTTGGATAAGGATGAGTGATTCTTGGATAAGGATGAGTGATTCTTGGATAAGGATGAGTGATTCTTGGATAAGGATGAGTGATTCTTGGATAAGGATGAGTGATTCTTGGATAAGGATGAGTGATTCTTGGATAAGGATGAGTGATTCTTGGATAAGGATGAGTGATTCTTGGATAAGGATGAGTGATTCTTGGATAAGGATGAGTGATTCTTGGATAAGGATGAGTGATTCTTGGATAAGGATGAGTGATTCTTGGATAAGGATGAGTGATTCTTGGATAAGGATGAGTGATCCTTGGATAATGATGAGTGATTCTTGGATAAGGATGAGTGATTCTTGGATAAGGATGAGTGATTCTTGGATAAGGATGAGTGATTCTTGGATAAGGATGAGTGATTCTTGGATAAGGATGAGTGATTCTTGGATAAGGATGAGTGATTCTTGGATAAGGATGAGTGATTCTTGGATAAGGATGAGTGATTCTTGGATAAGGATGAGTGATTCTTGGATAAGGATGAGTGATTCTTAGATAAGGATGAGTGATTCTTGGATAAGGATGAGTGATTCTTGGATAAGGATGAGTGATTCTTGGATAAGGATGAGTGATTCTTGGATAAGGATGAGTGATTCTTGGATAAGGATGAGTGATTCTCGTATAAGGATGAGTGATTCTCGTATAAGGATAGGTGAATCTTGAATAAAGATATGTGAATACCGAATAAGGATAAGGACATCGGGGATTAAATTAGTGAGTCTAGAATAAGGATAGGTGAATCTTTCATAAAATCTGTAAATGGTGGATAAGAATGGGCGAATCATGAATAACGATATGTCAATATCGAAATAGGTTAAGTAAATTGTAGATACAAATGAGTGAGTCTCGAATAAGGATAGATAAATCTGAGATAAAAATCGATGCATCTTTACTAAGAATGACTGAATATCGGTTCACCGGAACAATAGAGATATTCTTTGATAAAGACATGGAAGTATTACAAAAGGATGGGGATGTCTGTCATAGACAATAGGGAACTCACAAGGGGATGGGTGCAAAAATAGGATAAATTCAGATAAGTAATAAGGAAACATGGATACAAATGAAGGAATCAAGATAAGAATTCATGACGTCCCGTCGGTTAAGAATTAGTGGATCTTCAATAAAACTGATGTTTTGCCTTTCAGAAATATGCGTACATTGTATAAAAAATGTTGCATTTATAAAATGATAAAAAAAAGTATCTTGTATATAAAAACGTGAATCTTGGATAAGAATTTGTAGAACTTGGATAATAATGGAATACATTTCGAGTGAGAATGCGTAAATCTCGTATAAGAGTTTGTTAATCTCGGATAATAACAATGAAACTTAATTCGGGGTAAGAGTTGTGTGACAATGACGAATGAGATACGAATTACATGACAGAATTTGCGGCTTGAAAGTGAGTGAGTGGCTATTAAGGAAGATATAATTGTTTTCATATTGTAATCAATCTTTTTTTCGGAAAGGGCAAGTCTTTCGTCCACAGAGTCATCTAAGGGGGAAAATAATGCATAAAGAAAGAGTGATATACGAGGTGTGTTCAAATTAAACCGGACCAAACTGCAACAAGTGAACATACGTACGATGCGCATGATGATGTCACTTCTGGTGTAAACAGCACATACCAACCGTCAAATTTGCAAATTTTCGTTATCCTTCGGCTCATAGTTTCTTCAGCAGACGTTAAGAAGATGGCTGGTGTGATACGTCATCCGTCCAGAGTTGATAGCTAGTGAGGATTCGGTTTTTAACAACTGAAGGATGTCTACCAGTTGACATTCATGGCTGAATACAGGCAGTGTATGGGGATAAGTGTGTCGAAGAAAACAGTGAAGAACTTGACAACGATGTTTAAAGAAGGACGTGAGTTAACGCAAGATCTTCCAAGACCAGGTCAGGCGCATATTGTTGCGTCAAATTACGTTCTTCTTTAAACATCGTTGTCCAGCTCTTCATTGTTGTCTTCTACACACTTGTTGCAGTTTGATCCGGTTTCATTTGAACACGCCTCGTATGTATATATATATATATATGGATCAAGATGCTGAGCAGCGCATGAACTGCTGCGGTCAGCGACCCATAGCTGACTACTAGCATCAGGGTCAGCAAACCAGCGCTGTCAAAACCCTTCTACACCTCCACGCGGTGATCCTGGATAACAGACTGTAACAGAGCAGACTGGCTAAGGAGAAGGGATCGAAGAGTGAATACTAGCCCGGTACTCAAAAAATGATTTTTGCTGAAGTCGGATGTGTTGGACCGAAAGGTGCAAATATCGCAGTCAAGCTGTAAACTACGACACTACGCATTCTATTCTCTGGACTACATTCTGCTACTTAGACCCATATCAGGGTTTGGTAGCAGGAGACCGAGAACGAACGAAACCAAGCCATATATATATATTTTTTTAAAGGTTATAGTTAGTCCCATAGCAGCCATTGCCGTCGGGGATAAAGATAGCTCTTCATGTACTAAGCTTCAGCCTTTGTGAGGTGGGATGTCCAGTTTCTTTCTTTGTTGTTTTTACTATCCCCAACTTAGTCAGCTACCCACTTACAGCTGGGTCGACTGGAGCAGCGGTCGTACTAGTCATGAACCACATCCCGGACCCGGATATTTTTATGTCCGTTCGTGAACTCGAACCCCTGGCAAGCTGTAATCCCAGTCTTGTGAGCCTGCTCACTGTCGACTACGCTACACGCTCCACACATTTGTAGACGAAACAGGTTGGAACTGAGACGCTAGAGGAAGAATGGCGAAAGATGGACCGAAAGAAAAGTGGATTTTTCTTATTTTGTCTTGGGGAGGAAGACTGTCTTGTAAGACACAGCATACTGATCAGACATTTCAGGCACACTATACTGACCAGGACGTCGCGTCAGGGTCAGGCACAACATACTGACTAGGACGTCGCGTCGGGGTCAGGCACAACATACTGACCAGGACGTCGCGTCGGGGTCAGGCACAACATACTGACCAGGACTTCGCGTCGAGGTCAGGCACAATATACTGACCAGGACGTACGGCGGGGTCAGGCACAATATACTGACCAGGACGTCACGTCGGGGTCAGGCACAATATACTGACCAGGACGTCGCGTTTAGGTCAGGCACAATATGCTGACCAAGCCCACTCTCCGTTCTTCCATGTAGCAGTACATGAAAACAGGCTGTTTTCAAGTCAGTCTGGCTGACGAGATCGACGTAATAATGAGCGTCACGCAGATGAAGCCAAGCATAGCACAACCGTCAGCATAAACCGGGGTCCACCTTCATCAGTACGCTCGTGATGTGAGGACAGCTACTACAACCTTCCACTTAACGTCTCTTTCAGCCCGCACAAAAGCGTCAACTTCCTCATTGTCGACATTAAACAACAACAGAAGTACACTAAACAGATACACTAAATAATTCCAGCAGACATGCACTTAGCTGATCTAATTGTGTTAGTTATTTGTGAAGAAAACACGACGTACTATAACAAGAATCCCAGACACTTTGCTTAACAATAGGAGAAAACAGCTCTATAAAAAACAAATACAAATACATTAGCACGAAATTCAATATGCCGGCGTCAACTGTCTAATTTAAGAGGTCGCGCGTATTTGTTACTTCCCGATTCAATTAGAAGTTCATGTGTCCCGTACTAGACCCCCGAACATACACTACCCAGAGATAGTTTGTTGTAATGTTCTATCAGGGTCATCGATCAGCGCCCAACCAGAACATCTGTTCTACAGCTGTAGATAATTGTTACCAGATAACGCGTCTCATATACTTTTTAAGTGATTGTAGACGTTTACCAGCGGTAATTGTAATAAACAAGGAAGTTGGCTAGTTTGTTTGTTTGCATGTTTCATTCTCACTTGACTTGTTTCCTGAGACGAAATGTTCTTAAATGTGTTTTGCGCATTAATAGTCCTTTTTGGTCTTCTTTTTTCTTTTGTCGTTTCATTTTCTACTCGGTTGTAACCCAGTATGGTTGTATGTATTTCTCTTTCGCCTCTCTCTTGGCAGATTGACATGTTTTTTTAATTTTTCACACACTCTTGTTTCATTTGACTCTGTCCAACAATCACACTCTTGCACAGCTTTCACACGCGCCCTCAGGGTGAGGCCCTTCCATTGCACTTTGGTTGGGCTATCTTCTGAGAGCGCACAAACCTAGCATAGGTACATACAGACGCACACATACATCCAAGCACTGGTTTACGCGTCTTAATATCGCCTAATTGACTACGGTCTGGGGTGGAATAGGCGCGCCTCCGCCAGTAGAAACTAGTGAGGTAAACACGTAAATTACAAATATTAAAACACAGGTCTCGTTTACACTGTCAGTCCACACTTGACAAGAGCAGTAAGGCAAGAGAAGAAGAAGTTGTTTGCAAGAGAAGTAAGGCAAGAGAAGTAAGGCAAGAGAAGAAGAAGTTGTTTGCAAGAGAAGTAAGGCAAGAGCAGTAAGGCAAGAGCAGAAGAAGTTGTTTGCAAGAGAAGTAAGGCAAGAGAAGTAAGGCAAGAGCAGTAAGGCAAGAGAAGTAAGGCAAGAGCAGAAGAAGTTGTTTGCAAGAGAAGTAAGGCAAGAGAAGTAAGGCAAGAGAAGTAAGGCAAGAGCAGAAGAAGTTGTTTGCAAGAGAAGTAAGGCAAGAGAAGTAAGGCAAGAGCAGTAAGGCAAGAGCAGTAAGGCAAGAGAAGTAAGGCAAGAGAAGTAAGGCAAGAGAAGTAAGGCAAGAGCAGTAAGGCAAGAGAAGTAAGGCAAGAGCAGAAGAAGTTGTTTGCAAGAGAAGTAAGGCAAGAGAAGTAAGGCAAGAGCAGTAAGGCAAGAGCAGTAAGGCAAGAGAAGTAAGGCAAGAGAAGTAAGGCAAGAGAAGTAAGGCAAGAGAAGTAAGGCAAGAGAAGTAAGGCAAGAGAAGTAAGGCAAGAGAAGTAAGGCAAGAGAAGTAAGGCAAGAGAAGTAAGGCAAGAGAAGTAAGGCAAGAGAAGTAAGGCAAGAGAAGTAAGGCAAGAGAAGTAAGGCAAGAGAAGTAAGGCAAGAGAAGTAAGGCAAGAGAAGTAAGGCAAGAGCAGAAGAAGTTGTTTGCAAGAGAAGTAAGGCAAGAGAAGTAAGGCAAGAGCAGTAAGGCAAGAGCAGTAAGGCAAGAGAAGTAAGGCAAGAGCAGAAGAAGTTGTTTGCAAGAGAAGTAAGGCAAGAGCAGTAAGGCAAGAGCAGAAGAAGTTGTTTGCAAGAGAAGTAAGGCAAGAGCAGTAAGGCAAGAGCAGTAAGGCAAGAGAAGTAAGGCAAGAGAAGTAAGGCAAGAGCAGAAGAAGTTGTTTGCAAGAGAAGTAAGGCAAGAGCAGTAAGGCAAGAGCAGTAAGGCAAGAGAAGTAAGGCAAGAGCAGTAAGGCAAGAGAAGTAAGGCAAGAGCAGTAAGGCAAGAGCAGAAGAAGTTGTTTGCAAGAGAAGTAAGGCAAGAGCAGTAAGGCAAGAGCAGTAAGGCAAGAGAAGTAAGGCAAGAGAAGTAAGGCAAGAGCAGAAGAAGTTGTTTGCAAGAGAAGTAAGGCAAGAGCAGTAAGGCAAGAGCAGTAAGGCAAGAGCAGAAGAAGTTGTTTGCGAATATGCCCACTATGAGTAGGTTTACTATTTTGTGCGCCCTGAAAAGGACGTTAAGTGGCGGGTTGCATTAGCTTTCCTCACATCCTGCGCGTACTGATGAGGGTGTGAACCGGGATTCTCCATGCGGTTGTGCTTTGCTTGGCTTCATCTGCGTGTCACTCACTACTACGGGGATCACGTCGATCTCTCGCCTCGTGAGGATTCAGGCTGCTATGAAAAAGCCCGTTTCCAGGGAGGGCTACTAGGAAGTCGATGTGAAGGTCTTGGCTAGTATGTTTTGCCTGACCCTGACTTACATGTCTGAACAGCATGCTGTGTCTTATCAGACGTTAGTCTTCCTCCCCAGGACAAACGAAGAAGAATCCAAAGAACCTTGCTCACAGTCCACCTCTCGCCCTTCTTCATGATGTTCCCATGCAGAGTGTTGCATGCACACGGTGGTCTGGTTGCATTCTCGCAATGTGGCCAAACCAAATCATTCTATATAGACAGGGAATTGTTCCAACCTTCTCCCGAATACTCATATCTGGGACTCGGTCTTGTCAGGTCTTGTTAGTGACCTTTTGTAGATACCACATTTCGCAGGTGGCTTTCGTTCCCGGGCCTAGTTCAACGCCCATGTCTGGGAATGGAAACTCAGGGTAGTGATATAAATACATTAATATTCTGCTGTTTTTTGCTTGGTGAAAAATCTTGGGGTATCCTAGTAGTGGAGACTAGTGGTTTTCTTTTTTCTACCCCTGCTTGTGTAGAGGTCTTTTTTCTTTATACTTGCAACGTAGTCTGCACACAAACAGGTGATTGGCCTGTTGTGTCTTTGCGTGGTGTAGGGGTTGCCTCATTTTGATCTTTGTGCAAACGACAATTAAGTAGGGACCTAGCGTCATTTATAATTGCAACTATCAGTGGTTCTTTTACATGTACAGCATGTGCACGGGACCTCGGAGTTTATAGCCCATCTCCGATAGAACAAGACGACCAATGTAACTTAGCATCATAAGACTCAGTAGACTCTTGAAACTTACAAGATTCGAACACACGCCGTTTAAGGCCACGCTTTCGTTTCCTGAGCTGGATAGATGGACGAACTGACGATCAGTATTTCTTAAAGGAGCACTGCACACCTCTGGGATTATTTTCACGTGGATCTTCTTGTAAAAGTGTCCCTGATCTCTGGATAGTGAGATCGGACTCCCGAGTTCAGTGTCGAGCACGTTAAAAATGCCTTGCAGTTGGAAATGCCACTGCCCGGACAACATTCAAATTACAAAATCTATCCAAGTTATTTGTACCTTTTCTCAGGTGGTTTGTTAAGAGCAGCTTTAGATGGCGCCATATGTTATCTATTAAGATGAAATCGCACCTCGCTAAAAACCACCATCCAAGAAAACTGGTTGTATACAGGCTATGTAGAGTCTTCTAAATCCGTATAAAGACGTGATGAGCAGCAAAGATGGCGCCGTAATTGCTTGCGGGTCTACATTGCTCTGCTGAATTAGTTCATTATAGATGCCGCCAGACCATGGATTTGCCGGGAATTCACACTATTCGATGACTTACACTTGTGTTCACGGAAACGTGTTGTTGTTTTCCTTTTGGACTAGTTAATTCGTTAGTTGTGTGTGTTTTCTTCCGTCCAATTATCTTGGAATGGACATCGGCTATATGAATAGCACTACGCTTAAACATGTGTCATATTTCACGGTCTAGTTCACACGGCTGAACTTCACGAGATTAGCGCCCTTCGCCCTAGCTGAATACAGTGTCAGCTTTGTTGTATGAAATTTAGACACAACTATAATGAACTGCAACCTGGAGAGAGATGGGCTCCGTCAGGTGTGTAGCGGCCCAAGACACACCGTTGTTGTGTGACGGGAGCTGGTGCCACAAACTGCAATAATAGTGCATCAGCGACCTTCTATGTTATGGGACCCATGATGATGATGGCGATAAAGACGTTAAGTTAAGTTATTGTGTAAACACGTTTCGTTTTGTTCTTCCGATGGAGAGATTAAACTACCGAGATTGAAATAACATTGTGTAAAGTACACCGATAAATTTAGCAGAACTTATTTTTAGTTCTAAATTTTAAAACAAAAATTTGTTAGCCTAACGGCTAACACAGTTGTTAGTTTGTTCTCAGCTACAATGATCAGGACATGTTGTTCGAAGGCCAGATAAACGCATCCCTAAGCAGCTGTTATATGGTGAATTCAAAACAGGCAGACGCTCACCTAGGATGGCTGAAGAAGCGCTACAGACACTCCTTGATTGTGTCTCTGCAAAACTTTAATATTGATGTCACCTCCAGGGATATGCTTGCTAAGACCTACCACCTGGCGAGCTAATATCACCGCAGGTGCTCAGATCGCAGAGATTGAAGCCATCGCGGAGGCTCAGCGAAAGCGTGCTGCCTGAAATAACAATGCTCACCACTCCACATCCAGTTTCCTACCTGTGTGCCCTGAATGTAGCAGGGTGTGCCGTTACAGGATTGGTCTTTACAGCCATCAGAGAACACAGATTTCACAGCAATAGTTTCATGCTGTCACCATCTTCGCTTGAGGTGGGCAACTAATGTTATTAGTCAGAAGGATTAAAGTCTCGTCATATCTTCCACAGCAGCACACGTGATTGCAAAATGTGGAAAGCCCTCACAGTATTGGAGAAAATATATTCATGCCAGCTTTGCTAGAGGGGATTAGTACCACGATTGAACGAAATCCAAGTGAGTTAATTACCTCTATTCCACCGGGCAACGATGCTGCTGTTTGTCTAGAAGAATGGACGAGAAGATCACTAATGTTGAAAACAAACGGTGATTTATTTTTATAATCAACCGAATATTCATTACAACTTGAAGAAAGTACAATTCGAGACAATGACGCTTCGCTCATCGCATTTCTTTTATTGGTCAAAGAAGGAAGATGTCGTGAAGGAAATGGTCTCAAGTTTAATGAAAGTTCCAAGAGCTTGTCAAGCTTTGAAATCATTGAAGAATGTTTTGTTTGTTTTTTGTTTTTTTGCGTTTGCCTTATTTTTCTGTTTTCCAAGGCAATAAGCGTTGCACGTGGTTTTTATTTTGTGCCTGTTGGCCCAGTGCATCCGACTTCAGCATGCATTTTATGTAAGGGTCTGTAGCCTCTTGCATTTTCTAAGGGTTTGCATCCCCGGGGTAATGGGCGGTGCTGTGATGGGGATCGAACCCAGCACCTTCGGGTTGTGAGCCGTGTCACTAACCACTAGCCTACGCAGACCCCACTGAAGAATGTGAAATATGACATCAGGTTGCTGTCCTAAAAAAGAATTGTCCTACAGTGGATTCCACCCCCGCACTGTGGGGTGCTTGGAAACGAGAAGGCAGATGAGCTTCGCTTGCAACAAAACTGGAAGTGGTTGCACGCAGACTAGCCACCCACAGAGATATAAAGAAACAAAGACACTCATCAAACGATACATCAGGACGGATTGGAGAAAATCAAAGAATACAAGCCAGAAAATGACAGGATAAACAAACTTGGCAGAGATGGGCAAACAAAGATTTTCAGACTCAAAACGGGACATTGCAGACTCAAAACGGGACATTGCAGACTCAAGGCCTACCTCCACAGAATGGGTCTCAGAGACAACGCCAGAACATATCCGGCAAGACTACCTCACTTGTGCATACCAAAGAGAGGCAGTCTGATCCGGCGAAGCGACAATGCTTGAAGAGCTGTGGGGGACTGACGAAGCCCTGAAACGGATTCTTCTTCCTGAAGTCTCACCGGGCTAGAATCACAGCAATAGTTGATCAAAGATGAAGATTGAAAAGTATTTTTTTAAATTTACTTTTAAATTTCAAAGTTTTTGCTTCGCAGCCCCTGCAATTTTTGGTCGCCATTGTGGTTTCTGGTGCGCTTAAAATAATGTGGTACCAAATTTTTGAAACAATTTATTCTGTTATTCATCGGCAACTTAGTAGTAAAACAAGTAAGGGACAGACACGCACGCGTCATTGAGAGTAGTTATCAGAGTTATTAATACAAATCAACTCACATTTCATAAACGGTCGATAATTTCCTCAATTGGGTAATGACAATAGTGATGCGTTTGGACGTCTTCACACACACACACACACACACACACAGAAGTAAGAAGGATGGCCAGATACATTGAACATATTTGGGGAATTATGTGATACCATTGCAGAGTTCCTTGATTCAATGAAAGAGTCACTTAGTAATGAAACTGAAGGACTACGAAAAGATGTTTTGATTCAATGAAAGAGTCACTTAGTAATGAAACTGAAGGACTACGAAAAGATGTTTTGATTCAATGAAAGAGTCACTTAGTAATGAAACTGAAGGACTACGAAAAGATGTTTTGATTCAATGAAAGAGTCACTTAGTAATGAAACTGAAGGACTACGAAAAGATGTTTTGATTCAATGAAAGAGTCACTTAGTAATGAAACTGAAGGACTACGAAAAGATGTTTTGATTCAATGAAAGAGTCACTTAGTAATGAAACTGAAGGACTACGAAAAGATGTTTTGATTCAATGAAAGAGTCACTTAGTAATGAAACTGAAGGACTACGAAAAGATGTTTTGATTCAATGAAAGAGTCACTTAGTAATGAAACTGAAGGACTACGAACAGATGTTTTGATTCAATGAAAGAGTCACTTAGTAATGAAACTGAAGGACTACGAAAAGATGTTTTGATTCAATGAAAGAGTCACTTAGTAATGAAACTGAAGGACTACGAAAAGATGTTTTGATTCAATGAAAGAGTCACTTAGTAATGAAACTGAAGGACTACGAAAAGATGTTTTGATTCAATGAAAGAGTCACTTAGTAATGAAACTGAAGGACTACGAAAAGATGTTTTGATTCAATGAAAGAGTCACTTAGTAATGAAACTGAAGGACTACGAAAAGATGTTTGATTCAATGAAAGAGTCACTTAGTAATGAAACTGAAGGACTACGAAAAGATGTTTTGATTCAATGAAAGAGTCACTTAGTAATGAAACTGCAGGACTACGAAAAGATGTGTTGATTCAATGAAAGAGCAGCTTAACAATGAAACTGAAGGACTACGAATAGATGTGTTGATTCAATGAAAGAGCAGCTTAACAATGAAACTGAAGGACTACGAATAGATGTGTTGATTCAATGAAAGTACCGCTCAGTAATGAAACTAAAGGACTGTGAAATCATGGGACCTATCTTTCAGATATTTTTGGAAATTAAAATAATGTTGCACTTACGTTACAGGAGAACGACATCAGCCTTACCAAATGTAAACAGTTTATTGTGGGATTCATCGACAAATTGGCATTGTTAAAAAATAAATGTTGGTCGCCTCCAACTTGCACATTGTCCATCTTTTCAGCAGATAGACAAGATGAAATATCTAGATTTGGAAATGTATTGCTGCCATTCTTAGGTTAACATCAATCATCTGATTATTAGATTGAGAGATTCTCTGAAACTCAAAATACCAGAATATGTGGTTTCTCCACACAGACGTGGAACTTGTTAGCCAACATCCGAAAGGAGATCTGATTGAGCTGCAAAATAACTTTGAGGCAAAGCATGGTTTTGGTTATGTTCGTTACGAAAAATGTAGGATCCAGATTAGGCTGCCTTATCCTTTTCTTTCGCAAGGGATTTAATTGCTTATTACAGCATTTCCAACATCAAATTTAAGGGTTTAATTCGGTCGTGATGCTGCTGCAAAAACAAGGTTATCGATTTCGAGTATGCGACACAGGTGAAATATAAAACCTGATATTGTTCATTTTGTTGAGTTACGGAAAATGCAGAAATCGCATAAACATTCATTAGAAAGTGATTTATTTTTTTTAAAGAGTTATCTACGAGGCGTGTTCAAATGAAACCGGACCTAAACTGCACCAAGTGAACATACGTATGATACGCATGAAGAGGTCAATTCTGATGTACACCACACATACCAACAGTCAAGTTTGCAAAATGGTATTATCCTCTGACTCATTGTTTCCTTTGCAGACCATTGAAAACATGGCGGGCGTGATACGGAATCCGTCCAGAGTTGATCAGCGAGCGGTGATTCGATTTCTAACAGCCGAAGGATGTCGATCAGTTGACATTCATCGCAGAATGCAGGCAGTGTATGGTGACCCGAACTGCTGCATCAATGTTGGCGATGGCATCTTCTGACGCAACAATATACACCCGACCTCGTCTAGAAAGATCTTTCGTTACCTCACGTTCTGCTTTAAATATCATTCACTAGTTCTTCACTGTTGTCTTCGACTCACGTTTGTCACCATACAATACCTGCATTCTGAGATGAATGGCAACTGCTCGACATCTTTCAGCTGTTAGAAACCGAATCACCGCTCGTTGATCAACTCTGGACAGATTCCGTATCACACCCGCCATGTTTTCAACGGTAATCTGAGGAGACTATGAGTCGGGGGATATTGAAATTTTGCAACCTTGACGGTGTGTATGTGCTATTTACATCAGAACTGACGTCAACATGCGCATCGTACGTATGTTCACTTTGTGCAGTTAGTTCCGGTTTCATTTGAACACGCCTTGTATTTTGTGGCTTATTACTATCATCTGTTGGAAAACAAAATAGAGGCCCTGGGAAAGTGGTTATACAGAAAAATGTATCGCATTCCATGGGAAGACGAACAAACAAATAGCTATGCCTTGACGAGAGTAGGCATGGGCAGAGAACTTTTGACAGATATTAGTTTAGTTTAGTCGAAGAATTAACGTCCTTGCACAAGGTTTAACCCATAAGTGCTCTGTACGTCTCTATATTGTTGGAGAATCTCAGCACAATGGACGGACTCCGTAGCTCCGGCGAGGATCCCATAAAAGATTGGCTAGATTTTTTTACATACTATTGAATTTTACCGGAGCAGCGGCCGTTAATTCTCCTGTTTTCAATTTCCAACTCCCGAGAGATTTTCAACGTACGAACTACACTACAGACGGAAGATCTGAAGAAATACCAGAAAGTGCACGTGAAAAAATCCAAATTTTCATCGTGATTTGAATCCACGGCCACTAGCTCTCGAGGCCGACGTTTCACCTCAAACCACTCATTACAATTAGGCAAGTTAAATATGTTGGTCATATAAAAAGACGCCATACTTTATTGAAAACAATACTGGAGAGGAAGGTTGAAGGTTGGTGGACAAGAGGCCACTAGCGCTATAAGGAGGGAGGGAGGGGAGCAAGCGATACAAAAAGATGGACTTTGCCGAGAGGTTAACCGATGTGTGATTCCACCTTAATAAACTCAAACACTAGAGCAAAGTAGACCTGTAGTCTGTTAGATGCCATCTATTCTGCTCTTAACAAACCACCTAACCGTGGCCGGTATTAGGCTATGTACCACAGCTAGTCGACTCTTACGTCTTGTTCTCTTGGGGACGGCGTGGGCTAGTGGTTAAGTGACACGGCTCATAACCGAAGGTGCTGGGTTCGATCCCCATCACAGCACCGGCCATTACCCCAGGGAAGCAAACCCTTAGAAAATGCAGGAAGAAGCAGACCCTTACATAAAATGAATGCTGAAGTCGGATGCACTGGCCGACAGGCGCAAAATAAACACCACAGTGCAACGCACACCGCCTTGTGGAATGGATAAATAAGAGGAACGCAAAATTTAAAAATAAATTTTAAATATCAGCTTTGATTTTATAATTTTACAAATCGGTTAATCTACATTTTCTGAGCCTGCGGAGTTCGAGATAAGATCCTCTTGGAAAGATTACTCCATAGAAATGTGGGTGACTGACAGACGGACATTAGCTTACAGTAACAAGATAGTCTGAACTCAATATATGGTTTCCTGTAATGTGATATATTCAATTAAGTTTCTTCCACTAAACGGCACCAACAACACGTATTGGCTAATCCTAAATATATATCTTCAGTCCACCTGTGTCATTAGATGTCATGGGAAGGTGTGACCTCCTTTGTTTCATATTTTTTGGCAGGCGAAAATCTGCAGGTGACTTGCCAGGTCAATCCCAGTATCTTTTACCAATCTGGAACATATGTTCGCCTAGTTGGCGGTGGTGAAAGCGTAAATTAGAGTAATTTAGACCCGCAGCCTGTTAGACGCCATTTATGCCGCTCCGCAAACCACATAATAAGGACCAGATGTTAGAGCCACACTGCCCCCCATTTAGCGACATGTTCTCTGTAGTACGAGTACCCCTAGAATAATTTGAGTCGATTTTTAACTTCAATTCTGTCTGATCGGCACCCGTTAATTTTCCGAATGACAAGTCGACTAGAGTGGCCAGTCTTGCAGTGAGATACTGGTACTGGCTTCATGGTCCGACTGCGCATACGCCCCGATTTTCCCAGCTGAAAACTGGCACCTGACATTCGGTTAGGGAAAGTAGGTTGTTTCATGAACATTGGTCACGGTGTTCTGACACACACACAAAAAGTGGACATCATTTAACACAAATTAACGTCTTTATACTGCTTTAGAAGACTCTGCAGAGTTTTTATACAACCAATTTCATTTACATTTCATTGTTCTAAAAGCTATGTGAATCCAATTTATTCTTAAATGCATTAATATTCCCTACCTCCACCTTTTTATGTGGCAATCCATTCCAAGCATTCACCAATCTCTGAATAAAATAATATTTCTTAATATCTAATCTGGACCTTTCTTTAGTTAATTTGCTTCTATATGGCGAGGCGAGGAGACTGGTTTCGCACATCAGTTGGTGTGAGACAGGGGTGTACACTCTCTCCAACTCTTTTCAATAGATTCCTTGAAGGAATTATGAGTGAGGCACTTGGAGGTCACGTTGGTACTGTCAAGATAGGGTGCCGAACGATTACCACACACTTTTTACATATCAGTTAACTTACACTTTTTACATATTAGTTAACTTACAATTCTTACATATCAGTTAACTTACACTTTTTACATATCAGTTAACTTACACTTTTTACATATTAGTTAACGTACACTTTTTACATATTAGTTAACGTACACTTTTTACATATTAGTTAACTTACACTTTTTACATACAAGTTAACTTACCGTGTGTACTTACACAATCAACTTTCATTCTGTACATATCAGTTAACGTATATTGTGGACAAAACAGCCTACGTTGTGTGCATATAATTGAGCTTGAATACTTGCATGTTTCACAGGAACATTTCAACTACTACGCGGTAGACGAAAGTCTTGGGCCTGTCGTTATGTCGATGAAGGCAGAGTCCGTGCCAGTGGATGGAATCAACGCCATTGTTAGGTAACTTTGTGCATGAGAATAAAGTACCGTCGATAAAATGCATGTCAGATTGAACCAATGCTCGACAGTGCGGGTAGTTCAGTCCTTCATTTTGTAAGTCTTCTGCAACGTTTCTACAATTCTTTATGGCGCTTGGCTTTAACATTCAGCCTTTTCACTTTTTGTTTCGTGATGTTATCATGTCACTGGTACCGTTATTGCAGGTTGTTATTTAACCTAACATGACCAACAAGAACTACGATACAGCCATCACCAATACCAGCGTCCAGTATCTGTTCCGATACCAAGAGGAGTTCGACAGGGCGAGTCCAGTATCTGTTCCGATACCAAGAGGAATCCGACAGGGCGACACCTATATATTCCCAAAGTTATTTACAGCGGCTCTTCGAAGAGATTTCCCAAGAGTTAAACTGAATTAACAGTCGTGTAAATATAGATCGTGAGTGGCTAATTCACTTACGAGTTGCAGATAACATCCTGTTCATTAGTCACAGCTGCTGGTCTGAAGACAAATAAAAGTCAAACATAATGCCTCAGAAACCCTAACTGCCCAACGCAGAACATCGAGCTGGGAGAGGAAACCATCAGGGAGGCCAACTGCCATTATCTACCTAGGATTAGAAATAAATGCCAACCACGAAATCTCTAGATAAGGAAAGACAGCTTGGTATACCATTAAGCCAATACTCCAAGAGATACATCACAGCTAGAGCAGCCGCTTTCAATTCCACGGTCATTCGAGCGCAATGGTTTACGGATGTGAAGTGTGGAGTTGGAGCTTAAACAGATGCGGAGAACCTCACTCACTCAAAGAGCAATAGAACGGCGCGTACTAAAAGATGTTGGTACTTGATAAGATCCGAAACGAAGAAATTCGACATCAAATTTTGTTTCGGGACGTTGTAGAAAAAGCAATGCCACGTAAACATCGCTAGGCTGGACATGAAGTACGCATGCCTGACAACAGATTGATACGTAGAACAACGATTTGGTCGCCATATATCAGCAGAAACAACAAAAGCAGTAAAGTTCCCAGTGTGCGAAGCATACCAGGGCCCTGTCAAGAAACTTCTGCATAACCTGACGCTGAAAAGAACAAGCGGAACAAAAAGGTAAAAGAGAAATATATAGAGTGTCTTCGAATTCAGGCTGCCCAGGATAGACGGTAAACCAGGAAGTATGGAGCAGAAAAAAATATCACAAATATAAGAGGCAACTGCGGTCTACGTTCGCCAGTCGTGTGAGAAATCTTTCCAGGCTCAAATTGGCTTGATCAGCCATGAGCGAACACACACATATACTCAAGATTGCATTATGACACGTGATGATGTTGTTGGTCCTCATCGACGGCGATGGACGAATTATTATTGTTATTATTATTATTATAATTATTATTATTATATACACGAGGTGTGTTTAAATTAAACCGGACCAAAACTGCAACAAGTGAACATATGTACGATGCGCATGATGGTGTAAACAGCACATGCCAACCGTCAAGTTTGCAAAATTTCATTATCCTCCGCTTCATAATTTCATCAGCAGACCGTTGAAAACATGGCGGGTGTGATATGGAATCCGTTTAAATTTTATCAGCGAGCGGTGATTCGGTTTCTAACAGCTGAAAGATGTCGACCAGTTGACATTCATCGCAGAATTCAGGCAGTGTATGGTGACAAAAGTGTATTGAAGATAACAGTGAAGAACTCGACAACGATGATAAAAGAAAGACGTGAGTTAACGAAAGATCTTCCAAGACCATGTCAGGCGCATATCTTTCAACAGAGAGCATGTCGTAAGTAAGAAGTGACTGTGTGACATGGCATAACACCGGTCATGGCTTGGTAGTTCTTTAAGAGCATCATAGATGGCACCTAACAGGCTGCGAGTCTACTTTGGTATGGTGTTTGAGTCTTTTAAGATGGACTCGCACGTCGGTTAACCACCCTCTGCAGCACTTGTCTCGATGCAGCGGAGTAATAAGCTGCTCGAGCCTAGCCCGCTAAGCAGGAAAAGCTCCTGCCGGCTCCAACCATCTCACTCCATAACTGGGACCTGCACAGGAGCATTTGCCCCTGTAGAAGTAAAGGTCGACTAAGACTAAGACATGCTACATAATAATGATGATGATGATAATGTAAGGTTGACACTGCAGTGGGGGATGAAATACTAGACACCTTACTGTACTAGATTCTAGTGTTTTTTATTGAGATGATCGTTTCCGCTATTTCTGCATTTTTTTCACTAACGGTACCTCAGCTACTCATTCACGTCTGGGTAAACTAGAGAGTTACCAGACCGGAAATTGAACCCAATACTCTTGCTGTAAGTAGTTATCGTCCTAACCATAAAAAACCATGTTTAAAATTTGCTTTCAACACAGGACACGGTTTTGTACAAGACAAGAATTCATCCCAGTCTCGGCCATTGATGTACCAAATCCCGCCAAAATTGCCAGGGTATGTTATTAACAGCATCTTTATTCTTTCCCGATATCATTACTGCTGACATCTTTATCGCCATCATCACTGATGTTAGTATAATAATAATGTTCGCTTAATCATCGGCGGCCCGTGGCGTCGATCGACCATTGGTAGGGCCATTCTCATTGGACTTCCAACATCCGTGGATGAAGAAGCCCTGGCGCCTTGTGGTTCTTTTCTTTTTGGTAAGTGTGTCGAACGATGTCCTGGTGGACTCCTTGGGGTGATCCAAGTGGTCCACTACTGCCTTGGGAGAGGTGCCGCTAGGATTAAAGGCATCACTCAGCATGTGAGCGTTGTGTCTTAGGAATGTCGATAACCGGGCAGGGCTCAGTCTCTCCCGGGGGATGTGTTAGTCCCTTTTAGGCTCATGTGTCCTTTCCTAGCTACACCAAACACAAGCACTGTCAGCACGAAGGGCTACAATCTCGTGAAGTTCAGCTGTGTGCACTGGACCTTGAAAATACTACACGGGATAGCCGAAACACTATTTCAAATAGCCGATGAATGTGCCAGGATAATCGGAAGGGAAAAAACTCACAAAATGAGCCAACTAATTAATCCAAGTAGATTAGTATTAAATATTATCGTTTCCACCATCACAACTACAACCACCGTCACACACCATTACCACTACCACCACCAGATACCATCTCTACTATCACTACCACCACCATCGCCACTTACCATGAACATCGGCTCTCCCACTCTCCCCCCCCCCCCCCCCGTCCAAAGTACCACCACTGGTGCTAACACCTTCATCAGCCATCTGTACCACATGTGTAGCGAACAGTGAACCACAACCACACGGAATATTTAATATAAATATTTTAAAGCTAAAAAAACAATGACGCTATGAAAATACAAATATTGATTAAAAACAGGACATGGCAGTATATAGGACATCATTTAAAACAAGTAACAAGTACAAAATCGCAAAAAGGATGCGAAATAGTAAACAATACTGGATATCATGGGTAAAGGAACAGAGAAACCACGATTCTACCAGAATGTTCTTGTGAAATACACAACCATTGATCAATTAACTTGATATCAAGCGATCTAAAGTACATGTAAGCTAAACTTGATTTTAAGCGACTCTTGGTGTATAAATTTGATTACATGGTGTTCCTTGTCCATTAACTTGACTTCAACCGATCATTACTCTATTAACTTGCATTCAAGCGATCCATAGTCAATTAACTTGACTTAAAGCTACTCTTGGTCCATTAACTTGACTTCAAGCAGCTCTTGGTACAATAACTTGACTTCAGGCGACTCTCAATTCATTAACTTGACTTCAAGCCACTCTTGGTCAATTAACTTGACTTCAAGCAGTTCTTGGTCCATTAACTTGCTTTCAAACAACTCTTGGTTCATTAACTTGACTTCAAGCAGCTCTTGGTCCATTAACTTCTTCTTCTTCTTCGTACGATGTTTACAGCGATGTTTACGTTGCACTGTTTTATTTTGTTAAGCCTGTGGCTCAGTGCATACGATTTCCACAGGCGTTTCTGTAGGGTTGCCGTCCTTAGCCGTTGGCTGTCCCCAGCCTAACTGCAAGGCAGCAGTTGTTTTTGGTCAGAGTTGTCTCTCTTAGGAAGTTGTCTTGCAGGACTATCGAGTCTTCCCAACTCGTGTCTATAGGGTTTGGCAATGAAATGATGGACTATGTACTAGTTTGTACTATCCCGGAAGAGAGGCAGTCCAGTGTGACTTTGTCCCAGGATCGTCAGGTCCTGCCAGAAACGTAGCAAATGCATGTGAGTGAGGTATCTCTTTGCTCCCTTTATTTTCTCGGCTCATCTGCAGTGATGGTACGCCTAGCATTCCCCGCCACCCAGGAGGTTGTCACAATAGGGCAGGAGGTGCAATGTCCGCTGCACTGCATCTCTTCTGCGTCCATTGGGATGACTGATAGCAGACAGAGGCAAAGAGCGAGGCAGGAGTGCATTTTACCACGTGCATTTCTGCGGCTCGACCGGGCCGAGCTGAGACGCAAGCCCCAGCCATGTCGTAGCCTCCCATCACAGCGGTGCTGAGATTTAGGGCGGGATTCTGGCTTAGAGGCGTTCGGCCGTAGTCCCTCAGATGTTAGCTTATCAGCCAATCACGTGGAACAAATGTCAGCGACCTGTGATTCCTCTCGAAATAGTGCATTTGACCAGGGGACAAGCCTGGCCATTGCACGGAGATGTTGTTCGCCTGGTGTGCGGACATATCTCATGGTCAAGGGTTGAGTCTCAGCAGTTCGCAGTGAGGTAGCTGATCTACTGCTTAGGGCACCCCGACCGAGAACTAAGTCTTCTACAAATGGTTTCATACCTCATCACCGTATGGGGTGAATATCGAGCAGCTTCCCGCCCGCTTTGATCGGCGGACGGCAGAGACCTCATTCTGCGGCTCGACCGGGCGGGGCTGGAGCGGGAGCCTCAGGTCCCCACCATGTCGAAACCTCCCTTTGCAATCGTGCTGAGCTTTTGGGCGGGATTTTGGCTTAGAGGCGTTCAGCCGTAATCCCTCACCTTGTAGCCTCGCGCCGTTGGCTTATCAGCCTAGTACGTGAACCAAATGTCTGCGGCTCCTCTCGAGTTGAGCAGGATTACCGTAGCAACGCCCTGTCATTAGGAGGGTAAAACTGACCTGTCTTCCGAGGGTCTATTTCCAGCACCCGTTCATTATTAGACCGGACGTATCAATAGAGGGCTTTTTAGTTTGTCAATGGCCAAGTTTCTGGAACCTGCGATTTCTGCAGGGTTAAGACCAGATTACCATAGCAGACGCTCTTTCATTAGGGGGTTAAGAGACTGACATGTCTTCCGTGGGTCTAATACCAGCACATGTTTACTATTAGACCCCACGAAGGTGCTCTCGATTTGACAGTCATTCTACAGTAGTCCATTAACTTGACTTCAAGCAGTTCTTGGTCGATTAACTTGACTTCAAGCAACTCTTGGTTCATAAACTTGACTTCAAGCAGCTCTTGGTCCATTGACTTCAAACAGCTCTTGGCCCATTAACGACTTCAAACAGCTCTTTGTCCATTAACTTGACTTCAAACAACTCTTGGTACGTTAACTTGACTTCAGACGACTCTCAGTCCATTAACGACTTCAAGCAGCTCTTGGTACATTAACTTGACTTCAAGCAGCTCTTAGTCCATTAACTTGACTTCAAGCAACTCTTGGTCCATTAACTTGACTTCAGACGATTCTCAATCCATTAACTTGACTTCAACCGATTTTTATTCAATTAACTTGTATTCAATTGGTCCATATTCCATTAACTTGACTTCAGATCTCTCTCAATCCATTTATTTGACTTCATCAACCCGTATCCATTAACTTGATGTCATCAAGCCTTATCCAATAGCTTGACTTTACGCTTACCCTCGAGTTTGAGATCCCTGCCTAAAAGCTTCAGAAACTGCGATGCCACGATATCCTTACTTCTGTGGGGGTGGGGGGTTCCAGAAAATTCTTTAATCAGACGTGCGTTAGTTGCACGGCTGGTTTTCGTGTACAGAATGGAAATGTATTACGGATTTCTATATAACGGAACTTGGAAAAGATCTGATAGACAACCAGAGATATATTCTGGTGCATCATTATCTTGTTTTCGCTCGCCGCCAGACTTCAACACCAATCACACCTGACAAAGGCAGTGCCGGGTCATGTCTTCTACCATCACAATACAGCTTCTCGTGTGAGGATACAATTCAGCGGCCACGCGACTTGCCTTTAGTTGATGAATGTTGAACAGTGGCGTAGCTACCGTAAAGATGAGATTTGGGAACTGTCGTGAAAGGTCTTGCAAAGAGAGGCCCAGGAAAATGGTAGTCGGAAAGATCGGGTACTAATAACTTTTGTCTTTGGTTCTTTTAGCATTTTCTTCTTCTTCTTCTTTGGTGTTCGTCATTTTAAAAAAGCGCTATAATGTTAACAACAATATTGAAATATCTGCACCTTTCGGCCCGGAACAACCGACTTAAGGTAGCTTCAAAGGGGTGGGGGGGGGGGGGGGGAGGGAGAGAGGATATGCCCGGCTTGTCTCCCCACTGCGATCCCTATCGTTTTAGCCAGACTGCACTACTGGAGCCAGGGCTACCATTTGGAGATGAAACAGGCTCCTTATCAGCTCTGGTTCGCTGACCCTGATGCAAGCAACCAGCTATCAGTTACTAGCTTCTGTCGGCACATTCACTGATCTGCGTTGTTTGCCCTATTTGAATTTGCTTTTCTTCTTGTTTGAACAAATACACGAAGATGGCGTCCCTACCACGTGACCCGTAACAACCAATGAAAATGCTCTGTTTGAAAATTTTCTTCACCGAAAATAAACGAACATAAATTACGATTTACCGATCTCCTTATATGGAGACACTAGAAAAAGTTTATCGTCTAAAATCGTTTGTTTGTTCACAGATTCAAATTTGGTCTCAAACGGAAATTGATTGGCTTCGTTCGTTCTCAATCTCCCGCTACCAAGCCCTGAAAAGGGCAAGTAGCAGAATGTAGTCCAAAGGAAGAAATCCGTTGTTTCGTACTTGACTGCGATATCTGCACCTTTCAGTCCAACACATCCGACTTCAGCAGGCATTTTTTTAGTAGCCTTCCGTCCTCGATCCCTTCTGCTGAACCAGTATGCTCTGTTGCAGCTATATATATATATATATATATATATATATATATATATATATATATATATATATATATATATATATATATATATATAATACGGGTGTAAACAGATTGTTACGTGGAAACACAGCTCAAATATTGATGAAGTGTACAACATTTCGCAAAATATCGCAGTACTATACTGACATCAAAGTAAAAAGCACTGTTTTAGAAGCATTTCACATAAAATGTTTGTATAATTTGATTCATGAGATGTCCATTTATCAAACAATAAACAAAACCCATATTTGATTTTTTTTGTAGATTTGAATGATATCAACCAGCATCTCCCTCTTAAAAATTACGTATTTCTTTTTTCACCAAAACTAATATCGAAGAGTTTATCATGCACACGACACACTATTTCATTGTTATCCCGGAAACCTTTACGCCACTGCCTATTATTCCAGCACACAACCAATTTTATGGTGATAACTACTCTTGTCAACGTCTTATTTTGAATTAGGTTTGGTTTCTTTTCGGTTTAAAAAAATAATTCATTTGGCGGGAAAGGAGGGAGGTCCCTACTGCTATAGAATCTAGATTAGGTGAAAATCGATTTTTGTCTCGGGAGGTCTATTTGCGTTTATTCTGCATCGCTCGTGATGTGTGCGTCCCCACCATAACGTATGTGTGTTTGCATTAACGTGAGTATATATATTCGTTGGTACGTGAGGGTGTGTGCGTATGGATGCGTCTGCGCGCGTCTGCGCAAACGCCTGTGTGTACTATATGAAAGTGATCGAATGTGTAGAAGTGCATTGAACCCCAATTCTCTGCCCGCCCTATTGTGTATGTCAAAGGAAGATGTGCAGCGTGTGAAATTGAAGTATCGTATTTATAAGGAGCAGTCAACCAAACTGGGATTGAATATTAACATGAAGAAAACAAACTGTTTAAAATCAACATATTAAGCAAAAAGCACAAACACATTAGGCAAAGAGCCGGTCATGTTCTGATGTGAGTAACTGGCAGAGGTGGACACCTTCACATATTAGGACAGCCCGCACCATTGAAACTAAAGGGGACGCAGAGAAAGAAAACTAGAATTGGAGAGGCAAGAACAGTACTTCTGTTCTATCTATCTATTTTCAGTCCACTTATGTCCTTTGACGTCGTTGGGAGGTGCGACCTCCTTTGTTTCATATTTGTTTAGCAGGTGAAAATCTACTGTTGATTTGCCAGGTCAATCCCAGCATCTGTTAGCTCTCCCCCCCCCCCCCCCCCCCCGGAATATACGATCACCTATTTTTGAGACTGGTGGAAGCGTAAATTAGAGCAAGGTAGACCCGCAGCCTGTCAGGCGCCATCTAAGCCGCTCCTCTAACCACATAACCAAGACCTGTTGTTATGGCCACACAGTACCCCCCCCCCCCTTTTTTGCGACATGTGGGGAGAGAATCCCTAGAATAATTTGAGTAGATCTTTAAAACTTGAATTTTGCCCGAGCAGTATTTCTGTTACTAAATAATATATGGAAATCTAGGGACATGAAGACTAACACCAAAATAAGATTGTATAATTCTCACATGTCGAGGTCAAACGGGCTTTCATACACGATCCTGCACGGAAAGGTGCAAGGCGGACGAGAGATGGGAGGACAACATAAAAGAATGAACCAATCTACGACAAGAGGAGTCAGTGGCCGCTGACAGAGAGGTGTGGCGTGGGGTTGTGTTCATGTGTGCCCCAACGACCTCATCTGTTCCGGATGACCTGACCTGAATTCCAATATTAAGTCAGAACTTCTGTTCGGAGCAGAAACACAGAACGACAGAGATGGAGCTCCAGGCGTTTGTCAATAAATCTCTACGGACGATTATGAGAACAGAATGATGAGGATCAGAGATCTACCGGAAAGGAACCAGAAAGCAGCCAAATCAAAAGAGAAACGGAGTTTGATAGTACTTCATAGACGTCTCAGTCTTTGCAGACCATGCGCGTGGCAACCTGTGAGTAGTCTTTCAGGGCTCAAGCCTGGGCGCTGAGTATGGAGACCCTGGGCTGCCCAAACTGCAGGATCCCCCTCTTGGCCTCGCTGGTGTAATCAAAAGAAATGCAAAGCATGACAATTTGGCACCGGCTCAGCTTCAGGAGCTGCCGGAATGAGTTTGCAATTTTGAAACCATCCGCTTTAGGTACTACCACTCCGGATTTTCTGTCTGGGTTTACACCCGTAGCACTCTCTCCCGAGGTTTCCTCAAGGTAGTAAAGTCGTTGCCTGCAGATGCTAGTTATTCAAGACATACGATGATACTCTCATCGTCCCAAGACTAGCCTGCACTCTCTGGGACTTGTGGGTTTAAAATCAGAGTTCCTCTTCTCCTAGGCAAACTGCCTGAACAGGCTAACGAGCTTCGTCTACCCGGGTTTAGAGTCTACTTTCTCATAGATTGGCTGCCATCCAAGACTAATGAGCTAATTTGCCCGCCCAGTTTTACCACCGGGTACTCGGTCCCGCCCCACAGCAGACTCTGTAAGAAGCAAAGTGCCCATCATGATGATGTAGAAGAAGTCATTGGCATGAAAACTCATGAACGGCAAGCCGAACAGCGAATCCAGCGGCGATCTCTACACCTGGAAAGGAGAGGCTATATCAGACGCTTCACTTTCCTTTAACGAGCGGGACGTCCAGCCCAGACCTCGCTATCCCCCCATGGATATTACACACCCTATGAAAAGTCCACAAAACGCGACCAGTTAAGCTCTGGCGTGGCGTTCAAAGAAGTAGAGGCAGAGAGATGGAGAAGCATCTGGTGAAGAGACTGTGAAAATGATCTTCGGTCCCTGGATCCTCGACTGAAGGGAGGCAGAAAGGGCAGTTCAAGACCGAACTTGACTGAGGAAGGTAGTCAATGGTCTACGCCCCAAAAAGGGTAACGGGTATGGCGATGAACGTCTAGAAGGAGCAGGGGGCCCATCGGTTTTGATTAAACCACCCGCTGACCAAATTTTCCGGTTTTGAAACCTGGTTCCAAACCCAGATACATGACCAAATGGGAAACCGAACATACTGGTTACACCAAAAACGATGCCTATTACCAGTTGAACAGAAGAGAGCAGGTCGTTGTCTTCAGACTTCGCACTGGCCACAATAGACTGAGGCACCACCTATTCAACAAATTAAAGATATATGGTACCGACGAATGCCCGTGCGGTACCAGTAAAATGACCGCTGAGTATCTGCTGCAGAACTGCCCGACATACGAGAATCAGAGAGAGCAGATGTGGCCATCAATAGTGGAACTGCAAGACAAGCTCTATGGCAGTGTCGACAGCCTCAGGATGACCGCCGCTTTTTTCGAAAAAATAATGGTTACTGTCTGACTGCGTACGAAGAAGAAGAAACCTGGTTCGATAAATATTTCGTTCTACCTTGGATGGAGAAAACCATACCTTGCACACTGAGCTGCGACGGTGTGGGCATGCTGTCTTTATTCCTCAGCCATATAAATTTGGCAGAATCCCGCATTGGAATTGGACGATTTAAAGATGCGAGTGTTTTATAAATAGTGCGTGCGTGTGAATGCATATGTAGAGTGAGTGTCTACTTCCTTCAGTATGTGCATGACCTATCAGAGCTCATAATGTAATAATAAGCCCCAGGCTGCCTTGGAGCATGCTACTAGCACTACATCCGGATTCACGCTGAATCAACGCACAGTGAATCCGTAGTGTGGTGCTAAGGCAATTGTTTGTTCGCAAGTGGTGTTGCCACCACCACCATCACAGCCTTCCCTGTCCCCTTGTGTCGATCTGCCAGGAAAGGAATCATGGGGCGACGCACTTAACATATCCAGGATGTTGTGGCTAATGTTAAGGAACCCGTAGCATGCGGACTTCTTTCACCTGTTGGAAACCACTAATGTGATTCCATTTAATCAAAACATGTCAGCTCCTTACGGAGCATAGGTCCTCAGAAATACTCGCCAAGTCTTCCTATCATCAGCTATCTGAGCTACTTCTATCCACGTCGTGTTTGCTGCCTTTACATTTGCTTCCAGTTCTCTCTTCCATGAGTGTCTGGGTCTTATTCTACTTCTCTTTCCCTGTGGATTCCAGAACAGAGCTTGTCTGGTAATGTTATCAACTGGTTTCCGTAATATGTGGCCTATTCATTACCACCGTCTCCTCCGTATTTCATGCTCCATTGGTATGTGTCCAGTTTTCCCCATCAGTGATCTTGTCGTATCATTTCCACCCTTGTATTTTGCGCAGGCAACCATTGACGAAAGTCTGTACATTTTTCCATAAGTAACTGTGTTGTCCTCCGTGTCTCAGAACCATATAATAGAACGGATTTTACATTGGAGTAGAAGATTTTATTTTGGTGATGGTTTTCATTTCTTTACACTTCCATAAATTCATAAATGCAATGAAAGCTTTTCTCGCCTTCTGTAATACCTTCACATCACATTAAATTTGTGTTATAACCAAATGTCTCAGGTTTCACATGTATTTCACATTTCCTCCATCAGTGTATATGTGAAGACGTCACAGCCGACAGATTCCATCCTGTATTGTCGCTCAAGGTAAGGCACAGACTTACTTTTCTTTGTATGTTCTTAACCAGGTAACTCACTTATTCACATACCATTCCACTTTTTTCTTAGGACCTAAAGACGTCTTTCACAACATCAACAAACGTAAGGAAGGGCGGAAACAACAGCCATGGATAGGGAACGGCGTGGGATAGTGGTTAAGTGACACAGTTTACAACCAGAAGGTGCTGGGTTTGATCCCTATCACAGCACCTGCCGTTACCTCGGGAAGCAAACCTTTAGAAAATGCAGGAGGAAGCAGACCCTTACATAAAATGAATGCTGAAGTCGGATGCACTGGGCTGACAGGCGTAAAATAAAAACCACAGTGCAACGCATACCGCCTTGGGGATTAGAGAAATAAGGCAAACTCCAAAAACAAACGAACAGCCAAAAATGGCTGTTCTTGCAGGATTGAAATGGTAGGATAAAATCTTAGATTCACTCCGTAGAGCCGATTTGCCTGCTCACAAATTTCCTAGAATGCCATATCGCTGATGTAATGGCTGGAACAATTGTCAAAAACGTATATGAATGTTTCTCAGTACAACATTTTCCCCAATGCCTCAATATATCCATCGATTATTTCACATTGCACCAATGTTTTGATGGGGGGGGGGGGGGGGGGGGGGGGGGGGGGATCTGGAGTCTGCTGCTGTTGTAAAAAACCAGACAGACAATAGTTAAACATCAGAGACGCTGATTCTGGGTAGAACAAGCAGTAAAGAAATCAGATAGCAGCATTACAGTGGCAGTCTCTGTTCTGAAATCTGCAGTGTAAGAGTAATAGCAGGCTCAGTGGTCTCGAGGTAAGGTGTCCGCCTCAAGTGCTGAAGGTTGTGTTTTCGAATTACAGTCGAGACCAGAATTTTCTTTTCACATTGATCGTCTAGTAAAAATGCCCCTGATCTCTGGGTAGTGAGATTGGACTCTCGTGTTCAGTGTAGAGCACGTTAAAAATCCCTTGACAGTTAAAAAATCAAAAAGAGTAGGTTTAACGGCCGCTGCCTGGACAAAATTTAAAAAATTCTGGTTAAAAAATTTACCAAAATTGTTTGTATTTCCCCCAGGCCTAGTAAGTTACAGAAAGTTAAAAATACATACTACGGCTACCTGGTAACAGACTAATATATAACAACATGCCTGTTTGAATTCTAAGTAAGAGGGTGAACAAAAAATCGACGAAGAATTGAGATTTTTTTTAAAGATAAGACAGAAGACTCGACTGGATGATTTTGTGTTTATTTGTTGACGACCTTTACTCCAGAGGGAGCTGACAGGTATAGATTGATTTATTTTATCAATTAAATAATTTTTTTTTCCTTTTCATTTGACTACTTTGGCTGTTAGGGATCAGAGCTGGTGATGTCGTATGACGAGCACGTGCTGACACATAATTTCAAGTTTGGAGTCATATACCAGAAAAAAGGACAGGTAAGTCTCCATTTCAGTTCATCTCATAACCTATCAGGTTGTTGGGGCACACTTGAAGACACTCCAACAATCCCACGCCATCTCTCTCTCTGTCCGCTGCCGCCAGTCGTGGATGAAGGTTTGACTACTCAGTGATGTTGTCTGCCCATCTCTTCCTTGGACGCCGCCGCCCTCTTTTCCTGGTACGGAACCATGCGGTATCGAATTTGTAATTCCACTGAACGTCGCGACGTGCCCATACCAAGCCATCTTTCGCCTTTTGATGCTGTGAACAGTTCATCAAAAGGTCTAAATGCGTATTTCACTCTTCACTGTAAATCGCTTGGACGAGGTCTGGGCTGTAAGGTGGATGTGGCAGTACCTCCCAGTCAAGATGCTGCAGATGGCACATAATGCGGTGAGCTGTGTGAGGTCAAGCGTTATCTTGCAGGAGTAGGCCGGTATCATCACTCACAGATGTACGATCTTCTCGAAAATGTTTACACCATCCGAATGTCTTACTGCTGCTGAGTATCTCATCACCGTATTGTGATTCCAGTTGCGCTGTCAATTTCTGCAGATTTCACAATTTCTTTCACAAGAAACGTCATCACAACACGCTGTTCCATGCAAGCACTAAAGTGTTCTCCATCATTTTTATTTATATGTCATGTGACTGGCCCATGGCAAGTAGACCCACCTACCAGTAATAGGACACAAGTGCCTGTAACTAATAATAGAAGTTCCAACACGCTATTACCCATTCTGGTAGAATTAAAACAAAAAGTCCCAGTTTGATTTTAACGCCTTTTATAAAATGTCTTTGCTTACAGCACTATCTGTCAAATGATGACCTTTGTCTTGTTATCCTGGGGCACTGTTGTTAAGAGTTTTATTTTCTTCAAATTTAAACTGCTGCTATATACTCGTGTATATATATATTTATTTATTCGAGTATATAGCAGCAGTTTAAATTATAATTTACTCATTTATGAGGGAAAGGGCGATTTCCTTCCTGCTAATTTCCCTTCTCAAACAGTAAGCCATGTACCCATTTACAGCTAGGTCGACTGGAACATATAAATAACAGTGATCAAACCTTTGCTATGAGAAGTAAATGCTGTGTTTCTCAAACACTAAAAATAGTAATGATATAGTATAATATTTTGGTAGCATATGTACAGTAGTTTGCCATTGCTTTCTGTACTATATACTGATACAGGAATACAATTGTGTAACAACTGATTTTCCCCGAAGCTCGGGTGAAGATGACTTTTTTGTAAGTAATATTCGCCCTTTTCAGTCATGACTGACTATAGAATGATACGACTTGGAGAGTTAAACAAAAAATATATACTCAGGATTTCTTGTTTTCTTTCTCCTTGCGATGTAAACTTTTCATTTCTCTGTGCTGCAATTCAGGGTACATCGCCACTTGGATCAGTCTGCAGTTTGATCTTCCCAGTATGTCAGACTCATGTCACATCTCCACTTGGATCAGTCTGCAGCTTGGTCTTCCCAGGATGTCAGACTCATGTCACATCCACACTTGGATCGGTCTGCAGCTTGGCCTTCCCAGAATGTCAGACTCATGTCACATCTCCACTTGGATCGGTCTGCAGCTTGGCCTTCCCTCCATGTAATTCCAAGAAAAGACCGCAGGCACCTTATATGGAAGGTGTTAAGCCTGTGCTCTTGTTCGGCATAAGTTGCCCAAGTTTCGCTGCCAAGTTTCGTCGGGTGACGAGAAAAAAATGAGCAGAGGGAGCAATGCAGCTGCCGGACAAAAATAGTGAAACCAGCTATTTCTGCTCAAGCCTAGCACACTGATCAGGAAAGAGGTGGCCAATACCAATATACCAGACCCCTAGAACACCAGCATGACCGAGCGGGGGCAACTTCAGGAGACCTGAACAATCCAGTCGCCTGCTGGTCACTTTATGACAAGACTACATGACTTGATATAGAATTAGGACCGGCACAAGATTAACTCGCTACTTCAGGGGACATGAACAATTCAATCGCCCACTGGTCACTTTATGACATGACTGTAGACAAGGTTGGGACCAGCAAAAGATTGTCTCGCTACTTCAGGAGACATGAACAATCCAATCGCCGACTGGTCACTTTATGACAAGACTACACGACTAGAAACAGAGTTGGGACTTGCACAAGATTAACCTTGTTGAGGAACGGTTCACTTATGACTATATTCCTATACACTTAAGTATTTAATTGTTACATGTATATTCCTACAGACAAGCGAAGAGGAGGTTTTTGGGAATAGAAAACACAGCCCGGCTATGGATACCTTCCTGGACACAATAGGAGATCGGGTGCAGCTCAAAGATTTTAAGGGGTAAGTATGATTGGCAAACCCTATCTGGGCATCAGTGTTCCTTGTTGGTGGATGATAGAATATAACCACTATATATTAGCACCAAGTGGTCTGCCTGGGTTTTTGTATATGACAAAGACAAGAATAGCACCACTGCCCCACAGAGAGCATGTTGAAATAGGCGATTAACTGTGTGACATGGCATAACACCGGTAGTAGTTAGGTTAGTTGAGGAGAGCAGCATAGATGGGGCCTAATTGGCTGCGGGTCTCCTTTGTTCTAATGTTTGAGTCCATTAAGATGAACTCTCATATCGGTCAACTACCCTCCAAGAAACTGGTTGTATACATACTCTGCAGAGTCTTCTAGACCAGTATAAAGACGTTAAGTAAGTTATATCCCACTAGGCTACCAGCTCCTGGTTTTCCCTTATAACTTTTAAACTAATGATCGTCATTCAATAAAATTTGACATGGGTATACTGTGGTGTATGAGAAGCATAATGAGCTGAAAGCAAATGTTGCAAGTGGTCACCATTAGCATCTATAGAAGGTTGCAAGTGGTCACCATTAGCATCTATAGAAGGAAGACTAACGTCTGGTCAGGCAAAATATACTGATCAGACATGTTAGTCAGGTTCAGGCAAAAAATATTGGACAAGACCCTCACCTTGGGTTCCTCGTTGCCCTTCCTGGATATCGGCTGTTTTCATGGCAGCCTGTGTAACAAGGTGAGGGATCAACATGATCCCCGTAGTAGTGATCGACACACAGATGAAGCCAAGCATAGCACAACTGCCTGGAGAACCCAGTCCACCATCATCAGCACGCTCGAGATATGAGGAAGCTATGAAAACCTTTTTAGGGGGCACAAAACAGTAAACCTGCACATTGTGGGCATTCAACAACCACCATTAGCCTCAAGGCATGCCTGCACACGCCTCTCCATGTTACGGAATGGATTCACCAACACATCTGGGGTCACAGAATGTTTTCTTGTAGTTCCATGAGATTCTTTGGTTTGTTGCAATATACTTTCCGTTTCAGCATGCCCCATAGGAAGTAATCAGGTGGGGTAAGGTCCGGCAACCTAGGTGGCCAAAGTATTTTAATAACACTATCTTCAAAGAAGGAAGCAATTTCAGCCATTTTGACATGTGGCTTGCCAAAAATAGCAAGTACGGAGTTCCTCATCGTTCAGCTGGTTCACAATATGTCCTTGTATTGTATCTGATCCTTGCAATGAGTTGTGTTTGTGCCTCTTCGAGCACTGTGTCATTAGTCTTCCTTGCAGTCCATGGGATCTGCAGCATTCTTCTGTAAAACCACATCTCCGTTGCTTCCAAAGATCTAAGCTCTTGTTTGTTAATTGTGCATGATTCACTGCCATATGTCAGTACTGGTTCCACTTAGCATCCAATGACTCTCTTTCTAAAGTCCAGCGACAAGGTTTTGTTGCACAATATTTATTTCATGGTCTGGAAGACCAATTTTGCTTGGGCTATTCTGCATTTTATTTTGTAATTGCATTTTTCATCTGATGTTATGTATGTGCCAAGGTATTTAAATGTGTTGTTGTCTCAATTCGGTCCTCTTCTTCGCTTTGATATGGCATTTTGGAGAGTCCGGTTTCTTCGCCACTACCGATTTCTTTAAAAAAAATTAAGTTGAGGCCTTTGTTTTCATTTTGCTGAACTACCATTTCCTGCAAGACGGTTTCATTCTGGGCTATCAATACAATATCATCAGCATATCGTAGATTATTTCAATATGTGCAATGAATAAATGCTATAAGTAGCATCTCTCCTAAATCACACAGCGATAGGTAGGTAGGTTGTTCGCTTAGACGTCAAACAATCACATTTCAAGCCACTCCTCATAATGAATGTATTTTGCCAGGTTTCGAGGTGGTTTAGACACAACCCACTGCCAGACGGGAGCAGAGTCTGTTTACACCAGGTTCAACGGCAAAGAGATCATGTTCCATGTCTCCAGCCTACTGCCGTACACAGAAGGTGACCCTCAACAGGTGAGAAAATTCTTTGTGTGTTACTTTTGTTCAAGTGTAAGATACATTGGGTCTCATTTGCCAGGTGATCTGTGATATCTTCACCTTTCTGTTAGCTCCATGAGACAGTTGGTCTGTGATATCTTCACCTTTCTGTTAGCTCCATGAGACAGTTGATCTGTGATATCTTCACCTTTCTGTTAGCTCCATGAGACAGTTGATCTGTGATATCTTCACCTTTCTGTTAGCTCCATGAGACAGTTGATCTGTGATATCTTTACCTTTCTGTTAGCTCCATGAGACAGTTGATCTGTGATATCTTCACCTTTCTGTTAGCTCCATGAGACAGTTGATCTGTGATATTTTCACCTTTCTGTTAGCTCCATGAGACAGTTGATCTGTAATATCTTCACCTTTCTGTTAGCTCCATGAGACAGTTGATCTGTGATATCTTCACCTTTCTGCTAGCTCCATGAGACAGTTGATCTGTGATATCTTCACCTTTCTGTTAGCTCCATGAGACAGTTGATCTGTGATATCTTCACCTTTCTGTTAGCTCCAGGAGACAGTTGATCTGTGATATCTTCACCTTTCTGTTAGCTCCATGAGACAGTTGATCTGTGATATCTTCACCTTTCTGTTAGCTCCATGAGACAGTTGATCTGTGATATCTTCACCTTTCTGTTAGCTCCATGAGACAGTTGATCTGTGATATCTCGACCTTTCCATCCAACAATACTTATTATTTGAGTTAATTCTCCCCAGCTCTTGGCTATTACTAGAAAGCCTGAAAGACATTACACAGTTTGAAGTCAATTAATTTTTTTCTCCTCCTCCACATGGCTTACAGACTTAATTTTTTTGTCTTCACCTCCAACGTTTTCAATACTTCATCATTTGTTTTCTTCTTCTTTCCAAGAAATGCGACCCAATCTTCTCCAAGTATATGCCTACATTTCTATGGCTTCAATACTTTTTTCCAAATTATTTGTGTTTGAATGTCCATAATGAGTAGGTTACTCTTTTGTGCACCCTGAAAAGGACGTGGCTGGTTGTAGTAGCTTTCCTCACATCCCGATGAAGGTGGGCCAGGGTTCTCCAGGCGGTTGTGCTATGCTTGGCTTCATCTGCGTGTTGCTCAGTACTACGGGGATCATGTTGATCCCTCACCTCGTTAGCCAGGCTGCCATGAAAACAGCCCGTTTCCAGGAAGGGCAACTAGGAAGTCGAGATGAGGGTTTTGGCCAGTATATTTTGCCTGACCCTGACGTTAGTCTTCCTTCCCCCAACTTGCTATTCAGTGTCCGTGTTTCTGCACCATAAAGTAATGAGTATACATAACACCTTATAATTTTCAATTTATTTGTTTGGTTGTCAGTATGTGTAGCATATTCGTCAAATACCTATTCTCGAAGCTACTCGTTCTGAATTCTACACTCAATTAGCTGGTACCAGTTAGTCTCCGTATATCAAGAAACACAATGAAGAAACTAGGTCTATGACATCCTCGCTGTGAAACAATGCTAGGCATCTCAGTTTGCTCCCAACTATGGGGATTACAGTGCTGATCCCTACATTGTGAGCAAGGTTGATGTAACACAGCCTGTTTGAATTGCACAATGCGGTCTTAAGGCGTGAGTGTTTCTCCTGACCGTCGCCCACGTCAGTTACTAGCAAACATATTTTTTTTTGGTTGTATTTGAAATACAGGCTAAAAGACATTTTAAATCGCAACGTTCTCCAAGTAATAAGTTTTTCATACACAGGACAAATAGTTACAGAAAATGTCTGTTGTGAAATTGAAATTAAGATCATAGTAACAACAAAAACTTCTACCATCAATATTCTTCTTTGTCCTGCTTGTGTCAGTGTCAGGTTATAATGGTTTCTTGACCGGGTTCTAGTATGTGCTTTCTACATGTGGAGTTTCACTACATTTATGTGCTCGGGCTTTGGTTCTGTATCTATTGTAAGATGGCGCCATAACTGGCTGCGGACCTGCATTGCTCTACTGTTTTGGTTCATTATGGATGTTGCCAGACCATGGATTTGCCTGGAATTCACACTAGTCGACGACTCGCACTTAGTGTTTACGGAAACATGGTGTTGTTTTCCGGTTTGGACTAGTTAATTTGTTTGTGTGTTTTTTGGTGATTTCTTCCGTCCAATTGTCCTGGTCTTGGACATCGGCTATATGAATGGCACTATGCTTAAACCTGTCGTATTTCACAGCCTAGTTCACACGGCTGAACTTCATAAATTTGGCGTGTGAGAAATTTAGACACTACTATAATGAACTGAACACAGGCCAGGAGAGATGCCTGACTCACTCACACGCTGAGTGATCTCTTTACGACCTCTTGTGGCACGACACGCTAAAAGTCATCCCCCCTCCGCTGCCTTGCGTGATATCTGTTAAAGGGAAAAAAAAAAAAAATCTACATACTATGCTATCTCCAGTCGTTTCGATAAATATCTTGCCACTGGCCGCTCAGGACCAGAAAGTGAGGTTGACAAAAAGCACACTTTCTTCCAAATCACCGCGCAGGTCACCCATTTCAGCGGACACAGCAAGACTGTTCACACGACTTAACCAAGAGTGGTTTTCATCACTTGTGATGGACAAACATTATATCTATTGTATCTGTATAGCGTTGCTTTCTGAGGGAAACTATCTAGTGTTTGTCGTGTCACATGACCAAACTATTTGGTTTGCTGTCTAATATCTTCGTTTCTGATTCCACCCAATCTTTATTACTCAAAGGATTCTGCGCAGGCATTTTTATCAGTTTCTTTTATATCTCTTTGCTAATGCCAAATTCTGGCACTGGTAGCACAATGTGAGTAGGAATATTGTGTTTTATAGCGTTATTTTTGTATCCATTGTCATGTGCTTATTTTATAATATCTGGGATATTTGCCCAATGATTTCTCGTTTTCTCAGATTCTTGATGATGTTTCACTCAGCAATCTGAGCACCTTTTGTGATGCTAAAGCATCATATGGGACAGTTCTGTGCAAGCATTTCACAGGAGGTGTCAATGTTGAAGCTTTTCAGAGACATTTTTATTGTCTCTGTAGTGCTTCTTCTGAGCTCACCCGTACAGCGACGACTTCAACATCGGTCTCCAGACGGACAGTGACGTGACATGGTCAGATGACTTAAACACCAGACTGATTCCCAATCAATGTTTTTCCTTAGTTACAACGGAAACGCCACATTGGCAACGACATAGTCACCATAGTGTTCCAGGAGGAGAATACGCCATTCGTGCCCGACATGATAGCCTCCCATTTCCTGCACTGTTTCATAGTGGTACAGCCTGTGAGAGACACACAACCTCAGAGATACAAGGTACCTTCTTCGTTGTTCTGTTAATTTAAAAAAAAATCTTTAGCCGTCTATCACCCCATTTATGTTTCTCCTCTTTTTTTTTGGTCTTCTCGACTCATTGTTTATTTTAACTTGCATTTTCTTTTGCTGTTGAACTCAAATATGAAGGGGGAAAGTAGAGAGAGAGAAATTTACCCACTTCAAAGTTACAGGATGTGTTTATTCAGAAACAGCAAAAGTTCTAAACTTAACAACCCATGAAACTGATCAGGCTTTCTTGGTCTCATACAGTAGCCATTGAAGTCTCTCTTATACAAGCCAATAATTCTGCTCAGAATTTGTGATGTAAAAAACCGCCAGTTTGGTTCCTCTGCCATAATCTGAAATAGAATGGAAATAAAGGTTATAGATAATATGACAGACAGATACAAATCAGTAGAGTAGGTCAGATCATCCCGTAACCAGTGAGGTCATTGGGGCATATATGAAGACAACCTCTTCTGTCAGCGGCCGCTCCCTGTGCCTCTTCTGGTCAGAGATTGGTCTTTTCTTTTATGTTGGCAACCTTTTTTGTCGTCTGCCTTGTACCTTTCCATGAAGGATTGTCTTTGCAAGACCATTTGATCTCGATATGTGACCATACCAAGCAAGTTTGCTTCTTTTGACAGTTGCCAAAAGGCCCTATTGCGATTCTATTTTGTAGAGTAGATACTAAAATTTTCAGAGGTAAAGTAGGTCATAGAATTCAAATACTTGGGTAAGTGGTACAAAGAAAGAAAATATGGTTTTTCTGTTTGCTCACTCCGTTAAGATAAACTTTCTGCTACCATACCAGTCAAATGTCGACTCATCAACAAGGCAGGCACAAGAAAGAAAAATTGGGTGTGTGAAAAGGCTGTCAGAGTACGAAATGAATAAATCAGAATGTGATGCAACACCTTGCATAAAATACATGGAATGACAAAATGATTAGGACACCTGACAAACAAACAAAAATGTACCCAAAGCTACCAGCTGTGCAGAACTACACCAGACATCAGGTCTGTAGATCAAGATTGAAGAAACAATGGACATTTGATTGACAAATATATCAGTTGTTTCAAATGGCCACAATTAGAGCAGTTATGTTTCAAATGGCCACAGCGCGTGGGTTGTAGCTCCTCACTATCACAAGCGTGCTGATGAAGGTGAGCGGGGTCCTCCAGGCGGTTGTTATGCTTGGCTTCATCTGCGTGTCACATCGATCCCTCACCTCGTTAGGCAGGCTTGCCAAGAAAACAGTCGGTTTTTCAGGGAGGGCCACTAGGAATCCGAGGTGAGGGTCTTAGTCAAGGTCCAGCAAAATGTACCGACTAACATGTCTGATCAGTATTATTTTTTTTTTTTTTGCCTGACAACCAGACACTAGTCTTCCTCCCCTTACATCCACAAAGAACCATGAAAAAAATGTGAAACCCGTCTGGTCAGTAAAGTCAACACCTGTCATTATTAACTTGTATTTCTTTTTATCATTCCTAGATATCGGTAGCAGCCAGGAAAGATGTACCACGATTTTATCCAGTATTACCTCAGTCAGCCGAGTTTGTTACTGTAAGTTTTTAAAATCACCTTCGGATTTAACTTTCTCACATGGAGTGGTATGCCTGTGTCTTTGTGTATGACAAGAATAGCACCACAGCCCAACAGAGAGCATGTCGTAAGAGGTTATGTGACATGGCATAACATAGGCAGTTTGTTTAGAGCAGCATAGATGGCGCCTAACAGGCTGTTGATCTACTTCACTCTAGTGTTTTAAGTCTATTAAGATGGACTCCCACATTCATTAACCACCCTCCGCAGCGGAGTAAATAAACTGCTCTAGCCTAGACCACTAAGCAGGAAATCCTACCAGAGCTGGAACCTGCACAGAGGCATCTGCTCCTGTAGAAGTACAGGTTGATTAAGAACATGTACATACTCTGTTGGTACACATCCATCCAAACAATGTACTACACATTGTTTCTTCTTCTTGCATCCTGAAAATTATTTCTGCAGCTTTTGACCAACACATCCAGTTTCAGCTGCCTTTTTTTTGGTAGTATTGCCATTTTACTAGATCTGTTTACAGGACCACCTCTATGATTCACTGACCCTGATGCAAGCAACCAGCTATAATCACTGTCAGCTCATTCCCTACTCTGCGTCCTCCATCATGTTATGTGTACATTGTTCGTTTGACTCCATCATGTTATGTGTACATTGTTCGTTTGACTCCATCATGTTATGTGTACATTGTTCGACTCCATCATGTTATGTGTACATTGAACTACACAATACCTTGTTAACCTTATCTGGTATTCTCATCTGACAGGGTGAAGAGTTTCGGGAGTTCTTATTGACCAAGCTCATCAATGCAGAACTGGCATGCTACAAGGCAGATCAATTTGCCAAGCTTGGGGTAAGTTTCCAAATGGAACAGCTTACACACTAATTGCGTATGCGAAGACAATGTTTCAAGAAGGACGTGAGTTAACAACAATATACGCCTGACCCGGTCTCGGAAGATCTTTCGTTAACTCACGACCTTCTTTAAGCATTGTTGTCTCATTGTCCACTTCACTGTTGTCTTCGACAAACTTTTGTCACCATACACTGCCAGTATTCTGCGATCAATGACAATTGGTCGACATCCTTCAGCTGATAGAAATCAACACCGCTCGTCGATCAACTGACCGGATTCCATATCACACCCGCCATGTTTTCAACGGTCTGCAGAAAAAACAAGTCAGAGGATAAAGAAATTTTGCAAACTTGACAGTTGGTATGTGCTGTTTACACTAGAAGTGCATCTTACGTACGTTCCCTTGTTACAGTTTGGTCCGGTTTCATTTGAACACGACTCGTAGATACCTCTCTGCACCTGGACTCGCATATGATTTCAAAATGCTATAATCTTGTGCATTGCTGGTTCATTAACTGCAGCATTCAAAACAGTCCATTTTTAATCAAGTCCACACTGCGCGTGCCCCAGTCAATTACAGCCCTCATTAACTAGGTCCCAGATTGCCACCTCAGAGTCAAAGCCGGTGCCCGGTATTTATAATTAATACTTTCGTCATAACTGATATCTGGGGAGTTTATCCATAAAAATACACCCACAGGAGAATGGGTTATGTAAAGAGTGGACAGCTACCACACATGACAACTCACATAAAAGAGTAACAAACCTGATCTTTGAAGGCCTTTCTGTCTGGATAACCTTTGAATTGTGTCCATGTTGCAAGATTTCAGTCACAAAAAATCTGTAATACAAAAAAAAAGAATTTTTTAGTCATTCGTGTTTCATATAATTATTGTTATGGATTCCCCCCCCCCCCCCCCCCAACATCAGGGCTCTCACCCGTTTGCCCAATTCCATCTGCACCCAGTTTAAGTTCAATACAAAGTGTTTGTTGTTTATCTAGTCTCAGAAAAAACAAAACATTTTCCTAACATCGTTGAGCACAGTGGACTCGGGTTTCGTATGGATGTGTAAACAGCTGGTTCTCAGGAGTGTGTTGTGGTTGGATTCTGTCAAGTGGGACGTGTTGGGTTCTTTAGCTAGAGAAAATGGTGCTCTAATTCTTCATTGTGAGTTGGCAGCATCAGTCATTTTGACTCTACGTAGGTCACACTAAGGTCTGGTTGTGGTAGTCTTGCACCTTCTTTTGCCAGTCTGTCTGCCTCCTCGTTGCCTTGGATGTTACAGTGGGATGGAACCCACTGTACCACTACTCTTTTTGGTGCGGACTGCTGGCATAGTTGACAGAGTACTGCTCTTAAATCATTAAGTTCAGTATTTTTCTTGCTTTTTAGTGCTGTGACTACCGCCAGGGCATCTGTAAACAGGACTATATGGCTTTCATTTCTTTTGCCTGTCACCATTTCTTCTACTGCAGCCCTCAGTGCCTCTGCCTCCGCTCTGAAATTGCTTGAGTATTTTCCAGTTGCCACTGACAGTGTTATTTTTCTACCATTTGGTAGGCTCAGGAATACCCCTGCCCCTCCATTCTGTGTTGTGTTTGTTACAGAACCGTCAGTGTATGCATGGATCCAGTCCATGCTTGGGTAGCTTTTCTTTATACTTGTACATTCATTAAACACATGTACACATATTGTACACTCATACACGTGTACGCTCAATAAACACGTGTACGCTCAATAAACACATGTACGCTCATTAAACTATCCTTTCTGCACACCTACTTCTACTTTGTCCTGTGATGTTTCCTACACAGCATCGCACACGGGCCTCACTGCTGGAGTCACTGTACCATGACTTACACAAGAGGAACCTGGAGCTGTATGGCCTGTCTGCTGTCCCTAGCACTAAGCAGGAGGGCAGCCGTCTGATAGACTCGGTCAAGAGAGCATTCAGTGGCAAGGGCAGAAGCCCCAGCATGGACTCCAACAACATGCAGGGACAGAAGAAGATGAATGGAATACAAGGCTCACTGGCAACGGTTGGGGAGGATGAGAAGGGAACAGCATCACCTGTAAGTTGAGATGCGATAGTTTGTTTTGACTGTGTGAGGTGTGATAGTATGTGTCAACTGAGATTTTATAGTAAGTATGTCAACTGAGATTTGATAGTATACTTTGTTAGATGTGAAAGTACTTTGACTGAGATGTGATAGTTAGTATATAGTATATGTCAACTATAAGATTTGACAATATACTTCGAATGTGAGATACTTTGAGTCTGATATATTTTGACTGATAGTAGTACACTTTGTTAGAGGTGATAGTATACTTGGCTAGTGAACAAAAGCTGTCAAGATCCTTCCACACGTATCTCCACGCAATGACCCTCGATAACAGGCTGCAACAGAGCAGACTAGCTAAGGAGAAGGGATTGAAGAGGGAAGGTTAACCCTGAATCCAAAATGCCTGCTGAAGTTGGATATGTCAGACCCAAAAAAGATGCAATAATTGCAGTCAAGCTGTAAACTTCGACAATGCACTCCGTTTTCCGGACAACATCCTGCTACCAAAGCCCTTTTTCAGGGATTTGTAGCGGGAGTTTTGATAATGAGCGACAAAAAATAAATAGGTTGGCAAGGCATGGTGAGGAACAACGGCCAGTGGAGCAACAGATCAAATGTAAGAAATGGGGTTGGTTAAGACGTGCGCTATGGAAAATAAGACGGCCCTGGCACGGAATCCGAGAAACATCTGGAGCAGAGACTGAAAATGAACTTCAGATCCTAGATCTCAACTGAAGAGCAGCTCAAGACCAAACTTGCTGGAGGTTATTAGCCTATGCCCCGAATGGAGCATGATTTAAATACCTATATCCAAGCATTCGCAGTGGCAATTTTACTAGGTTTATTTGATAATATGGCAATCTCCAAAAACAACTTTCTGTATTCACCTTTGATAGCTGACCGATTGATTAAGGCAATAGCATTCTGAATGCTATTGCCTTAATCAATCGATCAATGAAGACCCATTGGCCCAGTTGGTGTATAGACCGTTAACAGATGATGGGAATAAAAGCATCCAACGGCGGTCAGATTGTACGAGTAGACACAGTACTACAAGATTAATATATATATCTTGGTTGGAGATATAAATAGAGATATTTTATTAAGAATACATAGGATGAGAGGGTTTTACGGAATTTGTGGGAATCTCAAGCAATTAAGTCCACCACAAAAATACAGATCTTCAACTTAATTCCGTCCTATGTGACATGGAGAACAAAGAAACGCATATATAGAATGTGCAGAAATAACCAGACAGATGCCAGTGGAAATAGAACATAAAGAAAAGGTGTTGTCGATGGATAGGACACACTACGGAAACCAGTGACAGTCACTGTTCTGGAATTTTCAGGTCAAAAGTAGTAATTATAGACCTAAACACTCATGAAGAATGGCGTCGAGAGAAATATGAAGAAGGGACATCAAAAGAAATTTTTTTTAAAAACAGCATGAAAGGAATACTTTTTGGCTTTGGCAAGTATTTGTTAGGACGTGTGCAAAAGGTTTTGATTGAAAGAGACTTTTCACAGCCTACTTTATTCTTTGCAGGTTCATAAATCGCCATCCACTCCACGGAATCTCGTTCGCCAGTTTTCTACAACTTTCGACAAGCCTAATAAATCAAATAGGGACAGCAAAGGGTAAGTCATCTTCATCACATCTACCATTTAAAAAAAAAATGCAGAATAGAGCTAAATATGGTGTACTTATCAAACATGGTGTACTTATTCCTTCTAGTTTTAAAATGTAATATGAAAAATATATTCTTTCTAGTTCTAAAATGTAATATGAAAAATATAAACTTCATTAAAGACAATCGCTTCTTGTCTCTGAGGTACCATATTGCTGTCACTGTGCTCCATCGAGCGTCCGTTCTTCGCAGTAAATGGCCAGCACAATGATGTTTGATATAAATAACTGCATCTTCCACAACTGACATATGTCAAGAGTTATGTAGACTTTTTTGTGCGCTGGCATTGGCATGAGGTTGACCATGTGTCTCGACAACCACCAACATCGGGGAACTACTAACGCGATGGTCCAAATCCCTTGCATCCTGCAACAACATTCACGATGCCACAGATGGGTGACTCATTGTCCACTGGGACACTAGACAGAACGCTGAGAGAGAAGTTGGGACCCGGAACGGTAACGCAGCTGCAGGACTGGTCATTCAGTATTTAAAATGGATTAAAAATAACAATTTTAAAAATGTTAATACAACCTTTTTCCATTATTGGTGCAGTCAATGGTTTTTTTTTAAGTATAATAGATTAAGTAATTAATCCATCAATGCTGACATACATCTGAGAGGTGATTGGAAATGCCTAATAGCAAGACCTCACATGACAGCTAAATGATTACCAGCATCACCAAAGGCAGACTGCTGCAAAAAAGCTTGGTGGCTGGACCTTCCCAGGCCTAGTAAGTGACAAGAAGGAAACCACCTAAAAACTTACTACCAATAGTCAAATTGGTCAGACAAACCAGGAAAGTCGAGGGACAGGTATCTCTAAGGGCTGACAAGATGGATTTGCAGAACAAAAGTATAGTATATCTTTTTACCCCTGGTATCAGAATCTGATCTGCCTGATTGAATACCAGGATTCCGGATCAAGATGCTAAGCAGCGCATGAACTGCTGCGGTCCATGACCCATAGCTAACTTGTAGTGCCAGGACCAGCGAAGCCTGACTTATAGCGTCAGTGTCAGCGAAACAGAGCTGCCCAAGACCCTACACCTTCACGTGGTGAAACTGGATAACAGGCTGCAATAGAGCAGACTGGCTAAGGTGAAGGGATCATAGAGGAAAGGCTAACCCAGTACTCAAAAATGTCTGCTGAAGTCGGATGTATTGGACCGAAAGGTGTAAATATTGAGACTTGTAGCCGAACCAAGTTCACTGCCGACGTAGAGACTGCTATCTGTCGGAGCCATGTAGAACGGGGACCGCCCCTCCCACGCCTCCAGCCGACCGGTGGGAAACCGTTATTACACATAGCAAACTTAGACATTATCGGGTAGCCGGAACTTCCTGGTCCAGTCGAACCACATGACCAAAACAGATAGGCGGTGGCGAACCACAGTCTGAGATGGCAGGAAGACTTATCTATGCGAACACCTCAACATTACGGACAAGATCGAACCACTAGATATTACAACAGGAAAAATATACCCTGTAATCGGCACAGTATCGCATGAGACAATTACCAAATGTTTGGACAATAGGTGCAGTGCCCAAGACTGAGATCTAGACGATGACTATTAGTCAACACCGCTCCTACAGACTAGTAACGGAAATCGATGTATTAAAAAAAAAAATGAAATCAACTGACACATGTCTCTTCAATTGAACTGCCACCAACTTGCCTTACGCAACGTGAGTCACAAAATAGATTCCTAACTGGTGTTATCATGATGTAGGAAGAACTTAAGAGATGAGGATACAGATACGATGAGATGTTCGACTGTGAAGCCACGCAAGACCCTGAAAATGCAAGACATGTTGAAGGGGAAATGACAAGGCAATCCCCGTGGCTGAACATTGGATACATGGTGTGGCACTCTCAGAATGGAAAAGAAGCCAATGCACCTCGCAAAGAGGGTTGTGCATTCAAAGCTGTACACAAGTGGTATAGAAAATCATCACTCCCACGCTGTCGAAGACTGATGTTGTTGGACCGAAAGGTGCAAATATCGCAGTCAACTAGTGACAGCGCATTCTGTTCTCAGGACTACATTCTGCTACTTGCAAGACAGCAGACATGTTTTGTGCAGGATTTCAGACAGCAGACATGTTTTTGTGCAGGATTTATATAATGATACAAGCTTATGTGCAGACAGACCAGACCAGAGTTTGATCTTTAAGCTGAAAACTGGCCATGCCCCTTTCAACAATTATCTGAATAGAATAAACCCACACTGCAGATTCTGTTACAATCACGAGGAATCATTCAAGTACCTTGCCGATCTACAAACCCAACTGCTCTCACCCCATACGCGCTTTTGCTAGGGAGGCAATGTGACGTTCAGAGCCAAAGGGATACGGTCATAATCATTAACGAGGGGACGGCGTGAGCTAGTGGTTAAGTGACACAGCTCACAATCCAAAGGTGCTGGGTTCGCTCCCCATCACGGCACTGGCCATTATCCCTGGGGAAGATGAAGTGAAATTACATTTTTTTTTTTTAAATAATCATTAATAATCCCTAAGAGCAAATCATTCAGGGTTAGCTCAATAATAATATGAAGAAGCTTAAATGTTCATACAAAAATATTTAGGTTACCTTTAAAACAAGCACTCATATAATAAATGCATCTGTTTGCTCACCAGGAGTCTGCGTATTGACAGCAGTCACAGTATATTGTCATACCAGGCATGTGCAAGCCCTCCACCCAGCCCACAGTCAAGTCCCAGCAGTATATCATCAACCACAAGGTATGATTGCCCAGAAACATTACAAATGGTACGAGGCGTGTTCAAATGAAACTGGACCAAACTGCAACAATTGAACATACGTACGATATGCATAATGACGTAATTTCTGGTGTAAACAGCACATATCAACTGTCAAGTTTGCAAAAGTTTCATTATTCTCCGACTCATAGTTTCCCCAGCAGACCATTGGAAACATGGCAGGTGTGATATGGAATCCGTCCAGAGTTGATCAGTGAGAGGTGATTCGGTTTCTAACAGCCGAAAGATGTTGATCAGTTGACATTGAACGCAGAATGCAGGCAGTGCATGGTGACAAAAGTGTGTCAAAGACAACAGTGAAGAACTGGACAACGATGTTTAAAGAAGGACGTGATTTAACGCAACAATATGCGCCTGACCTAGACTAGGAAGATCTTTTGTTAACTCATGTCCTTCTTTAAACATCGTTCTCCAGTTCTTCACTGTTGTTTTTGACACACTTTTGTCACCATGCACTGCCTGCATTCTGCGATAAATGTCAACTGATTGACACCTTTCAGCTGTTAGAAGCTGAATCAACCAAATAATGGAACTTTGCAAACCTGACGGTTGGTATGTGCTGTTTACACCAGAAGTGACATCATGTGCATCATACGTATGTTCACTTCTTGTAGTTTGGTCCGGTTTCATTTGAACACGCCTCGTATAACGAAGAATAAAATAGCCATTAATTAAGAAGTCGAAGTATACAGAAGAAAGAAAAGCAAGATAATGGTAAATGGGCATCACAGCCCGTCTTCTACAAACAGCATGATAAATGGCAACAACTAGAAAGATGTCAATTTCTTTAAATATTTAGGTTCCTGCATAATGTAGTGACACATTACATAGAAATTATACCACCATGAATCAATCATAGATTCCCTGAGTGGCTATATGGTTCACATGTCAGATTATTCGTTACCAAAATTAATTTGTTATGGCGAGGTGCAGAAATGCAAACAAACACAGGGAGTCAAAAAAAAAAAAAACGCTTTGGGAAGATTTCTTTCGATTTCCACAAATTCTGTAAGGCAATAAAATCCTCTCGTCTTTTGTATTCTTAATCTGATCTCTATCAGTACCTCTGACCGTATCTATTTTACTACCAAGATACATGAATTAATGCACTTGTTGTAGTATGAATTAATGTCCCTGTTGTAAATACTATCTCTCCCAGTAAAATATGATCGTCACATACATAGGTATACAGAAATGAATGCATGAACATATAAAGAGGGAGCCACATGGAAAGGGATAAATGTACAAAGGCATAGAATACATGAAGGTATTTCCTGATCATCTGCTAGCCACTTACAGATGGATCAAAAAAAAACCTGCAGGACAGAGACAATATCAACACTAGCTAAAGTTACACCTGGGCACCATTGCACATCTCAGTGCATAGGCTCTTTCTGCCCCTCTCCACTTTAGGGATTACAGTGTTGATCCCCACCTGGAAGGTCAGAAACAGCCTGTTTCTAGGAGCTCAAATGTGGATAAGAGGTGGAGTCCTGATCAGCAGGTTTCACTTGACCCTAATCATTCTTTCGCTCCCAAGTTTAGTAGAAAAATCAACGTCATTGCGCACAGTGCTCTATTCTTCTCCATATTTTTGGAGAATCTCAGCACATTGTAAGAACTCTGTAGCACCGACGAGGATCCCGTAATAGATTTCGATTTCCAAGTCCTAAGTAATAAAGGCTGCCTTCCAAAGGCAGTTTCAAAAGCTTTTTTATGCATGCTGATAGAACAAAATTTAAGACATAGCAGGGGTTCAAACTTGCCTATAAACTAGAAGTCGTCCAACTACTCAGCAACATGAACATATATTACTATCAATATATTACTATAACAAGTGTTTGTTTCTGATTTCAACAGAACAAACCAACTCATCCACATGTCCCGGTCCAACTCTGAGAGCAGTTTCAACAGCATGGAAGAGTTTCCTCCAAACAGCAGCACCAATAACAACAACAACATGATCGTCAACAACAACACTAATGCCAGTAACAAAAGCAGCATACAAGAGGACTCTGACACAGGAATGGTACTGGTTAGCATTTCGTTTTTTTTCTTATTACTTTATTGTACTACTAGAACTTTTTCAAGTGGCTTCACCCGAGAAATACCAACAATGCTATAGTGACTTCAAGCTAACATAGTATCTCGAAATAAGTTGCGTTGTTAGCTATGACTTCACGTGTTTGTTGAATGTAATTAGCATTTGAATCTGCAGCATTATAATAATTACGCTTTACGAAATATACACTAACACAAATCAAACTAAGAACACTGCACTCAAGTAAGAGCAGGAAAGTTATGAAGCTGAAAGCTTGCGGGTGGCGCACATTAATACGCCTTAACTTGCACGTTGTCCAGTGTCAAAGGACTGACCAACCCTTATACTGATCAATTCTAAACATGGACTGGTCCTGTGACTTCGAGTATCTGACCTTGAGACCACGCTAAAACATGGCATTGTTTACCAAAAAAAAAAACAACATTTCCCCGCTGTAAATTGTTGTTAATTAACTTGGAAAGAATAGTTGTGTTGAACTATAAATTCCAGCCAGAATGAAGTGTGCGAATTTAACGTTGCTAGATCACACCATTCTACAGTTTTGCACAACGGACAAACATATACAAGAAATGTATGTTTTATAGTTATGTACTGAAGAATTGCTTCGAGCTGGTTGAATGTATGCGACACCACTGAACTTGTCAACTGCAGGATGACACTTATTTCATCTATTGCATTCATACCGAAAAAGATGTGTTGTAGTTTACAGCGAGGCTGCAATACCTGCACCTTTCTGCTGGCTTTTTGTTTGTGGATACAGGTTTGCCTTCTCACTGCGATCCCTATTCTCTTAGCTAGACTACGCTAGTGCCGGTAGAATAAGGTCTTGGTCAGCTCTCGATTGCCGACCTTAATGCAGTTAGCTTATGCATTGTCTTGCAATAATAAGTTGGGTTTTTTTATTGGTCAAGAATTTTCTTATCAGAGGAAGTACGAGGGGCATTCAAGTTTTTTGTTGCAAGGAAAATATTTTTTTTTTAAATAGTCAAAATGCCATTCATTTTTCAACAAAATTTCCTGCAACGTTTATCCACTTATCCTAGCATTTAAGTAATGCTTGAAAAATTCAGCGAGAAAGATTTGTCAGTATATCTGAACCAATCCAGAACAGCCTGTTTCACTTCAACAGTGCTGAAATGCTGGCCCAACGTGCACTAACCTTCCAAAAATGCAACACTAACAGTGTTGTTCGCCATTTCCATTTATCTGTCATGTGAATAGCCTACGACAAGTGGGCCACCACCTTGCAGTAATAGGACACAAGTGCCCCTAACTAATGATAGTAGTTCCAGCACACGATAACCCATTCAGGTCGTTTTTTAATGCCCACAATGAGTAGGTTACTCTTTTGTGCGCCCTAAAAAGGACATTAAGTGGCAGGTCGCAGCATCTTTCCTCACATCCCGAGCGGGGTCCTCCAGGGGGTTGTGCTATGCTTGGCTTTATCTATGTGTCACTCACTACTATGGGTGTCACAACTATGGTGATCATGTCGATACCTCACCTCATTAGCCAGGCTGCCATGAAAACAGCCCATTTCCAGGGAGGGCCACTAGGAAGACAAGGTGAGGGTCAGTATATTTTGCCTGACCAGATGTTAGTCTTCTTCCCCCCACCCATCACGGTAGAACTAGAACAAAAAGTCATTTTGATTTGAATGTCCCCTCATAAGTTACTTATCATAGGAAATGAGATAGCAATTGTAAGTAAATCATGCAGGAAATTTGTCATTTGATGATAAAATAAAAGGCAAATTGTTGAAGGAAATTTATATCTGTTCATTTCAGGAGAGTATGTCATCAACAGGGACACCAAACACAACCACACTGAATACTGCTCAATATGGTGGAGAGTACGTGTTCTCTCTAGAGAATGACGGTAAGCTTGGCTATGTCATTTCTTCCTTGGATTCTCAACTACAAAGCAGTGGTTGAGATTCAATTATTATGACTATGTTTTTTTGCACCATTTTGCTATTCAGTGAGTTGTTCCTTTGGAACAAAGGCCACACTCATCTTCACATATGACCTTAGTGTTGGAAATGATGCAAGATCTGTTTTCTTCATAGTTCTCAAACTCACGCTACCAAGTCCTGAAAAAAAAAAATGCATTGCAGGTACCAGGATGTTGTCCATAGAACGGAATGTGTTGTCATAGTTTACAGGCTTGACTGATATTTACACATTTCAGCCTGACACATTCGATTTCAACAGGCATTTTTTTTTTTTTTTTTTACCCGGAGGGGTGGTGGGGTGTCAGCCTTCCTTCTTCGATCCCTTTTCCTTAGCCAGTCTGCTCTATTGCAGCCTGTTGTGGAAGGGTCTTTCAAGACCTGTTCAAAAGGTTTGAGAACTTAGTAACTTATTTATCCGCAGATTTCTATGGTGATGGTTTATTTCCTATAGCCGATTGCATTTTGTTCCATTCATTACACTTATGGATGGTCCATCTTCACTTTTGTGTTTTTTATTTTCATGTGGTTTTTTTTTCTTATTCTTCTGTGATGCCGAATAGAGTGTGATGCCGAATAGAGCGGGGTTCTACTGACATGTGTAATAGTTTGCAGCGACACTCCAATATCTGTACCTTTCAGCCCAACACATTCAGTTTCAGAAATGGCACATTTTTGGGGTCAGGTCATGTTTGAATCCCTATTTTCTCAGTCAGGCTGAACAGATGCAGTCTGTTTCCAGGGTCAGCATTTGGAGGCAGAATAGGGTCTTGGAAAGCTCTGGTCCACAGACCCTGACGCAAGAAGCAATCGGCTTTGAGTCGGTGACTAATTTTGTTTGCTGTGCCTTCAGCCTCCAACTTAAATATCATCAATGCCAGAGTTCCTTTCTTGGCTGGCATAGGCCATTGACAACCCTCCTCCAGTTTGATCTCGAGTTGCCCTTTCTGCCTATCTCCATTGGAAATCCAGGGGTCAGAGTGTGGGCACCTATCTTCCTCTTCCTTGGTGGATTCCATGTCAGATCTTGTCTAATGGTGAATTTTCGTGGTGTCTTGTCCAACCCAATTTCCTATTTGTTGTTCCACCGGTTGTTGACTCTTTTCCCATGTGTTCATTCCTTACCATGTCTTTATCCATTATCTTTGGGCAGACATTGACGAACGGCTATAGTTCTTAGTTTGACCCGTTCTTCACCAAGGGGTGGTCACCCTTGAGCAGGTCCCAACTCAGGTTCGTCGCGGGCACGTGTCGTCCAATGGGAAAGTAATTTGTTGTGGGGGTCGTGTATGTTGTGCTTGCCTAGTGAATCTTTCGAGTGAGGTAGGGGCCGTCGCTGATGTCTCTTTTTGTCACACGGGTACCACATGGCAGTTATGGTACTCCATCTTTCGTCTTGTCAACCAGCTATATGACCTGCCCAGCGGCATTTTGAATGGTTGATGTACTATCATACGTCCATTCACTCAACCCATCACAATCGCGACTGAGGAGTACGGCAAGGTCAACTATAGTTTTCTCTTATATTGCTTTGCCAAGTTTCTAAGAAGTACTTACTGACTTGACATTGGAATTAGATTTGGTGGTGGTTTGTTGTTTCGAATGTTCACAATGAGTAGATTTACTCTTTTGTGCGCTCTGAAAAGGACGTTAAATGGTGGGTTGCAGTAGCTTTCCTCACATGCCGATGAAGGTGGACCGGGGTTCTCCAGACGGATATATTATGCTTGGCTTCATCTGCATATCAATCGCTCACCCCGTCAAGCCATGAAAACAGCCCGTTTCCACAGAGGGCTCCTAGGAAGCCAAGGTGAGGGTCTTAGTCAGGGTCAGACAAAATATACTGGCCAACATGTCTGATCAGTATGTTGTGCCAGAGCCCATTAGTTTTGGTATAAGTTTATATTTCCCATAATTTCTGGCTACTATTTATGAACTATCCAGCATATTATTTTCTCTTTGTTATCCTTGTACCTTCACTGAAAAATTATATTTTCTAATTCAAAAGAGCAAACAAGGTGCACTACGAGCTGGCACTGAAACACCCAAGTGTCACTAAAACAGATGCTGATAATCCTTACATTATTTTATCAAACATGAATCCTATTAGATGGGCACAAAAGTTATGACAAGACCTGCAGGATTTGCAGCAGGAAAGACAAATTCGCAGCAGCACGTTGAGGAAAATGGTTGGGACTACATCGGTTAATTACCATTTTAGAGCACATAAAATCAAGTGGTTTGGACATTCAACAAGGATGCAGTATGATCAACCTGCAACGAGGTTATACTACATGGCGGCTTCAGGGTCACGAGAGCTTAGAGGCCAACAGCGACGATGATGGGTCTCTTTCGCCTTCCATCACCCAGGGGTGCATAGGCCATCAACCAACCCTCGCCAAGCAGCTCTGTCCTGTGCAATCTTTTCCACTTCCTTTCAGCTTTTTCCTGTTTTCTTTATTTCCACCTCCAGATCTCGTCTCCATGTATACCTTGGTCTGCTTATGCCTCTCCTTCCCTGGCAGGGATTGCCCGGGACTTTCTTAATGTATGACCCAACCATGTCCACTTTCTTCATAAGATTTCCTGTTCCAATTTACCTGATCCCGCTCTCTCCCACACTGTCATTTGTAACTTTGTCAAACCATTTTATACCAAGGTGATGATGGGTAGAGGGAATCAAATATACACTTCAAAGGTTCAACATGACAGCAGTACAGGCCCGCCTCTCTTCTCCACCCTCCCCTATTATTTTCTATACATTGCATCCTCTGTAATTAAATACAAATCTTGCATGTAAGCAACTGCATGTGATACTTTCATATCTTGTACAGCACTGACATCATAGCTATTTATACACATGGAGTCACCTGCTTTGCTTACACGACACAAAAGAATTGTAATTATAATTGCTTAGTCTCTAGGAACATTTGTAAACTCTCCTATACTCTGTCTATGAGCACCTGAATGGTTCTAAAGACTTTGTCTATGAGAAACTGAGTGGTTAGAGTGCTTGCTTTTGAAAACAAAACTGTCAGAATCGCTCCTCGCTTACAGCACGAGTTACTAATATGGACGGCATGGCATAGAGAAAGTGAGTCTATCACCCAACCTCACAAGGACTACAAAGAAGGCTTATCACCCCACTTCACAAAGGACTACAACAAAGTCTTTAACACTTCCTCCCAGATGACACTCATCTTCGACGGAACTATCTTTACTATGTATTGAAGATCATATTGGAATACCAAGGAGGTTTTCTTGCAGGCGACTGCTGTGTGAAAGACGAACACTGGAAAAACATTTACTATATTTTTGTAGACTTCACCATTGAAGTGTGGCAAAAGACCGTCTGAAACATCTTGCACAAATAGAGTGAGCGATCAATTTACAGGCATCATCAAGAGTCTGTATGATAATGCCGAGATCGTGGTTATCATAAATGGTAAAAAGGGAGACGGTTTGCCGACTTCAGTCAGTGTAAGATCGGGATGTCTACTGTCAGCCACGTTGTTCTATATATTCCTGGAATAGATTTTCATAGATGCTCTTAATGGTCACCATGGAACTGTAGCTACAGGTGAGAATACAATCACAAACCTCTACATTGCTGGTGATATCGATGCCTTAACTTGCTACCACATCGTGGAAATATGACATGGAAATAAACCCCAAAATGGATGACCAGCAAGAGGACTCAAAATCAATATAAATGGCAAACAGATCAAGATGAGACCCAGGCAGAGCTAAGAATAATGTCTCACAAGCTATAACGATCCTCACCTCTCTGAACTTTTGTAGAAAGACAAGAACATATCACTAAAATGTAAAACTAACACAAACACTAATCATCTCTGTGTACCTCTAAATATGTCAGACATGATTGGAGTGAAATATCCATGGAAATGCTTCAGACATATATCCTTGTAATCAGATGCAGAGACAGTGAACATACGTAACAATTACACACATCCTGTTGGACCTCATCAAAACCTATCAGTGGTAAAAACATGCAAGCTCCAGCGGTACGGTCTTGTAATACAAATGAGTAGACACTGCCAAACAAGGCACAGTCTATGGCAAGAGAGTGAGAGGTCGCTCCAAGAGACACTGACAGATGTTTAAAAGTGGATGGATACTACCGAGGTTAGAGCAATGGACAAACAGAAATACTGACGAATAGTTCATGACGCAGTAGTGAGGTGTGACAATGATCCCCCTACAACCACTTGTTTGTTCATCATTTCCGAAGATTATCACATTGTCATCTGCCAATCCTGGGATGGGTTCATAGATGGTTAATCAAACCAATCTGAGCCCGAAAGTGCCTGTCACACTGAGTACAACAATCTCTTAGCAATATGGGAAAGGAGAGTGGGTTACAAACTGAAATGGGATAGAGCAGCTGTCGACACTGCCATAGAGCTTGTCCAGTGTTGCCACTGGTGATGGCCACATTTGCTTTCTCTGGTCCTCGTATGTCGGGCAATTTTGCAGCAGATGTTCAGCAGTCATTTTCCCTGTGCCACAGGTGCATTTGTCAGTGCCACCTATCTTCAGTTTATTGAATATATGGTACCTCAGTCTTTTTTGGCCTGTGCGGAGTCTGTTTATAAAGGTGTCCACAACATCTGATACCTGCTGCATAATGCATGATCATTTGAAATTCTGGAAAGTGTACTCAAGGTGAATGCCCAGATATGCTAAACAGGATTGTTAGTTACAGAGAGAACAAATCATGGGTACATCACAACCAAACCAAAGCATGAATGCAATGGAAACATCCTTCACCTTTAGTCCAGAAATCCAAGTTTACCACAATAAGTGTTTGGGGATTCTCAAGGAGAGCTATTAACCAATTTTATAAAGAATGGTGACAATGGGACTGTGTCAAGTTCTGCTGATGCTACAGCAAGCAATCAGAAGAAAATGCCCAGACCTGCTTAATAAAGGAACTTTATACTAAGAATGTCAGACTTCACTGTTCAGTCATGAGCAATTGTCACCGGCTTGGTCCACTAGAAACTCAACTTGTCAGCAAATGTTTCGCGATGACAGACCTCATTTCTGACACAGCACCCCAGGGTATTTAAACTCAAGGTCACACTGCGGAGGGTACCAGCGAATTTATCTATCTCAGCAGCATGATATTTATCCGATGGGCGCATCCCGATATGTTAAGGCTGATCTGATTAGCTGCATCTGTTGTGCACGACTTCAGACATGTGTGATGTTATGGCAAGCTGCTGATGATGTTGAATGCCCACAATGAATAGGATTACTCTTTTGTATACCCTAAAAAGGGCGTTAATTGGTGGGTTGTTGTGTTTCCTCTTCCTCACATCCTGATCAAGTGTACCAGGGGTTCTCCGGGCAGTTGTGCTATGATTGGCTTCACCTGCGTGTCACTCACTACTATGGTGATCACATTGATCCTTCACCTTGTTAGCTAGCCTGCCATGAAAACAGCCTGTTTCATGGAAGGGCTATGAGGAAGCCAAGTTGAGGGTCTTATCCAGCATGACCAGATGTGTGTCTTCCTTCCCCCAACTGCAAGAAACATTCTGCATCTACCAGTCTTGCATGGTCCCAGTCCTGCTTTACAGCTCTAAAACCTGGACATTACTGCAACATGATATATTGAGACTGGAGGCCTTCCACATGCGCAACCAGCAGCGTATTCTGAGCATCTGATTACATCCGGAACATGGAGGTCTGTGCTAAAACAGGCCTCCACCCAATTTCAGAAGCATTTGACCGCCGCTGAGTTTGTTCTCAGTAATGTTGCATGGTTGGGCCAGGAAGCCCCCCCCGGCCCACACAGGTCGTTCCTCAGCACCAAAAGTTTCTTCTCCCCCAGCTGGAGGTGCAGAAGTGGCCGTCTCCACATACTATGGCTCCAGCAGATTTGAACTTCCGCTCTGTACCCACACCGCAGTAGTGGGTCATGGATGTGGCCGCCGACCGACACAACATGCCTCAGGAAGCCTAAGCGAACATTGTTATTATTAGCAAACCAAATACTACAGGTTGAGGGAATTAAGTAACAATAAATGGTTTTCTAGTTAGTATCTCATTTAGATTTCCAGCCATTTGTGACCTTTTTATTGACCTGCCATCATTTCTCCAGAGCCACAATGAAAGCTTGCATGGCTATATTTACTCTTCACAGTGCATGACCAGCTGCTGCGACAAATTGACCAACTGCGAGGTGAAATTCATAAGCTGAAAAGTGAAAAACATGATCTGCTTCGTCAGCAAGCGGTAAGGATACGATTTTAGCGCTGTTACAGCCAAGTCTGATTCAACATACTTTTTTGTTGCTGTGGAAGCCACATTTTAATTTCCTTTATGTCCTGTGGCACATGATGCTTCTACAAAGACTAGCCGTCTTGGGCAACCTTTCACACAGAGCCCTATTATCAGAGATGTGCAGAACAGATCATCCTCCACCATGCGTCTCTGAGTAGGTCTTCGTCTATCATTCTGTCTTTCACTCTCTGGTGTCCACAAAAGTGCTGTTTTTGCAGATATGTCCAGACTAATTCTCATGAAATGCCCTTGCCATCTTCAATCTATTCTTAAATGCATTAACTGTCCCTGCCTCCACTAGTTCCTGTGGCAATACATTCCAAGCATTCACCACTCTGACTGGAGAAATATTTCCTAATATCTAAGCTGGACCTTTTTTTTTAAAGTTATTTTTAGCTATGCCCTCTTATTCTTGTAGAAAAAAAAATTCTAACAAGCACTGCCAACACACTGTACAGAGCAGTGAAACAACTCAAGAAAAACAGTCTCTGTATAATAATGGCATTGGGCTACCAAGAACAGAGACTGTTTTTCTTGAGTTGTTTCACTGCTCCGTGCAGTGCTTGTTAGAATTTGCTTTCCCTTATGTCCACAAGTGCGTTGCACTCAATGTAAAGGTGTCTTGTTTCATCAGGGTGAGAGCAATGTCTGCACAAGAGTAGGTGTGAATATATTGGCTTTGGTTGTCATGTTCAGAGCCTAACTTTATAATATCCATATCTTCTGTAAGAGTTTGTCATGTGATATTTTGAATGGCTAATTATTCTGCGAAGGCATGTATGGTGGAAGGTTTTCATCCCTCTTTGTCATCCTCCAGCATTCTGAACCATATAGAAGTAGCGGTAAGACCCTACTATTATATAGTCTAGTTTATTAGTGCTCCTGGAATATATACTGGATTTTCAAATTGGGTTTATCACGGCAAAGACAGTCTCGGCTTAAGTAGGATTTGTCTTCCTCGTTGGAGTGATATCACACTTCTGAAATTTCAACACTTCACAACGTTTCTTCTGAGGCAGGCCACAGTGGTTTTTCTTGCATCCCTTGACTAGAGAAGGATTTGGCTTCTCTCAGATGAAGTGCTATGTGATGCTTCTCTGTACGCTCAGCATTATGTGGGTTAGCCTCAATCTCCACCATGTCAATGTGATCAGCTTCTGTTGGATGGAACTGATGGTTCCAGTAGCTCATTGGTTATGTACACTGATAATACATCATCTCAGGTGTTCATTCCTGTCACATGTCTGATTTCAAATTTCTGCTGCCTGCCGATTCATCTTTGTACCAACATCCTTGTATTAGAGACCTTTCAATAGCGAGGGCAGTCATTGGGCCAGACTTATAATTCAATGCTTAGGGCGGGCTACAGCATGAATAGATGTCCCTATGCAGATTATGTTTGGTGCACGGTTAGGGTTTCTCCTCTTCTTCTGCGTTCGTTCTCAATCTCCCGCTACCAAGTCCTGTACAGGTCTTCACAAGTAGCAGGATGTGGTCCGGAGAATGGAATGCGTTGTGTCACTAGTTTACAGCTTGGCTGTGACATTTGCACCTTTCGGTCCGATACATCCATCTTCGGCGGCGGCCGCTCCTCTATTCATGTTTTTCTGTGGTCTCCTCATTAACTCCATTTCTTCTTTTTTCCCCACTTATTTACTCTATTTTTTTATCATCTTTCATTTACTCCCTTTCTTTGTCTCTAATAATTTATTTCTTCCTTTCTCCTTCAATAATCCATTCATTTAATTTCTCCTCTTATATTCACTCCATTCATTTCTTCCATCTTAAGATGGCATTATTATTTTTCTTCTACAAATGATTCTTACCTTCCTCCAATATTTGATTTCGTCTCTAGAAGCTATGCACACCCAATCTATTCTTAAATGCATTAATTGTCTTTGTCTGCACTACGCCCTTTGGCAATGCATTCCAAGCATTCACCACTCTCTGACAAAAAAATATTTCTTAATATCCAATCTGAACCTTTCTTCAGTTAATTTGTAATATGCGTTCTTGTAGGTGGTTGTATTTCGAAAATCTTGTTATAATCTAATTTATCCTTTCCTTCTGTATTCTTTCAGAATATTCACATCTTCCTACCTTATATAAAATGTTATACTTTATTCCTCCTCCATAATGTATTTCTTCATTCCTCCCCCAAATATGCCTTCCTCCAATATTCACCTGTACCTTTTGCCTACCACAGGCCCAGCAGAAAGAAATGAAGACCCTGAAAGAACAAGAGCTTCTACTTACTAATGACCTCCACACAACCAAACAGGAGTTACAGTCCTATACAGACAGAGTGCCTACATATTTCCCAACAGAGGACTCTTCAGCCTAGTCTGGTCACTCTAGTCTGGTGTGTGTGTGTGTGTGCGCTGATGGTTGAAAAGAATGTGTGTACTAATTATGGCTGAGACATTAACGTGCTGTACCTCCAAAATTTAGAATAATTAATTTGTTGCGGAAATTAATACCATTATGAGAGTGGCGTGGGTATATGGCATGCATTCATGTAGATTGCTGGTAACTAAAAAAAAAATGACAAGTGATTATTTGAATGATGATGATACGAGTGATAAAGCTAGAACTATGCCTGTCCCTTAGAGGATCTCGCTATGGTCCAGGGAGGGTGTACCCAACATAATCTATCAAATACATGAATGGTCTTCAATAAATATTCCACGATTTACTGGTATAGCAAGTATGTACAGAGATGATCAGGTCAGTCAATTTGAGATTAGAGCACATGGTTTTGTCATAGTAAATAGCTTACATCAGTTGTCTACCTTGTGCGTATTTTCTCAGGAGAAATGGGATTTTACAGGCCAGGATTCAAAAGGTTTAGCGGACTACCTACCTATTTATCATCCTTTGGAACTAAGAATAGCGCATTATGACGACAATTTTCACTGGTTAGCCTCAAGATCTACTTGCCATTACACTACATCTCGCATTCCCTGCCTAGGGTGTCACCTATGTGAACCAATTCTGCTCACTCAACTATCACCTAGACTGTAGTTACCTCTTCAATCATTCTGTAAGTGTGTTCCATCCATGACACTCTGGCCAGATTCCGTTATCACACCTGCCATGTTTTCAACGATCTGAGGCAACTGGTGGATAATGAAATTTCGTAAACTTGACAGTTGGTATGTGCTGTTTAGTGACATGCGCATCATATGTCTGTTCACTTGGTGCAGTTAGGTCCGGTTTCATTAAACATGCCTCATACCACTTTCTATAAGACTTTACCATATTTCTTCGATTGTAAAACGCTATCAATTATGAGACACACCACCATTAACAAACAAAAGATGCATTGCAAGATACAGGATTCCAAAATAATTCATCAATTTACTGAGAATGTGGTACATAACTTCCTTCTGTATCAGAGCAAACTCCACATTCAGTCAGATTTTTCTGTATCTTTCGCCATCTGGAGTTTTCAGTCATTTTTCCAACAACGAATTATTTGATTCAGTAATGTCAAAATTTTCACTTTGCCATTCTTAGCCTCGTGTTCTTCTGCATACCCATTGACTTCCCAGTACAATGATCTTGAAAATCAATAAGAGATCAACATAACTACGATGTGACTATCATTTAGCAGGCAAACATGGACAGTCTTGGAATTGAAGAAATACTAAGAGAAACATATTTTTCAGTATGAAAAACCGGCACATCTGTTAACATAAATAAAGCTAGTATCTGGGAATGTTGTATGTGTGAGGCACACCACTACAATATAAGCATAAGAGGCACTGCCTTAACGTTTTAATAGTTGAAAGCTTAGATTTGCAAGACCTGTCATAAGGGTCAATAGCTACAGTGTGTGGAATAGTTTTGATTTAAACCAACAAATCGACCAGCAAATGAATTGATTAACCCTTTCCGGTCCTGCAGAATTGTGCATTTCAGTCCAGATCAAGTGCCGAAATTCTGTACGTCATCTTCTGCGTTCATTCTCAATCTCCGCCTACCCAGCCCTGAACAGGGCTTTGCAATATACTAGTTTGGAGTGTGAAATGGCATTAATGCAAGGATGAAAAATATATTTTTTTTTAAATACCAACAAAACAAAATAAACTATTTGTACTCGATGTGTTGTGTTTCACAGACATATCAATTCCATTTCGTATCATGTGTCAAAGTCTGAATTGAATTATCCACGAGTAATCCAGATGCGCCATCATTGGGTTGTCCAAATAATACAATCATTTCTCACATCTTGAAGCTCAACTTTCATTGTGATACATGATTCGACTTTCAAACATAACTTTCACAAATGTCTACCTATCGGTTATAGCCTAACATTTTAATGTCAATTGTGGACGCCACCATCGTGCCAGGACAACAAAAATGAAATTCCACAAAATGGAAACATGTTTCAGAAGCCAATTTTGGTCATAATGGCTTGTAATTTTAGGTTTGCTGTGGTAAATGTCGGCGCCTATGAGCTGTAAAGGGCTAATTTTAAGGCCTATTTGTGAACATGTCCTAGCATACATATTTTACAAATATCATCCCAGGTTGAATGATTTTACTGCTGCCTCGAAACATGCGTTTGTTATCACACCAATGTACATTGTGTCTCCCCCCCCCCCTGTTATCATAAGTGTTCTGATATGGGATAGTTCATTTGCCCAACTGCAAATAGACCTTCACATATTAAAGTTTGTATATATTCTGTGTTGCTTACCTGTGAGGGCCTCCTTATGCTGCCATGCCCTGTACCTCAGTAATTGATTTCTCACACAGGTACGGATGACTGTTTGTGATATAATTTGTACAGAAATTTGTAAAATAGAGTCTCTGTACACAAATACTTGCATTTTTGTTGTATATGTATAGATTATAGAGCACCTGACTGGTAGAGAGCTCACTTCTCATGACAAAAGTAGTGGATTTGATTCTTGTTATCGAAAGCTTTAGTTCACCCAATTGTAAATTGGTACTTAGCTTGCTATTAGGTGAAGGGCAGCATTGTATGAAAATGGCCACCTCATCTCAACAAGCTGAGAGTTTATTTCTAACCAAAACAGTTGATCATCAGAAACGATGATGGCGACATCAGGTTTTGCCTTGATGTAACTTGTGCTGTATTTGGATTATAGTGAGAAAGAAACTGTGCTGGGCATCAACCTCACTTTCTAGTCCCAAGCCACCTTATACCAATGGCAAGACATAGGTCGAAACGACTGAAGATAACTCAATATACAGGCACCCTGGTCGCACCTGGCTTGAGACCAGGGGTCGTTTGAAACCTGCAGGACTCAATCACCCACCATTTCCGCTTTGAGAGGCAAGTGAGTGTCTTACCTCTCAACCACAACGACACATCTAGCTCCAACAATTCATCTCAGACAGCAGTGTACACTATATAAATATGTTTCAAGTATTATACACACACACACACACACAAACTATACATGGCATCAGTTCAAATGATTTTTTTATTTCTTTACAATTTACACTTTTTTTTTTTTTTTTAAGGAAGAAAACGGATGTATCTTGTCTTGACTGCATTCTGACTGAATTTACTTTTCTTTGTTGTTAAATGCCTACAATGAGTGGATTACTCTTGTGTGTGCCCTAAAAAGGACGAGTATACTGCATACTGATGAAGATTGATCAAGTTCCTCTAGGCGGTTGTTCTATGCTTGGCTTCATCTGCGTGTCACTCACTAAACGTCGATCATCCAACCCATTAGCCAGGCTACCATGAAAACAGCCTGTTTCCAGGGAGATCTGCACGGAAGTAATGTGGGGGTCTTGACCAGTATATTTTACCTGACCATGTGACATGTCTGACGAGTATGTTATGCCTGACCAGACAGTCTCTTCTCTCCGTTATAGATAAATATTGGTTCTTCCAGGCGTGCTGGAATTGAATAGACCATGTCCTATCAAAAGTACCAGACACCATCGCCAGAACTGCCCTGGTATGGACCTCAGAGGGGAGGCTAAAGAGAGGCCAACATAAGACAACTTGACGAAGAATCAACGAAGCCGAAATGGAAATCATGAATCAACTCTGGGGCACCGTATGAAGGATAATTGCAGATCCGGGGGAAATGGAGAGTCTTTGTTGCTGCACTTTAAAGATGCCATGAGGCATGACTGTCATTGATCACTGTCAGAAACTAAGAAGGAGTCTCAAGACTTTGAATCTTGGTATTCAAACAGGCATGTCTGTTGCCAGGTAGCCGAAGGTTTCAGCTATATGTAATGGAAATTTTAAAACTTCCTTGGCTTACTAGGCCTAGGGAAACATACAAATAATTTGGGTAAAATTTTGACTATAATTTTTTCCGGGCAGTGGCTGCTACGCCTAATCATTTTTATTTCCAACTGCCAGTGGTTTTTTTAATGTGCTTTACTCAGAAACCAGGAAAAAATTTTTAGAAGAAGATTCACGTGAAAAAAATCTCAGTCTGTGGCGTGATTAGAACCAGCACCCGAGGCGGACCACACGCGCCCCCCCCCCCCCCCCCTCCCTACTCGAGATCACTAAGCCCTGAGATCAATTCCCTAAAGTGCAATAACAGTGCAGCCTTTATTCTTACTATTTCAAGATGATGTTCTTGAGTGGGCATGGCTGATCTGTGTGCCTTGTTGAGCAATGGCTTGAAGGTGGAGTTCTAGTGCGGATGTGCATACTTGATCTTAATGACCCGTTCCTCAACGCAGCAGCTGGTCCCAAATTTGCCTCCAAACCCTGTCTTGGGTAACAGAAGTCCAGTGCATGGTAAGCCCTCCTCAGAAGCGTCTCAGATGTTTACAGCAAGGGAGTCTTACCAACACATTGGAGGTCTTCTATTTTTACCTCAGGGGTACCAGATTGCTGTCGCTGTGCTGCATCGACCATTGTTTCGTCGCAACATGTGACCTGCCCATCTATATTTTGCCGTGTCTGCATAGATTACCGTATCTTTCACCAAGGACAATCCTCGTATGTCGGAATTGTACAGCTTTTGTATATGTTGGTTTCGAAGAGTGATTCCGACCAAGCGTCTCTAAGAGAGGCCTGGGTCACTTAATTTGTCCTCCAGTGATTTTGTTAATATCCATGTCTCAACACCATAGCACAAAGCAGGGAGCACAGTGGAATTGAAGAGAGGCTCATAGGTTCTGATCTTGGCAACCGTCCAGGACCGTGTTAATGAACAAGGCTGCCCAAACAGCGACGTCTTGTCAATTCAGGTTCCAGGTTATTCTCCATATTGAGGAGGCATCCAAGATAGATGTACTTGTCGACATCCTTCATTGCACCCTGCCAAGGAAAACGATCACAATTGGCGAAATGATTGCGCAACACTTTGGTCTTCGAGACTTTCATCTCCAGTCATACTACGCACACAAATTAGAAGATGGGTCAAGTCTGATTAGTGTAGTGGTAAAGCACTCACTTTTCATAGCAAAGGCACGGGGTTCCACTCTCTCAACCTGTAACTTCCAGTTGACCAAGCTGTATACGAGTACTTGACTCGTGGTTTGGAAATGAATGGCAGTGAGGAAATCAACTGCCCACCTTATCCAATGCAAGCTGTAGCTTAGTGTTGTCTGCTGAAGGACTCCCTTCACTGCACATGAAGTTCATTTGCTATGACATCTTTATCCCAATCGACAATTCTGTGAAGCAAGAAGAAAATGCATGAGATGGATAGCTCATTTATATGTGAACTATAGATGTGCCCATTAGAAAGCAAATGATGAAGCAGAGGGATAAACTGTATACCACATAGAAACATCTGCATGTCGCTCACTACTTTGGGGATTACGTCGACCGCCCACCTTGCTAGCCAGGCTGCCATAAAACAGACTTTTCCCAGGGAGAACTGCGTAGAAGTGAAGTGGGGTGGTCTTGGTTAGTATATTTTACCTGACCCTAACATGCCTGATCAGTATGTTTTGCCTGACAAGACTGAAATCTCATTTCTCTGTATGCCACATAGAGAGAGATTTAACTGTATGGCACATAGAGACAGACCAAACTATGTCAGGTAGATGACTAAACTACACGCCACTTTGAGACAGACCTGTCATTAGACTGAGGAATGGATGAGGAAGCCACGGTGAGGGTCTTGGCCAGAATGTTTTGCCTGACCAGATGTTAGTTTTCCTTCCCTAAGCTTGGTTATATAGTAGTTCTTAGTCGACTTGTACTTCTACAGAGGCAGATGCCCCTGTGCAGGTCCCAGCTCTGGTATGAGCTGGATGTTGTCAGAAGAAGGATTTCCTGCTTAGTGGGCTAGGCTCGAGCGGCTTAATACTCAGTGGCGTTGGGGACAAGCACTTACTAAGGATGGTTAACCGATGTGATTTCTCAATAGACTCCAACGCTAAAGCAAAGTAGACCAGCAGCCTGTTAGGCGCCATCTAAGCTGTTCTAAACAAACCACTTAGCCATGTCACCTCTTATGACATGTTCTCTGTGGTGCCGTGGTGCTATTCTTTTCCTTGTCATACACAAAGACCCCGGCAGACCACTCGGAATGGTTATATATGAGAGCAAACAACATGAATCATAAACTTGTATTTTTAGAAAGAAAAAAAGTAAGTTCCCTTTGGTTCAGTTCTGGCTTGTTACGAATCTACGCATTGCACCCCAGGCCGACCCATAGGTGCCCTGTCTCTCTCAGCAAATGGCAAAGTGTTAATACGAATGGTCCCTGTAGCTCGCTGGTTGTATACACTCCTACTACATCCTCTCAACCTCCCAGACCCACGTATGATTACAAAATCTGTGATATTGAACATTGTCAAGTATGCACCACTCCTCTCAGCCAAAGGGTGATCAATTTCAAAATGTTACCTTTATCCATTGCCAATGTCCTCACTGTAGGTGCCCCCATGCAACTAGCTCTTTCATTCCTGCAAACAGTCAGCATGGTCAGGACAGTAGATCTGCTCTAGCTTTGGGAAGTTTGAGGCCTCTGTGCCCACTTTTCACTCATGCCACAGCCAGCACTTCTGCATCTTCCAAAAGCAAAGATTGCGAGTCAGAGATGATTATGACCCTCATCAAAGAGGCCCCAGATAGCCACCTCAGAGATGGTCACTGCCTCAATTGCACAATATTTTTGTTTGTTTGCGTTCGCCTTAATTCTCTATTCCCTAAGGTCTGTCGGCCCAGTGCATGCATTTTATTTAAGGGTCTGCTTCGGGTGGTAAGCTGAGTCACTTAAATACTAGCCCACGCTGTACCCCATTTTTTCCCATTCTGATATTGAACATTGTCAAGTATGCACCACTCCTCTCAGCAATGACCCTGCCTAGCAGAGAAGCCCTGACCAGCTTTTTTACTGAACTTCTTTATACTGGTTTAGAAGACTCTGCAAAGTCTGTATACAACCATGTTTCATTTACATTACCTTGCTCTAAAAGTTATGCGTATCCAATTTATTCTTAAATGCATTAATTGTCCCTGCCTCCACTACCACCTGTGGCAATGCATTCCAAGCATTCACCACTCTCTGACTAGAAAAATATTTCCTAATATATAATATGGATATCTCTTTAGTTAATTTGTAGATATGCCCTCTTGTAGGTGGTTGTATTTTTTTTTTAAATTTGTTATAGTCTAATTTATCCGTTCCTCTGATCATCTTATAAACCTGTATTAAGTCACCTCGAATTCTCTTTTCTAGATACTGTAGGCCGGTTTTTCTGAGTCTCTCCTCATAACTGTAATTCTGGAGTCGCTCTTTTTTATATTCTTTCCAGCGTACAATACCTCATTTGTTCCTTATAAAGCACTGTTTCTGTACCAATTTATTTTGCATGTTGAAGTTGGATGTTGGTAATAGAGTATGAAATATAATAGAGAATGTAGCAATATAAATGAATCAAAAATCAGTATTTTACATACATATATAACAAATGTATATAAGTATATGATTGTTATAAACATACTATTATTCAAGATTTGATTTTTTCCCCATAATTGAATGAATTGTAGTGCAAATGTATTTGGTCAGAATTTTTAGACGGGTAAATTGAGACTAGGTGTCAGAAAGCATCTGCAGTGACTTATCAGCTATCCCCACTTCTTAGGCACCCGAACATTAATTTTGACAACAAAGCAAACAGCTGATAAACAGTATAAACAAAACAAACAGCTGATAAACAGTATATTAATGCTGACTCTGCCAAAACATCGTCCCAGTTCAAGGTGCAGAATTTTGACACGTGAAATGAAGTGTTTGAGGAAGATCCTCGGTGTTACCAGGAAAGACAGACTGAGAAATGAAGACATTAGATATGTCAACAGTATGTCTTAAGCACACATTTCCGGGCCAAAAAAATACGTCTGTTCAGTCATCCCCCGAGAAGGCACAACTTTCACTGATGGCTGGCTACAACGCTGGCAGATCTGGTTACAGTGTAAGAGGGCGGCCACAAGGCAGGTGGATAGTTGAAATGATTGTGCAATGACGGACTCACAACGATCTATGCGTACCACTTGGCCCAAGACAGACGACTTGAGTTTTCCACAATGCTCAACAGCAAAAGTGGAAAGAAAACTAACTACTACTGTGTTTGTCCAGAAAAAAATGTATGTTACATTTTGTTGTAGGTTACAGAGAGGCTGCAATATCAGTGCAATATATTTGCCAACTCTCGTCGATCCATATTCTCAGCCTGTATGAATGTTTACACAGAACAGCTCTATAACAAGACCAGATCAAGAAACAGTATTCAGACTGCACACTGACCATTGTTGTAGACTCCAAATAACAGATTAACCAATTGATTAATCCAGCCTAATTGATTAGATCCATATCTCAACCCTTTATAATCCGGCCTAATTGATTATTCATATATTAACCCTTTACAGTGTGACCTAATTGATTAAGATTCGTGACTTAATCTTGAAACAACACTATATAAAATTAGGGCCACAACACTAATGACTGCAAAGTGTCCTTTAATATAGCCAACATTTATTTTATAACCAAAAGCAAGAAAAACAGTCAGAGAAAAGGTGAAAAAAGGAAAATAAAATATTCACCAATTCTGTCAGCTCCATGAAAGGAGCAGAGTGACAACATGCCTTCTTGAATACATTGGAAAGATACAATTGTATGACAATGAGAGGTCTGAGAGACTGCTAATTTATTTAGGAAATTGGACGTGGCTATTTTAAATAATTCTGGAACAGACCACTGATTTCATAACAGAAATAGAAGTTATTTGGAAAAAAGTCAAACAGCCGACCGTTTTCATGGCAGAAACAGAAGTGGTTATTTGAAATAAGTCAAATAGAAGCAGTTATTTGACAAAAGTCAAACAAACCACTTGTTTCACAATGGAAATAGAAGGGAAAAACCTCAGTTATTTTGTAATGAGTGAGATGGTTGTTGAATGCCCATGATGAGTATGTTCACACTTTTGTGAAAGAGATGTTACGTGGTGGGTTGCAGTAGTTTTCCCTCACATCCCAAGCATACAGATAAAGGACGACCAGGCTGTTGTGCTATGCTCAATTGCATCTGTGTGTTACTTTCGTGGGGATCACATCAATCTCCACCGTGTTAGCAAGGCTTCAATGAAAAAGCCTGTTTCCAGATTAAACTGCATGGAAGTGAGACTTAGTCAATATATTCACCTGACCAACATAATCTGATCAGCTTGTTTTGCATGCCCAGGTAGTTTCCGCACCTCATATGAGGGAGAGAACGAATGATGACAAAGAAGATGTGATTACTTGTTAGACTAATCTGTAACTTCATTGCTCGTGATTGTAACCTTTGTAAATTGAATTCCCAAGTTTCTGTTGTTGTAGTATACTCCAAATCAACAACTCATGTTTCACTATAAATACTGTTAAAAGTGGGAACAAAGCTGCCATCTACGTACAGTGTGTTAAAAGACTCTAGTGTTGGTTTATTTTGATATTGAAAATATATGCTACATCACTTTTTGACAATATTATGTGTATGTGTTTTGTCTCCCTGAATTATTTCCCAACTGTGGTTTTTATATGTTTATCATTGAACCATTTTGACAACTATTTGCAGAGTTAGCTTTGTTCAGGATTTTGTTTTCGTGTATTTTAGAAATGTAATTTGTTGTGGAGAAGAATGCCATGCCATGTTGTAGTCTTCCGCAGATGTCAAAAATACAGTGAACTCTCACTTAAAGTGATAATTAATTCTAGAGTGCCTAAGACAGAGTGGAAATATCGAAACGTATTTGATTGGTAATTTGTACAGGAGTCGTGAAGTGTATATTCTTATCATAATGTTAGCCATGTAGTGTTATGAAGAGCCCAGCTTGAAGTGATATGATTGCAATCTATTACCATTATAGATTCCATCATGTTGTGGCCCAATCATAAAGTGAATTGTTCATATTGTGGTCCCATCATAAAGTGAATTGCTCATATTGTGATTCCCATGATAAAATGAATTGTTCTGATTGTGATTCCCATCATAAAGAGAATTCTTCAGATTGCGATTCCCATCATAAAGTGAATTCTTCAGATTGTGATTCTCATCATAAGGTAAATTGTCCAGATTGTGATTCCAACCATTAGGTAAATTGCTCATATTGTGGTTCCATCTTAAAGTGAATTGTTCATATTGTGGTCCCATCATAAAGTGAATTGCTCATATTGTGGTCCCAACGTAAAGTTAATTGTTCATATTGTGGTCCCAACGTAAAGTGAATTTCTGATTTTGTGATCCCAACAAAGTGATTTGATCGTATTGTGACCCCATTACAGCAGGAAGTCATCATTTTGTGGTCCCCTCATCAAATAATTTGTTCATTTCATGGTCCAATCATAAATCCGGGTGTTCGCTGTATTAACAAAAACCATAAAAGTTGTAACAATAATTCACATAAAAAGGTATGAACAATGAACAGAATAAGGTGTCAAGAGACAGCAATAATTGACCGATTCACACTGTATGTTGATACAAGGTTAGAAAGCTACTGTCAAAGATGTATGGTACATAACCCACATGTTCATTAACATGCATATGCCTGTATTACAATCCCTGGTTGCTAGTCATGATATATATATTTTATGATAATACATTCATGAATAAGTCTAGATTTGAGTCTGTGTTCTTATTTTGTTATGTCGATATTGATTTGGTTTATAACAGCTGAAGGATTTCGACCAGTTGACATTCATCGCAGAATGCAAAAAGGGTATTGTGACAAAAGTGTGTCGAAGACAACAATGAAGAACAGGAAAACAATGTTTAAAGAAGGATGTGAGTAAAAAAATCTGGAAAAGATGGCGCCATAACTGGCTGCGAGTCTACATTTCTCTACTGTTTTGGATCATTATGGATGCCGCCAGACCACGGATTTGCCTGGAATTCACACTAGTTGACGACTTACACTTGTGTTCACGGAAACGTGGAGTTGTTTTCCGCCTGGACTTGTTATTTCATTCTTTTTTTGTGATTTCTTCCATCCGTTTATCCTGGTCTGGAGGCCGGCTGAATCAGTGAATGGCGCTTCGCTTATACCTGTGTCGTATTTCACGCCACAGGTTAGTTCTGCCGGTTCACCTTCACGAATATGGCGTGTGGGAATTTTAGATGCTACTATGATGAGCTGAATACAGCTGGGGAGAGATGCCAGAGTCACTCACACGCTGAGTGTTGTCCATACGACCTCTTGTGTTTATCGAAAAGGCACGACAAACTGCGTTAGATGCCTTCCCACCTTTCTACCCTGCGGGTTACATGTTTACGGAAAGGCTTCGGTGGTAACCCTGAGGCAAAATCTGCATCCTATGCTATCTCCAGTCGTCCCGATGAATGTCTTGCCACTAGCAAAAGGTAGCTTAGGCTCTGTGAGTGAGGTTGACAAAAGGCACAGTTTCTTCCTCACTTTAATCCAAATCACCGCGCAAGTCACCCATTTCAGCGGACAAAGCAAGTGATTCGACTGTCCACACGGCTGAACAAAGAGAGTGGTCTTCATCACTTGTGATGGACAACTATTATTATGAGTAAACGCAACAATATGCGCCTGACCTGGTCTCGGAAGATCTTTCGTTAACTCACATCCTATAAGCACCGGTTTCCAGTTCTTCACTGACATCCTTCAGCAGTTAGAAACCGAATCACTGCTCGCTGATCAACTCTGGGCGGATTCAGTATTACACCTGCCATGTTTTCAACGATCTGCTGAGGAAACTGAGTCGAAAGATAATTAAATTTTGCAAACTTGGCGGTTGGTATGTGCTGTTTATGCCAGAAGTAACATCATGAGCATCGTATGTATGTTCACTTGTTTGGTCCTGTTTGATTTGAACATGCCTTGTGTGTGTATATATATATATATATATATATATAACTTGCTGGCACAAGCTGGGGAGCAGACGAAAGTATACTAAAGAAACTGTACACTGGAAGAGTGAGACCAGTTCTCGAGTATGGCATTGCGGCATGGACAACAGCAGCAAAGGCGAACTTTGATAAAATTAGCAAACTTCAAAACCAAGCAATGAGAGTTATAACAGGAGCCATGAAGTCAACGCCAATTGTAGAACTTGAAAAGATTACAAATCTGCAATCCATGACCGACAGAAGAGACTGCAGAGCCCAGCAGCAAGCAGAGAAACTCAGAAGACTGACAGACCATCCAATGCATCAGAGACTAAATAGATTTGGAAGCAGTACAAGCAATGCTGACAGGCGAAAGCAATGAAAGCCAGATAGTCCTGTTTACAGATGCCCTGGCCATAGTCACAGCACTAAAAAGCCAGAAATATACTGAACTTGATTTAAGAGCGGTACTGTCAACTATGCCAGCAGTCCGCACCAAAAAGAGTAGTGGTACAGTGGGTTCCATCCCACTATAACATCCAAGGCAACGGGGAGGCAGACAGACTGGCAAAAGAAGGTGCAAGACTACCACAACCAGATTCTAGTGTGACCGACGAAGAGTTCAAAAGGCTTATTAGGGCCAGATACATGGCCAAATGGGAAACAGAACATACTGGCTACACAAAAAATGATGCCTATTACCAGTTGAACATAAGAGAGCAGGTGGTCTTCAGACTCCGCACAGGCCACAACAGACTGAGGTACCACCTATTCAATAAACTGAAGATAGGCGGCACTGACGAATGCACTTGTGGTACAGGAAAAATGACAGCTGAACATCTGCAAAACTGACAGACATACGAGGACCAGAGAAAGCACATGTGGCCATCACCAGTGGCAACACTAGACAAGCTCTATGGCAGTGTTGACAGCCTTAGGATGACCTCTGCTTTTTTCGAAAAAATACAGGTTGACATTTGACAGCGTATGAAGAAGAAGACAAACATTTCTAATGGAGAACTACAAATTGGGTGAGCTGCGATGGATGGGCCAGAACATTGTCGTGATGAATCCACCGGAACACATTGCAACTCGTCTAGAATTTTGGGCTGAAACAAGGCATTGGATAGGTTCTGCATTTTCCCATACACATCAAATATGTCTTCCTGCGACTTTAAGAGGCTTTTCAAGACAAAATGTTGCTCAAAGTACCATAACGAGATTTCATGACTTTAGAAGACAAATGCGATAAAGCGTCTGATAGAGATCCCCCCAAAATTACTTCCAGAAATGCCTCCAGCAGTGCTCTGACTGCTGGAGAACGTTAACTCGGAATGGGATTATTTAAAAGAGGATTTGATTTTGAACTAAATTTGCACTGCTGAAGTCAGAACGAAAGGTGCAAATATCGCAGTCAAAGCTGTAAACTACAACAACGCATTTCGTTCTCCGGACAACACTCTGCTACTGGCAAAGCCCGTTTCAGGGGTGATTGAAAAGAACTAAATTAGCAAAGCCCGTTCAGGGGTGATTGAGAAGAACTAAATTAGCAAAGCCCGTTTCAGGGGTGATTGAGAAGAACTAAATTAGCAAAGCCTGTTTCAGGGGTGATTGAGAAGAACTAAATTAGCAAAGCCTGTTTCAGGGGTGATTGAGAAGAACTAAATTAGCAAAGCCTGTTTCCCCAGTTTCTCCAAAGATGGATACTTTCTTATGAGCTCCCGAACTTGTCAAAAACAATTATCACTAATATTGTAATATGCAATCGACAGCCTCAGGATGATCGCTGCTTATTTTCGAAAAAATACAGGATGACGTTTGACAGCGTACGAAGAAGAAGAAGTAATATGCAATCAAATGAAATGACAAGTACACTTGGAATCCTGTAATTCAAACAGGCATGTTTATGCCTGTTGCCAGGTAGCCAAATGCTTCGGCTATATGTAGTAGGTATTTTTACAACTTTCTACAGCTTACTAGGCCTGGGGGAACATACAAATAATTTAGGTAGATTTTTATTTTAAACTAGAATTTTGTCCGGGCAGCGGCCGTTAAGCCTACTCTTTTCGATTATTAACTACCAAGGTATTTTTTAACGCGCTTGACACTGAACACGGGAGTCCGATCTCACTACCCAGAGATCAGTTCAGTTCATCCCATAACTCATCAGGTCGTTGGGATACACTTGAGGACACTCCCACAATCCAACACCATCTCTCACTGTCCGCTGCGGTCAGTCTTGCCTCACCGGGAGGTAGGTTTGAATACTCACTGATGTTTTCTGCCCATCTCTTCTTGGACGTCACCGCCATCTCTTTCCTGGTACAGAACCATGCAGTATCGAATTTGCAATTCTGCTGGACCTCGTGACGTGCCCATACCAAGCCATCTTTCACAGAGAACAGATGAATTTTTACCAGAAAATCCTCGTGATAAAAATCGCGTGTCTCCCCCCCCCCCACAGTCTTTTTAGGCCTCAAGGGTACCAGACTGCTTTCGACATGATCCAAAGTTCAACCTTACTTCTGAGTAAGTGGTCTGCCCAGCCCACCGATTTTTTGCCTTGTTTGCATGAACAGCTGCATCGCTCGCCAATGATAATTGCTTTAGGGTTGAATTGTGAAGATTCTGCATACACTGGTTGCGTAGACAAAGGCTGACCAAGCATCCGCCAAGGGAGGTCAGCTCACTCACAGTTTGGTCTACATTGCTTTTGTAAGTGTCCATGTTCCAGCAGCATAGCACATTACAGGGAGTACTGTGGAGTTGAAGAAAGAAGCACATTGGGTCTGATCTGCTTCTAGGACTGTCTGGGTGGACGAGACGTCAGCCCAGCCCGCCCTGTTCTGGTTATAAATTATTCTGCATTGTAAATAACAGCAGTATTTAACATCTTCCAAGTTTCTCCTATCGAGGATGACTCGGTCACAATGGGTTAAACAGTTTCTCATGACTTTGGTCTTGGAGATTTTTATTTACTAGCCCTGCTCTCTTTTCCTTCCTTGTTAAGCATCTGTAACATGCAGTGGCTTGTAGTGTAATCAGCACAATGTTGTTCACAAATCGAAGACAATTCAGGTGGCTGCCATCAACATTGATTCCATAGTCCTCCCAATCGCAACTACTGATGACTGAATGCAAGCACGCAGAGAAATCCAAGCATGTGGAGAAGAGGTTCAGCGAGACCCCTTTCTGCATTGGAACCACAAATGGGAACTGGAATGGATGGAAGGTGGTAATGTTATTTGTGTTGCAGTTGGCAAGAACTTTGATGTAGCCAGGATCAACACTTTATTCCATTAGCAAATGTATGACAAATTGTTGTTTAAAATTCTATTTTGTTCTTGATGAAGGTGAAGATGAAAGGAGTCTTGGTATTCTTGGGCCACCTCGATAAGCTGACAACAGGTTGAAATTTGGTCCAGCGTGCTATAAGAATGTCAAAAGTCAGCTTGTTTGATTCGTTGTGCCCCACTGAGGATGGGAACTCTTGTAAAAATGAATTTCGTAAAAAGTTTGTAAATGACTAGGATAAGAGCAATTGGACTATAACGTGGGCGCACATCAATGTGGGAATGGTCCATGCATAATAAGAATATCGATACTGCCATCAATGAGACAGACTGGATCGTGACTGGGTGCCCCCCTGGAGCAGAAGAAGCATTGAAGTAGAAGCTGAGAGAGAAACAATTTAAGACAATGGACTGACACTAATTGCAGAAAATGAGACGCCTAAACAGTTTCCTACAAAAATATTCAACCTCCCCAAGGAAGCCTCAGAAAGTGTCGCATTGAGAAATGGCATGACAACAGAGCCTATAGATAAAGCAGCAGGAGAAGGTTGTTCAAAGAGCACACCTACCATATCAAATATGGAGAACTTTAGACTTCAGTCTGGGGTAATCCGATGCAGAAAAAACCAGACAAGATGGATATAGTGAAAATGATACTTGAGGTGCTGTCCAAGACCAAAAAGCCCTCAAGACATACTCAAAACCTACCCCTCCAAACATCTATGATGGAAGATATGCTTGATGGAAACGATACAGCAGCCAGAGACATCCATTGTATGTCATGGTGCAATGAACATTGAAAGTAAGTAAATTTGGATGAAGCCAAAACAGTGTAACTAGAGTTCAACAATGAACGTGCTTTACCAGTGTCAAGTATATATATATATAAGATAAACTATCTTGTTGAACAGGTTATTATATATATATATATGTATGTAACCAGACAAGATGGATATAGTGAAAATGATACTTGAGGTGCTGTCCAAGACCAAAAAGCCCTCAAGACATACTCAAAACCTACCCCTCCAAACATCTATGATGGAAGATATGCTTGATGGAAACGATACAGCAGCCAGAGACATCCATTGTATGTCATGGTGCAATGAACATTGAAAGTAAGTAAATTTGGATGAAGCCAAAACAGTGTAACTAGAGTTCAACAATGAACGTGCTTTACCAGTGTCAAGTATATATATATATAAGATAAACTATCTTGTTGAACAGGTTATTATATATATATATATGTATATATATATATATATATATACACACATACATCTTAAGTCATAAGCAGCCCGTTTCTCAACAAGGTAGTTAATCTTCTGCAGGTTCCAATTCTGTCGCCAGTCATGCAGTTTTGTCACAAAGTGACCAGTGGACAATTGAATTGGTCATGCTCCCTGACGTAGCTCCGTCACGAAGACTGGGATTTGGCGTTGGTATTGGCCATCTCGTTCCTGATCAATGGCCAGGTTTGAGTAGAGTTGGTGGTTTAACTACTTTTGGCCTGACGCTGCCATAGCTCCCACCTCCTTAGTTACCCTTTGTTTACTTGCAAATTGGCCGCCTCTTGGGCAAGTGCACTAATGAGGAAGCTGAAACGGTATTCTGAATATCTCCATGAAAAATGGGCTATATAAAGAAAATTTACAGTAATATTCATTGTTGAGTTAACGAGGCCACAGTGGCCTACAGCATCCAATGGCGCTGACATTAAAACCGGAGTGAGCGCACGATGTGGAGCACTGGGTAGGATTAAATTTAGTGTTTGAAATAACTAGCACACCATGTAATGAGCAATTTGGTGAATCCAGATGCACAGATCCATTTCTAAAATGGACACTGAGTGATGGTATGATATAATAAGTACTGTACGAACCCGCTAAAGAGATGTAAACTGAAGGAATGGTTCCACAATGTTGTCTTCAATGTCTGCAAACTCACCCATTTTCGATAACAGGATGCAAAATATTTGGTTCAATGTAGCTGAAAAATACTGCACAATGATAGAAACGGTGCACATAACTTATCCTAATATGATTCACTATTGGTGGCTTGCTATGGACATAGTATTATGAATCCACATCAAGCAGATAGAATAGCACAAACTGGATGAAAAGGGCCAGCAGCATGTAAGGTACTTGACCGGAAACCTTTTAAAAATGGCATAACGAATTAAAAAAAGGACTTACCACGCATGCCGATCTGGCCACAGTTTAAGTGCATCTCCACATCAAAAATCAGCTGCAGTGAATATTCAAAGTCTCCTTTTGTCTCTTGCCTCGGTACAATCTGTAAGGATTTCTCCATGTTTATCTTTTGAGGTCATCCTCCCATCGTTTACCTCTGGCACACATATGCTATCCACCTTTCTTTCCAGTATTGTTCTCAACATTTGATGTGACCAAAATATCATAACTGTCCAACTATTTCATTCAGCAATTCTCTTTGCAGCTCTAATTACTCCTAGACTACCTTATTTGTTTTCTTCTCTTTCTGTGAGATGAACCCAGTTCTTCTATATATTCACATTCTAAAGGTATCAATTTTCTTCAATTTTGTCTTTGATATTTCCTTCCACTGTTTGTTCATTGACCGTATTTTTATGCCAATCAGTAAAGACAAATATACATAACACCTAATTCCTAATTTTTCCTATGCGAGTTATTTGTTTGGATGTCAATATATGACTCATGTTAGTGATAGACATATTTGGACATCTCCATTCTCTTAATGATCTCCATTTGCATATTTCATCCTGCACTATTATATTTCTAAAATAGGAGTTTTTCCTGACTAAGAGTTTGATCTCCTATTTTTATCTGTTTAGGATGTGTCAAGCTAATTAACAATTAATATATTTTGCGTTTTCTTAGTGTTAATCTCCAATCTATACATTTGACTTTTCTTTACTTAAATCACCAATTCGATTTGAAGTTTTTATTCAACGTTTCAATGGTACATTTACAAATTTCAATATATTTCATGTAAACAATGCAGCCATTGCAGGAAATTAAATTAATTTGTACAAAATACTAAATTAAAACAAATTGTTATAAAATAGTTTCACACACGTCCACGCTCAAAGACATACACACAAATGTTACAGGTTCAGGCAACACGGAGGCGGGTCTGTCTCCCCATACACCTTCATCCATCCATCACCTCAGCATACGCTTGCATTCACACATTCCTATACATTGCTGATTCTTCCCAAGTGCCCACATACACATCTATGCATGCATATATGTACAAAACTATCAACTATATACATAAATATATACATCCTTGCACATGTGTGGTCACACACTAAACATTCTCATACACATTCATTCATACATGAATACATATATCAACCATTTGCCTCCAGACAGCTCATAAGTTCTACCCAGAATATTCACAGATCGTGAAACATCTGGGCAAAGAACTTACTTTCTCTCCTAAACAAAACTAGGAAACTGCCTGAGTTAAAGGTGTGTCCATTGTGGAGAGCTCTATTCCGACATGTCCATCCTAAGTATCTGAACTCTGCCAATGTTGTTAAGTTTGTTTTGTGTGTCTCTATCCGTCCATGGAAGTGTGTGAAGCATTATGGCTCTGAACATGTCTACTCTTATTTTGTTAAATTTGCTAATTTTTTGTCTAATTTTACATAATGTTGTGCTAGCTACTTTAACAAAAAAAACAACCATCTTCTGTTTCTTGGATGTTTCTGTTGTAAAGATGATATTTTTGTCTTCTTAAGTCCTAGCTGGGTTTGAACTTATTTACGTATTGGTGTTGTTCCGAATATTAGTCTGTAAGTAACTTCTTTAGTGTGGGGTGATACTTGAACGTTGGTTGTGTAAGTTACAAAAGTGATGTGTAATTTGTTATAAAATAACCGTAGCCTCATTTAATTCTATCTTTAAGTGGGGATTCCTGTTATAATACTAGTTTTTTGTAAATAGTGTCTTGCTTTTTGTGTAATGTTTCATTTCCATTAATGTGTCGTATGCATTGTTTATAAAACATGGGTACATTTTTAAAGCAATGTGGGATAGTGGTATTTAATTTACATAATTTAGTTATTCTTAGTCCTAAATAATAGTGGGACAGTGGGTATTCATTTGGGTGTTTTATTATTTCTTGTACAAATTTGATTCTTAGTGATTGTATTTTAATTGTTGTCTCTTGCAGCGCGATCCCATCTCAATTTTTTTCCTGCATTACCGATAACGTTTTAGATTTGATATTATGAATTATGTTACGAAATATTAAACTTCTAATTGCTTTATTTATTTCTTTGATTGTTGTTAGGGGTGGACATAATATATTTGGGACGTATATTAGTTTTGGTATTATAATTGAGCTGACTATTATACTGCGCCCAAATATTGTTGTAGTTTTGTAATCAAATTTTTTAAGGCAGTTTTTAGTATTTAGAGTAATTTTCTCCCATATTGTTGTTTCTTTTTTAGTCCATTAATATTAATAGAAACAATGTGTATAGAGTTTAGTGTAGACATTGGACGGATACAACGTATTGAGCTTGTCAGGGTAGCAACTCTCCATTGACGCGGGTCAGGTAGAAATGCTGTAGTACAGGTGGTTGGGGGTAACATATGCAGATAAATAACATGGTCAAAACCAACAATTTTAGAGGGTCACTCAAAAAATGTCCCATTCTCCTTGGGGGGTGAGACATGGTAAAAGACATCAGTGAGGGGCAATGCAGTCTAGCAAATATCACATTTGGGGTACCCTAGTACACAACTTCTAGGGATTACCACACAATTACAATAAATATAACAAGGCATTTAAACAAGTACACATTTACACTCCATATACACATAAAAAGTTATAATATTCTTGTCCTTTCTGAAATCTTCCAGGCGTCGTAGAAAACAATGTCAATTGTCCTCATTGAAACGCTGGTCAAGGACGTGAGTAGCACTTCTACTCAGTCGTTGCCCAGCTCCAGCCCGTCCATCATGGTCGTCCAGAGCAGACAGACCGGCTCGCTCTCGTCCGAGCTGATGTCCTCAAACTCCAGTAAGGGCATGAGGGACACCTGGTCGTTGCTGGCAGTGTCTCGATTTGGCGAGGACACCTGACCGACGCTGTCTGTCTCCTCTGGTGATGGTTCCGGCGCTGTCTCTGGTGCAGGTTCTGTTGGTGGTTCTGGTGACATCTCTTGGCATATTAATGCCTCTGCTGTTTCGGGGGCTCGCAGTATGTTGCCAGTCTCCATTTTGATGGCTGGAGGAGAGGAACTCCTTTCGTTGAGTTTCTTTTTTGTTTTCTTTCCACCTCAGTGTACCCATCGTCCAAGGTGGCTGGGTGCTCCTCAGCAAAGGGTGGAGGTAGTGGAGGCTGAGCTTCAGCTAGCTTTGGGCTTGGCGGTCGCTCGGCCTCTCACGATTTCTGGCCGCCGCCTCTTGGTGTACTGGCTTGACCAGTGCGTATCTTCTCCGAATCCTTCACGGGGGGTGCGGCGGCCAGTAATTGTCACCCACAGAATATGGGCTTGGCGTCCCCACTCATGAACCTCACGGTCACGTAGTGGGGGACCTCTACTTTGCTCTTTTCGAAAGCAAAGGCCTACTTATCCTCGATGTTGCTTTGCGGAAACACCAGGACGTTCTTGTCGGCTGTGATCTTGGTCACAACCGCCTTGACAGCCTCCAGCTTGGTCTCCGGCACCCAATTGAGCACCCCTCTTTCTCGCTCCTGCTCCTGGTGCTCGATGACAATCGAGACCTTTGGTAGTGCAGTATGTGGGCTGATTGGGTCAACCGCACATACCCCACACGTGGGTTAGCGAATTTATAGATGGCCGAAATGCCAGAGGGCCTAATGCCCACTGCTGGCCAGTCACAGTGATGGTCAGTGTCCCTTTACGGAACACACTACCATCATCCATGAAACTGTCTGGTCTATCAAAGTCAATTACGGCTTCATTAATTTCAAGAAAAGTTCACAGCAAACACTAAACACACAAAAAAACAACCAAAAAAAACAGTCTGAAATCACTGGAGAAATTATCACTGGGCCAGGAGCAGTTCGTTAAAGCGTCCTCCTGTCTTTAGTATAAGCACCTTATTGTCCATAAGATGTTCTGGACTTCCAAAGTCGATAAAAGTACGGGTCATTTCCAGTGATGGAATATGTATATATGAACACACAAAAACTATGAAATTATTGAAATAGCACCGAACTCCAACTAAGCGAGCATGAGTGCGGCAAAACACGTCCTCTCACTCGAACAATCCATGAAATAACACCAATTCATGTAGTACTTGTTCGCTTTCAGCAAGCAGAACTGTAACATCTGCATATTAAAGATTATTTATTGATACTTCACAAACTGTGTGATATGGCATAACACTGACCATGGTTAGGTGGTTTTTAAAGAGCAGTCTAGATGACACTTAACAGGCTGTGGGTCCACTTTACCCTAGTGTTTGAGTCTATTAAGATGGACTCGCACATTGATTAGCCTCCCATGCTGGACTATCAAAGAAATATAACAATGGCCCTTTTCATCTTGCAGACATTCTGTTTAGCTGGTTACAAGCAGGTCAACAAGTTTCTTTCACTGCATTGTTTCAACTCCTTTTTGAAGGTTTCTATTTCAGTTCCTCAAATATCAGCACTTTTGCAAATTTGGGACCTCCATACAACACATTTCGAGATCAGGGTCTGCAGCTACCAATTCCCGGTCGCCAGAGATAATGGAAAAGCCTTTCAAAGAAAGTTTCATCACGGTACCACGAGATGTATCTGCATCTCCGCACAAGCCTGCCTTGGAATCTTTTTACAGCACAGATTTCACCATGCAGCGCATGTGATGATTAATATCCATTCAACTGGCATGTCATGTAGAAATCAACCTAATCGTCTACTGCTTAGCATTTCCATAGAATGATAATAATGGACGACAGCATACATGAAGAACTGGAATCAAATGCTTATAATAAACTAATTGAAGCACTATTTTCAATGAATTGATGTGGTTTAACTTTAATTTCTTTGTCCATCGATATCTTCATTCTTTTGTCTAAATCGAATATGGGTTCAAGGCTGATAATTGCACCCTGAATATACCTTGAGCATTTAGTTTTTTTAATCTAAAATCTTAAATTTGATAATAAATGCTCTTTTTACTAGCACTTAATGTCTTGATTTATTAAGAGTGTTTTGTGGAACAAGCTGCAACTGTAGGCTTTTTACAATCAACCCTCAACAACCTCACCTTTGTTTCGATGTATTCAACTGCTCAAGCATTTTGTTCTGAACCCCTTTAACTTTTCCATCTATGAAATCAAGCCAGGATTGTGCTTTGCTGCGACGCCCTATGGTCAACCCTGTTTAGCACTTGCACTGCGACGCAGACTGTTCAAGTTTCAAGTCAAGACAATTCAGTACCTTGACGTTATGTTTGCTTTATTGCCCTGCCACCTGATGAACATAATTTAGCCAAGGCAGTGCTGACGGAAATAATTAATTTTCTTATCATGCCTTAAGAATCTTACATATATAAATGCCAAGTAGCACGATAGATGTTCAGTTTTCAAGAGATCTTGAAAGTCCGTCCAAAAATGAACAAGGAACCATTTTGAATTTGGAGCCTCATGGGTAGTAACTACGAAATAATCATGTAAGAACGAAGACTACTCATAATAAATAAATACCAAAAAACTGCTTTTATTTCAAAATGCACTCAAAAGTATACAATAATTAAGTTCTCTTAACTTAGCTGTACTTTTACGTCTTACGGCAATCACTCATTATGTTTCATCACAAATGTGGAATAAAAGGATGGGGTGCTGAATACGCATCCTGTGAGAACTAAATACAACTGAATACTAATCAGCGTCCCACGCTTTCATTTCATATTTATGTTGTTGTTTAATGCCCACAATGAGTACGTTTACTCGTTTGTGCGCCCTGAAAAGGATGTTAAGCGGCGGGTTGTAGTAGCTTTCTTCATATCCCGAGCATGCTGATGAAGGTGGACCGTGGTCCTCCAGACGGTTGCGCTATGCTTGGCTTCATCTGCGTGGCGCTCACTACTACGGGGGGGGGGGGGGGGGGGGGGCAGGTTCCTCCCGAAGTTCCTTCTCTGGGACCTTAATCAATTTAATGTCATCTTTCGACACGGCGACTTTCATGGTTTGTCTGTATTTGGTGTGTTGATTTTAGGAAACTATGTCTGGATTTGAGTCTTGTGCTCTGTACCTGTTGTGCTTAATATTCTATAGGAGTTAGACCGCACTGTTAGTCGCTTCTTTTGACACAAAACCTTGAGCTGGTGAAGGCCCTGAGAGGACTGAACATCAATTGTTACAAGCGGAGCTACCAGTATCCACAATCTTCATCGCTCACTGAAGAAGTTATTCTTATGAAACTGGTTGTATACAGACTCTGCAGAGTCTTCTAAACCAGTATAAAGACGTTAAGTTAAGTTACTCGTATTGGTTTTCCAGGAGTGCTTTGACGCCGCTTCTTGACAGAGCAGACATGTTGATGATATTTATTGCCTACAATGAGTAAGTTTACTCTTTATTGCGCTCTGAAAAGGACGTTAAGTGACCGGTTGTAGTAGCTTTACTCACATCGCAAGCATGCTGATGAAGGTTTACCGCGGTCCCCCAGACGGTTGTGCTATGCTTGGCTTCATCTGCGTTGCGTTCACTACTACGGGAATCACATCGATCCAGGGTGACGAAGTGGGCTAGTAAAGGGGACGGCGTGGGCTAGTGGTTAAGTGACACGGCTCACAACCAGGAGATGCTGGGTTCGATCCCCATCACAGCACCGGCCGTTAAGCCGGGGAGGCAAACCCTTAGAAAATGCAGGAGGAAGCAGACCTTTACATAAAATGAATGCTGAAGTCGGATGCACTGGGCCGACAGACGCAAAATAAAAACCACAGTGCAACGCACACGGCCTTGAGGAATAGAGAAATAAGGCGAACGCAAAAACAAAAAAAACAACAACAACAAAAATTTATAAAAATCACAAAAAAAACCCATCCACATCTCGTCAACCAGCCTGTTTCCATGAAAGAAAGATTGTGGTCTTGGTCAGTGTATTGTTTCTGACCCTGACGGGACGTTCTGGTCAGTATGTTGAGACTGGCTGGACGTTCTGGTCAGTATGTTGAGACTGGCTGGACGTCCTGGTCAGTATGTTGAGCCTGACTGGACGTTCTGGTCAGTATGTTGAGACTGGCTGGACGTTCTGATCAGTATGTTGAGCCTGACCCTGACGGGACGTTCTGGTCAGTATGTTGAGCCTGACCCTGACGGGACGTTCTGGTCAGTATGTTGAGACTGGCTGGACGTTCTGGTCAGTATGTTGAGACTGGCTGGACGTTCTGGTCAGTATGTTGAGCCTGACTGGACGTTCTGGTCAGTATGTTGAGACTGGCTGGACGTTCTGATCAGTATGTTGAGCCTGACCCTGACGGGACGTTCTGGTCAGTATTTTGAGACTGGCTGGACGTTCTGGTCAGTATGTTGAGCCTGACCCTGACGGAACGTTCTGGTCAGTATGTTGCGCCTGACCCTGACGGGACGTTCTGGTCAGTATGTTGAACCTGACCCTGATGGGACGTTCTAGTCAGTATGATGAGCCTGACCCTAACGGGACATTCTGGTCAGTATGTTGAGCCTGACCCTGACGGGACGTTCTGGTTAGTATGTTGAGCCTGACTGGACGTTCTGGTCAGTATGTTGAGCTTGACGGGACATTCTGGTCAATATGTTGAGCCTGACCCTGACGAGACGTTCTGGTCATTATATTGAGCCTGACGGGACGTTCTGGTCAGTTTGTTGAACCTGACCCTGACGGGACGTTCTGGTCAGTATGTTGAGCCTGACTGGACGTTCTGGTCAGTATGTTGAACCTGACTGGACGTTCTGGTCAGTATGTTGAGCCTGACTGGACATTCTGGTCAGTATGTTGAGACTGACTGAACGTTCTGGTCAGTATGTTGAGCCTGACCCTGACAGGACGTTCTGGTCAGTATGTTGAGCCTGACCCTGACTGGACGTTCTGGTCAGTATGTTGAGATTGACTGGACGTTCTGGTCAATATGTTGAGACTGACTGGACGTTTTGGTCAGTATGTTGAGACTGACTGAACGTTCTGGTCAGTATGTTGAGCCTGACCCTGACGGGACGTTCTGGTCAATATGTTGAGCCTGACCCTGACGAGTCGTTCTGGTTAGTATGTTGAGCCTGACTGGACGTTCTGGTCAGTATGTTAAGCCTGACGGGACGTTCTGGTCAATCTGTTGAACCTGACACTGACGGGACGTTCTGGTCAGTATGTTGAACCTGGCCTTGACGGGACGTTCTGGTTAGTATGTTGAGCATGACGGGACGTTCTGGTCAGTATGTTGAGACTGACTGGATGTTCTGGTCAGTATGTTGAGACTGACTGTATATTTTGGTCAGTATGTTGATCCTGACTGAACGTTCTGGTTAGTATGTTGAGCCTGACCCTGACTGGACGTTCTGGTCAGTATGTTTAGCCTGGCTAGACTTTCTGGTCAGTATGTTGAGCCTGACCCTGACGGGACGTTCTGGTCAGTATGTTGAGACTGACTGGACGTTCTGGTCAATATGTTGAGCCCGACCCTGACGGAACGTTCTGGTCAGTATGTTGGGCCTGACCCTAACTGGACGTTCTGGTCAGTATGTTGAGACTGATTGGACGTTCTGGTCTGTATGTTGAGCCTGACCCTGACGGGACGTTCTGGTCAGTATGTTGAGCCTGACCCTGACGGGACGTTCTGGTCAGTATGTTGAGACTAACTGGACGTTCTGGTAAATATGGTGAGCCTCAATGGGCGTTCTGGTCAGTATGTGGAGACTGACTGGACGTTCTGGTCAGTATGTTTAGACTGACTGGACATTCTGGTCAGAATGTTGAGACTGACTGAACGTTCTGGTCAGTATGTTGATCCTGACCCTGACGGGACGTTCTGGTCAGTATGTTGAGCCTGACCCTGACGGGACGTTCTGGTCAGGATGTTTAGACTGACTGGACGTTCTGTTCAATATGTTGAGCCTCAAGGGGCGTTCTGGTCAGTATGTGGAGATTGACTGGACGTTCTGGTCAGTATGTTGAGACTGACTGGACGTTCTGGTCAGTATGTTGAGACTGACTGAACGTTCTGGTCAGTATGTTGAGACTGACTGGATGTTCTGGTCAGTATGTTGAGACTGACTGTACGTTTTGGTCAGTATGTTGATCCTGACTGAACGTTCTGGTTAGTATGTTGAGCCTGACCCTGACTGGACGTTCTGGTCAGTATGTTGAGCCTGACTGGACGTTCTGGTCAGTATGTTGAGCCTGACCCTGACGGGACGTTCTGGTCAGTATGTTGAGACTGGCTGGACGTTCTGGTCAATATGTTGAGCCCGACCCTGACTGGACGTTCTGGTCAGTATGTTGAGCCTGACCCTGACTGGACGTTCTGGTCAGTATGTTGAGACTGATTGTACGTTCTGGTCAGTATGTTGAGCCTGACTGGACGTTCTGGTCAGTATGTTCAGCCTGACGGGACAAGCATCTCAGTTCTCCAACCCCGGTGATAGGAGGTGTTCTATTTCATTGTACCAAATGCGACAGACAGTACAGGGCTCCGGTTGGTTTATCTAGCCATCTTTGAAGTCATGCGAACAGTGAATGTTGACAAAGTGGTCCTTATCGATTACTATGGACGAACAACAACAACGAAACATAGATCAAGGTAATATTCAATGTTGTCGTTGTGGCCATGTCAGTCAATGCCTGACTGCCTATCTAAAGTGTTCATAGTAGAGCTTTCAAGGCAGGTTTGACTAGGATGAAAGTGTAAAGTGTTACCTTCAAGAAGGACACTACTTCCACATAGATGAAATGGATCTTGTTTGCAATAGTTCTTGCTCTAGTTGTGCAATCTGACTTACTCTTTCCTGTCAATTTCATAATGCTATCCGACCACTTAGATCAATGAAGCCAATACAGTCAAGTCCATAAATTTGTCGCATTGAATTATGGCACGAAATGATGCAGGGCCCAAGAATCGAGCTTCAGAAAAACCTGCCCCCGGATATCACTCTGATAGACAATAAATAGACTTAGAACTACAGTATCACGATGTAGGAGAAATATACAGAAAGGGTGTCTCTAGGATGGCGATACATGTGACTGTGGTGCTGTACAAGACCCAGGGCATCTGATGATTTATCTCAATATTCCGGATATATATGACACGACATATATGACAAGAGCGACATGCTGCAGACGAATGACAGGGAAATCAAGTCACCGAACACTGGGTGAACGCTATATGATGGGTTGCTTGGACAGGGGAAGTAAGTAAGTACTTATAACATTGTCTGCCTCTTGGACGACTGCCTTCCATTTTACTCGCTAGTATCGTTCGAACTCTGAGATTCTTGGCAAAACTAATATGTTGAACATACATAGATTTATGAAAATGGCTCAGCTAAGGTGGACTGGATAAGTTGTTCGCATGCGAGATGAGCGCACCCTCAAGCAGTTGATATTTGGTGAGCTCATAGCAAGGAGAGGTGTGTGTGTGTGTGTGGGGGGCGGGGCGGGGGGGGGGGGGGATGCAGAAGAAACGCTACAGAAATCCTTGAAAATGTCTCTGAAAAGTTTCAATATTGATGCCACCTCTTGGGAGATCCTTGCACAGAACCGTACCGACTGGCGCGGTAGTATCACCGATGGTGCTCAGGTCCCAGAGAGGTACAGCCATCAAGGAGGCTCAACAAAAGCGTGCTGCCCGCAAAAGTAGCATGCACAACGTTTCCACAACCGGCTCCCCGCGTGTGTGCTCTGAATGAAGCAGAGAATGCCGTTCCAGGATTGGTCTTTACAGCCATCAGAGAAGACATTTCGCAGTAAAATTATAATGTCGTCATCTTCGGTTGCGATGGGCAATTATTATTATTATTACTATTACAAGCTGAGTCTTCACCAACGTAGTGTGTCTTGCTATGTGCCCAACATATCTGTCTAACACTTTAATTTTGATTCTTAAACTACCGAAAAAACAACCCTCTAGGGATCGCGTAAATATTTGTAACAGCGATTTGTTTTGACCAAAAAAATGTCAGAAATAATTAGGTAACTAATCTTATCCTTTATTTTCAACAACAATATCGACATATCTTGCTGTGGCCATTTTTTTTGTCACTATCACATAAACACTTCCACGAACGTTTTAGTAATGCTGAGATGTGAGCTGCTGTCAAATTCGATTAATTGCACTCGTGCGATAACTCGTGTTTTCGCGACATAAGGCGTGCTTGCGTCGGTTGGGCCTTATCGACCGGTGCAGATCATAGAAATTGGAACTGAACTAAAAACTTCAAAGAAAATCCCTCTCAAGATTGCTATGCGAACAGCAGTGACGAATATTAAGCCCCGATTCATGTTATTGTGTCCTAATAAACAATCGCATCCATCCAATTAAAGGTGCAGTTATTTTTATCTTTGTTCAAACTTCAGTAAAATGTTTGTTGGTATATGTAGTATATATGGTATTTATGGTATAGTATATATGGTATATAGGGTATGGTATATATGGCAAATGTGGTATATATGGTATATACGGTATGGTATACATGGTATATATGGTATGGTATATATGGTATGGTATATATTGTATGTATAGTATTTATGGTATGGTATATATGGTATGGTATATATGGCATGGTATATATTGTATGGTATATGTGGTATATATGGTATGGTATACATAGTATATGGGACATTTGGTATGGTTTAAATAGTATGGTATATATTGTATGTATGGTATATATGGTATGGTATATATGGTATGGTATATAAGTATATATGGTATGGTATATATTGTATGGTATATGTGGTATTTATGGTATTTATGGTATATATGGTATCGTATATTTGGTATATAGGATATATATGGTATATGTGGTGTATATGGTATATATGATATGTTTGAACAGTAGCGAAACGACAGGATAAACTGAGTTGTCCCAACAGTTTTGTGAAGAAACAGAGACGATATTCCTTTTCATAAACTGATGTGAAATAAATTCTTCTTCTTCTTCGTTCATCTCAATCTCCCGCTATCACGCTCTAAATATGGCTTTACAAGTAGCAGGATGTAGTCCAGAGAACGGAATGCGTTGTGTCGCTAGTTTACAGCTTGACTGCGATATTTGAACTTTTTGGTCCGACACATCCGTCTTTGGCAGCAAATAAATTATAAATTGAAATTGTAATGGTAATTTTTGTTAAGTGTAGTGACATGTTAGCAAACGCACGAAACGGAAAAGCTGATTGTGTCCAGCCTAACACAGCATAGGAAGCAGGTCAATTAGTAGCTAGCAGACGATCATTAGCGAGCAATTTTTTCTCACAGTCCAATAACGACAGATTATGCCGGCCTTCCCTGGCTGGATTTCTATTTTTAGAACAGGTGAACGATTATGTCCCTTTATGTTCATGACTCGGCTTACCCTAAAATTATCATTCCGCTTAGCAACAGTACATACAGTATTAGTACCAATTGCTTTTATTACATTGAATGAAAGGTCGTGAAGAAATGTTTTTGATCCAATGGGGTCGCCAATGAATTAAGTTTTAGTAGCCTTGGTCTATTGAATGATGGCACTGCAATTGATAAAATGATAATTCACAGACTCCAGGAGTTTGTATTCTGGTCATATAACATCTGCGCCTTTCGTTCAAACACACCTGTTGCAGCTGGCTATTTTGGACACTGGGTTTGTCTTCACCCTGCGATCCTTATTATCTTAGCCAGAGTACACTTGTGTTGCCTGTTTTCAGGGTAGCTGCTTTGGGCCGAAATAGGGTCTTGGTCAGCGGTAGCTCGCTGACCCAGATGGAAGCAGCCAGCTTCAAGTCGCTAGCTGCTTTCAGCTCATTCACTGGTGAATCTTCGCCCCCTCTTAGCATACATGAAGAAGTGGAATCAAATGCTTATAATAAACTAATTGAAGCACTATTTTCAATGAATTGATGTAGTTTAACTTCCATTTCTATATCTATATCTTCATTCCTTGGCTAAATCAAATATGGGTTCATTGCTGATAATTCCACCCTGAATATACCTTGAGCATTTAGTTTTATTGGTCTGAACAGATTTCTGCTTGATAAAATCATAAATTTGATAAATAATAAATGCTCTATTTACTAGCATTTGATTTATAAGTCTTAGTGTTTTGTGGAACGAGCTGCATCTGTAGGCTTTTTACAATGAACCCCCAACAGCCTCATCTTTACTTTGATGTTTTCAACTGCTCAAGCATTTTATTCTGAACCCCTTTAACTTTTCCATCTATGAAACCAAGCCAGGATTGTGCTTGGCCGCTGCGTCCTACGGTCAACCATGTTGTGTAGCACCTGCACTGTGACTATGACACCGACTGTTCAAGTCAAGACAATTCAGGGCTGTAGCTCGCTGACCTAGATACAAGCAGCCAGCTTTACGTCGCTGGCTGCTTTCAGCTCATTCACTGCTGCATCTTCGGCCCCTCTTAGGGTGATTGAGCACCTGTTTGTTTGCTCGGATTGCGGTGAAGTCGATGCTGTGGACCAGAACAGAACAAAGCAGAACAGAATAGGACAATACGCCCCAGAATATAAGAAATGCCACCACAACTAGCTACCAGAAACGATTAGCCACCAATCAATCAATTAATCAACCAACAAATCAACCAAGCTTATGACTCACACGGGGCTAAGATCATTTATCACAGATCGGCAGCATACACGAGTCCTGGGCTGCTCTTTCTGTCTCTCTTCATGCGTAACTATTTAATTTGTAGTTTCCTATATAATCCAGAAGAGGGTCGATTGAAATCAAAGAAAAGTTTCCTACAAACTGAATAGTTAACAGACCCGAATCCTGTGCAAAACTCCACCGACAAATGGCGTCAAAGATATGGCTAGGAATGGATGGAAATCAAAGAACTTGCGACAGGGCATACAATGCCATACCATGTGGGGAGAGCCCCGTACAGATTACGAATGGGAATGTCCAGGTGTAGATGAAACTTGAAAAAAAAATGGGGAAATGCGGATGACGATGTCAGCGAATGCGGAGCCATCCAAGACCCAGAACATCTGTATAACTGTCCAAAAGAATACAAGAATTATATACTTTGGCTGATCTCGTGGTAGCAAATTAAAGAGTTTCCAGGGCAGCCAATGTGTGGTCCAATACGGGATCCCGAGCGGTGCATGAGTTGCAGTGGCCATGTGCCCATAGCTGACTGCTACCGTCAGGCCCAGCGACCCATAGCTGACTGCTACCGTCAGGCCCAGAGACCCATAGCTGACTGCTACCGTCAGGCCCAGCGACCCACAGCTGACTGCTACCGTCAGGCCCAGCGACCCATAGCTGTCAAGACATTTCTACACATGACCGTGGTGATCCTGGATAACAGACTACAACAGGATAAAATTCGAGAATGGTCTGTAAGCTGGCAAATGGAGTTTAATGTAGATAAATGTACAGTCATCCGCATGGGTAGATCCAATATGGAACATAATTACAGAATGGGAGAGAACAATATTAGAAAGATAGATAAGGAAAGGGACCTAGGGGTTATAATAGATCATATAGGAAAGGTGAGTGAGCAAGTTAAGGTAGCAGTGAAAAAGGCAAATGCAATGTTAGGTATGATAAAAAGAAATATTAAACATAGGAGCAAGGAAGTGATCGTCAAACTGTTTAAAGCTTTAGATAGACCTAGATTGGAGTACTGTGTACAGATGTGGAGTCCTTATCATAGAGGGGATATAAACATGCTGGAAAAAATACAAAAAAGAGCGGCAAAGATGATAGTGGGATTCCAGAATTACAGTTATGAGGAAAGACTAAAAAAAACCGGCGTACAGTGTCTAGAAGAGAGAAGAATTCGTGGTGACTTAATACAGGTTTATAAGATGATCAGAGGAATGGATAAATTAGACTATGACAAGTTTTTTAAAATACAGCCACCCACAAAAACAAGAAGGCATAGCTACAAGTTGACTAAAGAGAGGTCCAGGTTAGATATTAGGAAATATTTTTTTAGTCAGAGAGTGGTGTCTGCTTGGAATGCATTGCCAGAGGAGGTAGTGCAGGCGGGGACAGTTAATGCATTTAAGAATAAACTGGATGCGCATAGATTTTAGAGCAAGGTGATGTAAATGTAACTGGTTGTATATAAACTCTGCAGGGTCTTCTAAACCAGAATAAAGACGTTAAGTTAAGTTAAGTTAAGGACAAACTGACTAAGGAAGAGAGATAGAAGAGAGAAGACTGACACGGTAACCCAAAAAGGTCATGGCGACGTTGGACGTTTCTGTAGACATTTATTGACGAACGACTAGGATTTTCTCTGTATTGCCTTTGTCGTTCACCAAGATTCTGCTCCATACAGAAGTTCTGACTTGACATTGAAATTAAACAATCTTAAATTAGTACCTCTACACCTCACGGTAGAAGAGGAGCGACTAAGTAAGTAAGTAAATTAGTATTAGTCTTTATTTCTTTGGATTTTCATACAACTTTGGCTGCCTTGGTTGTGTTTATTGTTATTCCTTCTCTACAAGTCTGCAACAGGTGGCATACAAGTCTTTATTTCTTACACAATGACTCCACCCCGCCTTTCAAAATGACTGATGGGGCAATGCGTGATGGAAGACGAAGCCCAGAGGCTTTAACATCTCGTATGTCGCCGGGAATGTTTGAAGTGCCGCGAAGGTGCGGGAGGTGAAGAGGGAGTGCGTGTTTAATCGTAGTAATTTAAGTACCATTTAATCTGCTTCTGGTTGCAGCGCCAAATGAACGAAGCGTATTTTTAGCCCGTGCTGTTGGATAAGCTATTAATGACTCGTGCATATCGTGTTGGTGTAGATTTAGTTCTTTGCGACAGTATTTAAAAAAAAAAAATTTTCTCAAATAAATAACATTTTTACTTTCAACACGTGTGGGTGTAATTCGGAGTGTGGGTAATGAAGAGTGTGGGTAATGAGGAGTGTATTGTTAACAAATTAATAGCGATATCCCTTTCCAGTGTACAAACCTTTACTATTACAAGTGAGATTGTGCAAACTCGTAGACTCACATATAATTTCCCCTAACTTATTTTCAATTAGGGAAGTAAGAAAAACAGAAATTTGCCACACGACTTTTCTATGATGTCCGTCCTTGGATTACTAGATATGCTTAAATTCGTACGCTCTTCCGCCTGCCGTGCATTTTAATGTCAACCGAGAAGTGCATGATTACACTTGTTGCTATGGTTATTTTTAAACAGCTTGCCGATCGTTGAGGCTGCGTGGCCTAGAGGTGAAACTCGCTTGGACTGTGTCTAGTTTGGCAGACACTGGCTTTTTTTCGGGCGATTGTTTCTCCACGTACCGGATGATAATACCAACCTGCCGTACTGCGCAATTGCCAAGAAACTTATAACAGCCAAATAGGTAGCGGTTGTATGAAAGGACGTTCTGTCAAGGAGATACTACTTACTGTCGATTGCTATAAAATGCAAACTATTAGTCGGACACATGTGAGCGTGTGTCTGGATATGCACGGCTTTAGTTACTCAAGAACATCGTTGTTGCTTAGTTATCAAAGTCTCATTGATATTGTATATTTTTAAAAATATAAAGACTTAACTTAACTTAACGTCATTATACTGGTTTAGAAGACCCTGCAGAGTCTGTATACAACCAGTTACATTTACATCACCTTGCTCTAAAAGCTATGCGCATCCAGTTTATTCTTAAATGCATTAACTGTCCATGCCTCCACTACCTCCCCTGGCAATGCATTACAAGCAGACACCACTCTCTGACTAAAAAAATATTTCCTAATATATAATCTGGACCTCTCTATAGTCAGCTTGTAGCTATCCCCTCTTGTTATTGTGGGTGGCTGTATTTTAAAAAAAACTTGTTATAGTCTAATTTATCCATTCTTCTAATCATCTTATAAACCTGTATTAAGTCACCACGAATTTTTCTCTCTTCTAGACACTGCGGGCCGGTTTTTCTGAGTCTTTTCTCATAACTGTAATTCTGGAATCCCATTATCATCTTTGTCGCTCTTTTTTGTATTCTTTCCAGCATGTTTATGTCCCCTCTATGATAAGGACTCCACACCTGTACACAGTACTCCAATCTAGGTCTAACTAAAGCTTTATACAGTTTGACTATCACTGCCTTGCTCCTATGTTTAATATTTCTTTTTATCATACCTAACATTGCATTTGCCTTTTTCACTTCTACCTTAACTTGCTCACTCACTTTTCCTGTACGATCTATTATAACCACTAAGTCCCTTTCTTTATCTATCTTTCTAATATTGTTTTCTACCATTCTGTAATTATGTTCCATATTGGATCTACCCATGTGGATGACTACATTTATCTACATTAAACTCCATTTGCCAGCTTACAGACCATTCTCGAATTTTATCTAAATCCGACCTCAAAGGTAGATACGGAAATATCTGAGGCAATGAATGTCACTGTGCATGAGGCACACAGTAGGGTTCGTTCTAGTAATCCCTTCATAACCTGACGCTGAAAGATAAAACAGAAAATGCGAGAAGAAGAAGAAGAAGAAGAAGAAGAAGAAGAAGAAGAAGAATACGAATAAGAAGAAGAAGAAGAAGAAGCAGATGGATATTTTATACCCTGGCGAAAAAGTTCACGTTTAATTCACACAAATGAACATTTATTTTGTAATTGTTCTGTTATTTCACCTGCGTCGGGGAAACTACCTCATCAGGGTTAGGGTAGTCGCCCATTGCAAGCGATAATAGCGATATCATTAGATGGATTGTGTCTTGATGATGTAACTTGCGCTGTATTTAGATTATAGAGACGAGACTCTGCGCTGGTCATCAACCTCCCTCTCTCGTCCCGAGCTACCTTAACCCAGTGACAAGACGATGAGTCGAGGCGGCTTAGTGGTTCGGAACGAATCCAGAGGTCATTGAAGACAGCAAAAAGAGGCAATAAACACCAAAATGGAACGTATCAACATATATCTTAACCCGTAGTTTTTACACGTTCTGAAACCTGCAGTAGAAAATAATAGTTTGAGGCCAAGATTCAGCAGTGCGTAACCTGACATCAGTCAACGACTCATAACTAACTGGCTGCTCGCATTAGGTTCAGCGATAAACTGACAATGGCCCTATTCATCCTCTACTTGGTGAGCCTGGAGATAGGCTGCACTAGTCACTTGTGTGGTATATTCAAGGGATAGGGATGTCAGTGAGAAGGCGAACCCGGTACTCAAAGAAAAGTCAGCGGAAGTCGAGTCTGTCAGGTGAGGTCAGGCCATCCCGTAACCGGTGAGGTGGTTGGGGCACACATGAAGACATCCTCACAACTCCACGCCACCCTTCTCTGTCAGTGGCCGCTGCCTGTGCCTCTTCTGGTCGGAGATTGGTCCATTCTTTTATGTTGTCCTCCATCCTCTTTTTGAGACGGTCTCTTCGTCGTCTATCTTGCACCTTTTCGTGGAGGGTCGTATTTTCAAGGCCATTTGATCTCGATATGTGACCGTACCAATCGCGTTTTAGATTTTTTGACAGTTGCCAAGAGATCTTCAAAGGCCCTATTGCTGTTATAATTCTATATCGTATTTCCTCATTTGTAACTCGATCTTTGTACGTGACGTTTAAAAGTCTTCGGAAACATCTCATCTCCAAGGCCTGTATCCTTCGCTGAAAGTCAGCTGTAACTATCCATGTCTCACAAGCATAGAGGAATATTGGCAGGACCAGTGTACGCATTAATCTGATTTTCGTGCACAGTGCTAACCGTTTATCTTGCCAGATTTTGTTAAGCCGTTCAAGCGCCGCTATTGTCTGTGCTATTCTGGCCAACACCTCACATTTTGATCCTTCATCACTGACAATTGACTCCAGATATTTTAAACGGTCAACCACTTCGAGTTCCTGACCGTTAGCTTTTATCCTGCTGTTGAAGCCCTCGGCGTTGTTGGTCATTAATTTTGTCTTTCCAGCGTTTATCTCCATACTATAGTCAAGAGCTGTTTCATCGAGTCTTCTGACCCATTCCTGGAGTTCTGCTTCTGAACCCACCAACCCGTGGATGTCATCTGCAAAACGAAGGTTGGTAATCGTTCGGCCCCCTATCTTGACACTACCAATGTGACCTCCAAGTGACCCACTCATAATTCCCTCAAGGAATATATTGAAAAGAGGTCTATCGACTAATCGGGAAATCGAGATCTGTCGGTTCGAAAAGAGCAGTTATCGTAGCTTCGCTGTAAACTACAAGAAAGTATCACAACGTTATTTTCAGGGCAAACGTCGAAAAGGAACAGGAAAAACAATAATAATAGTTGAATTGAAACGTGTGTGAATAAAGGTAAATTAATTTTTAGCGTGTACAATTTCGTTCGACTTTGTTTTTGCATTATCAATTTTAATTCGGGTGAATTAAACAAGAGCAGTGGATTTCTGAAATGCCTCGTTTGGTCTCCATATTGTATTATATTGTATTATATTATATTATTGTTGTTGTTTAATGCCCACAATGATTACGTTTACTCTCTTGTGTGCCCTGCAGTAGGTTTCCTCACATTCCGAGCTTGCTAGTGAAGGTGGATTGCAGTTTTCCAGGAGGTTGTTCTATGCTTCGCTTCATCTGCCTGATGCTCACTACTACGGGGATCGCGTCGATTCATATCATGTCAGCCAGACTGCCATGAAAACAGTCTGTTTCCAGGAAACGCTACATGGAAAACAGATAGTGGTCAAGGTCATACTATTGTGCTGACCCCGACGCTACGTTCTGTCAGTATATCGTGCCTAACCCTGACGCTACGTCCTGTCAGTATATTGTTTCTGACCCTCCGCTACGTCCTGTAAGTAAAGTGTGCCTGACCCTGACGCTACGTCCTGTCAGTATATTGTGCCTGACCCTGGCTAACATTGTCTGATCTGTGTGTTTTATCTGATACTGGCTAACATTGTCTGATCAGTGTGTTTGGCTTGACCAGACGTTAGCCTGATCGTCCCTCAACATATTGTTAAAAATGTTTGCAAAAACGTCAAAACACACACTTAACAGTAGTCAAAGGAGTACATGCTTGTCAGTACAGTATTAGCGTCGTAGACCGCCCCCATCCACCAAAAACATTGTTTCTCGTGTAAGACAGTTAGAGAAGAACATCAAATGTTTTTGTAACACCCAATATAGCGAAAAAAGTCGAGTTTGTCTCTCCATTCACATTATCTATTGTCCATCATCTCATGACCCATCTCAGAAGACATTTTCACTTCACATCATCTTTCCTCGCTCAAAGATTTGTTTGAAATGTGTTATCATTAATACGTGCAAAAAAGAATTTGAAGAAAAAAATAAAATTAACACAACAAAATTTGGAGCAACATTGTTTGCAGTTTGGGTTAAGCATTATTACGTGGAATAAAGAATTTCTTCTTCTTTTTCTTCTTCGTACGCTGTCAGACGTCAACTTGTATTTGTTCGAAGAAAGCAGCTGTCATCCTGAGGCTGTCGACACTGCCATAGAGCTTGTCTAGTGTTGGCACTGGTGATGGCCACATGTGCTTTCTCTGGTCCTCGTATGTCGGGCAATTTTGCAGCAGATGTTCGGCGGTCATTTTCCCTGTACCACAGCTGCATTCGTCAGTGCCACCTATTCTTCAGTTTATTGAATAGATGGTACACTGAGGACCAGGTCATCCTCATAGCCCAGGAGATAGAAGATGCCTACCAGGCACAGAAACACACAGTAGCTGTTTGGGTGGATCTGGAAAAGGCATTTGACAAAGTCTGGAAGGATGGACTTAGAGTCAAGCTAAGAAGAAGTGATGTTTGTGGGAAGATGTACAAGTGGATCAACCACTACCTCAAACAAAGAACGGCCAGAGTCCAAGTACAAGGGCAGATGAGCAAAAAGGTGACACTCGAGCAGGGAGTACCCCAAGGGGGAGTACTGTCACCCACACTCTTCCTGGTATATATAAACGATATTACAGAGAATATACCAAGAAGAGTCCATAGCTCAATGTTTGCAGACGATCTGGCTATGTGGACCTCTGAAAAGAATCTCACCATAGCAAGAAATCGGATGCAAACGGCCCTAACATCGCTGGAAGAGTGGGCGAACTCATGGCTGGTCAAAATAAACGAGGAGAAAACCACGTGCACAATATTCTCGCTCTCATTAAAACCCCAAAGTACCAAATTAAGCCTAAATGGCAAAATCCTGCAGCCAAACGACAACCCAACCTATCTGGGAGTCACATTTGATCGGCGCATGACATGGAAAAGTCAGATTGAGAGAAACCGAATGAAAGCCAGAGAAAGAATGGCGATCATGAGGAAACTTGCTGGCACAAGCTGGGGAGCAGACGAAGGCATACTAAAGAAACTGTACACTGGAAGAGTGAGACCAGTTCTCGAGTATGGCATCGCGGCATGGACAACAGCAGCGAAGGCGAACTTCGATAAAGTTAACAAACTTCAAAACCAAGCCATGAGAATTATAACAGGTGGCATGAAGTCAACGCCAATTGTAGAACTTGAAAAGATTACAAAACTGCAATCCATGACCGACAGAAGAGACTGCAGAGCCCAGCTGCAGTCAGAGAAACTCCGAAGACTGACGGACCATCCAATGTACCAGAGGCTAAACAATTTGGGAACTGGGAAACTAAAGCGGAGAAACTTTGCAGAAATAGCCAAAGCAAAGATGCACGAAGATCCCATAAACGCACTAACAACACCAAAACCCATCACTACTGTACGAAAACCTACTTGGAGGCAGGATATATTTCCAGAGGTGGTAGAAAATATACCAGGTATTGCAAACAAAAACAGCCAGACCGAAAAAGAAAGGAGAGACACTACCCTAAGCTTCATAACGAAAAGCTACCCAAGCATGGACTGGACCCATGCATACACCGACGGTTCTGTAACAAACACTACACAGAACGGAGGGGCAGGAGCATTCCTGAACCTACCAAATGGCAGAAAAATAACACTGTCATTCGCTACTGGTAAGTACACAAGCAATTTCAGAGCGGAGGCAGAGGCACTGAGGGCGGCAGTGGAAGAAATGGCAACACACAGTGAAAATGAGAGCCACATAGTCTTGCTGACAGATGCTCTCGCCGTAGTCACAGCGCTAAAAAGCCAGAAAAACACTGAGCTTAATGACTTAAGAGCAGCACTCTGCAAACTGTGCCAGCTGTCCGCACCAAAAAGGGTAGTGGTACAGTGGGTTCCGTCACACTGCAACATCCAAGGCAACGAGGAGGCAGACAGACTGGCAAAAGAAGGTGCAAGGCTACCACAAACAGATACCAGTATGACGTACGAAGAGTCAAAACGGCTTATCAAAGCCAGGTACATTACCAAATGGGAAACCGAACATACTGGTTACACCAAAAACGATGCCTATTACCAGTTGAACCGAAGAGAGCAGGTCGTTGTCTTCAGACTTCGCACTGGCCACAATAGACTGAGGCACCACCTATTCAACAAATTGAAGATAGGGTGTACCGACGAATGCCCGTGCGGTACTGGTAAAATGACCACTGAACATCTGCTGCAGAACTGCCCGACATACGGGGATCAGAGAGAGCAGATGTGGCCATTGCCAGTGGAACTGCAAGACAAGCTCTATGGTAGTGGCGAGAGTCTCAGGATGACCGCCGCTTTTTTCGAAAAAATAATGGTTACTGTCTGACTGTGTACGCAGAAGAAGAAGAAGAAGAAGAATAGATGGTACTTCAGTCTATTGTGGCCTGTGCGGAGTCTGAAGAGCACGACCTGCTCTCTTCTGTTCAACTGGTAATAGGCATCATATTTTGTGTAGCCAGTATGTTCTGTTTCCCATTTGACCGTGTACCTGGCTCTAATAAGCCTTTTGGACTCTTCGTAGGTCACACTAGAATCTGGTTGTGGTAGCCTTGCACCTTCTTTTGCCAGTCTGTCTGCTTCCTAGTTACCTTGGATGTTACAGTGGGATGGAACCCATTGCACCACTACTATTTGTGGTGCGGACTGCTGGCATAGTTGACAGAGTACTGCTCTTAAATCATTAAGTTCAGTATTTTTCTGGCTTTTTGTGCTGTAACTACGGCAATGGCATCTGTAAACAGGACTATCTGGCTTTCATTGCTTTAGCCTGTCAGCATTGCTTTTACTGCAGCCTTCAGTGCCTCTGCCTCCGCCCTGAAATTACTTGAGAATTTTCCAGTTGCTACTGACAGTGTTATTTTTCTACCATTTGTTAGGCTCAGGAATACCACTCCCCCTCCATTCTGTGTTGTGTTTGTTACACAACCGTCGGTGTATACATGGGTCCAGTCTATGCTTGGGTAGTTTTTGGTTATGTACCTCAGGGTTATGTCTCTTCTTTCTTTTTCAGTCTGGCTGTTCTTGTTTCCAATACCTGGTATATTTTCTACTACCTCCGGAATGAAATGCTGCTTCCATGTGGGTTTGCGTACAGTAGGGATGGGCTTTGGTGTTGTTATGGTGTTCAAAGGGTCTTCGCTGTTTTTTGCTTTGGCTATTTCTGCAAAGTTTCTCCGCTTCAGTTTCCCATTTCCAAATCTATTTAGTCTCTGATGCATTGGATGGTCTGTCAGTCTTCTGAGTTTCTCTGCTTGCTGCTGGACTCTGCTATCTCTTCTGTCGGTCATGGATTGCAGATGTGTAATCTTTTCAAGTTCTACAATTGGCGTTGACTTCATGCCTCCTGTTATAACTCTCATGGCTTGGTTTTGAAGTTTGCTAATTTTATCGAAGTTCGCCTTTGCTGCTGTTGTCCCTGCCGAAATGCCGTACTCGAGAACTGGTCTCACTCTTCCAGTGTACAGTTTCTTTAGTATACTTTCGTCTGCTCCCCAGCTTGTGCCAGCAAGTTTCCTCATGATTGCCATTCTTTGTCTTGCTCTCATTCGGTTTCTCTCGATCTGACTTTTCCATGTCATGCGCCGATCAAATGTGACGCCCAAATAGTTTGGGTTGTCGTTTAGCCGCAGATATTTGCCATTAAGACTTATTTTTGTATTTTGTGGTTTGTTTGAAAGGGAGAAAATCGTACATGATGTTAGGGCCTGCTGCATCCGATTATTTGCTACGGTGAGATTTTCTTCAGAGGTCCACATGGCCAGATCGTCTGCAAACATGGAGCTGTGCACTCTTCTTGGTATATTCTCTATGATGTTGTTTATATACACCAGGAAAAGTGTGGGCGACAGTACTCCCCCTAAAAGTACTCCTTTGCTCCAGTGCCACCTTTTTGCTCATCTACCCTTGTACTTGAACTCTGGCTGTTCTGTTTTCGAGGTAGTAGCTGATCCATCTGTACATTTTCCCACAAACTTCACTTCTTCCTAGCTTGACTTGAAGTCTCTCTTTCCACACCTTGTCAAATGCCTTCTCTAGATCCACACAAACCGCTACTGTATGCTTTTTCTCTTGGAAAGCGTCCTCTATTTCCTGCGCTATAAGAGTGATCTGGTCCTCAGTGGATCTGTTTTGCTTCCAGGTGCTACATCAGTCTGGTGTTTATCATACGCTCCATCAGTTTACCTACACTGCTCAGTAGACTAATAGGCCTGTATCCATTTGGATCTGTTCTATCTTTTTCTTTCTTTGGTACTGGTAATTAAGAATTTAATACAAAAATAAAATAAACAACACAATTTGGAGTATTACTGTTTGCAGTTTAGGATAAAAGAAATGTCCTTTTTGCAGTCACAGCGTAATGAACAGTTCTTTGAATCGATGTCATTCCGTTGAGTTTGCAACGATAGTTAAGAATTACGATGCTAATCTCAATATACATTTGATCAACTTCAGTGTTTCTAGGGACATCTCAAAATAAATACAAAAATGACAACCAAATCTGTCGGTCTTTTAGGATCCCAAGTGAAGTGAAATATGACATTAATGGATTAATATTTGTTTCTATGCTACTATACATTGACAAAAATGCAATTGTCAAGTGTTATGAATACTCATCATTACTCTCTGGCGCAGAAACTTGGACACGGAATTTCAAGTTTGAGAAGAGTGGAGCCTTCGAAATGTGGGTATATAAAAGAGTGGGTCGCATTTATTGGAAAGAGAAGAAAACTTATGGAGGCATCCAAAAAGTTCTGGGTGAAAAGAGAATTAATGACCAAAATCAAGGTTAGACAATTAAGTTATTTTGACCAAATAACAAGACATAACTCCTTGTTAAAGACCATACTAGAGGGTAGGATGAAAGACAGTCGTTCAAGAAGTAGACAACGTTTTAAGTGAGTGGATAACATCAGTAGAGAGACTGGAAAAAGATGGTACCATTACGGCAAGAAATATAGTACACTGGAGATCCATTGCAGCCGACCTTTGATGCGGAGACAGCACTTGAACTGAACTGAACTACTCGATGAAACGTCAGACGTTGCTAACATGTCGCGTGCATTACTCGATGAAACGTTGGTATAATGCCTTAAATATATATCTCCAAGAATTCAGAATAAATTTGAACCATGCATATTTTTTTTTAAAGTGTCGTACTTGATTCCAATTGTTTGAGTAGTCGATGGAGTTATAGAGGCCTAGGACTGCAGGCAGCTTCGTCACTGTTATCGCCAGGTCGTGTGTCGGATATGTTTGTTTAATTCACACGCCAATAGAAAAACACATTATGCCTTACCGAGGATTCGATCCGCTACCCTCCTTGTCAACAGACAAGCAACGAAACTGTTCGACCATCGTGTCAAAACGACTTATTTTTACTACATCACTCCCAAAACCCTTTAAAGGTGATTTTCTAACTCATGAATATATATGTGTGTGTTTTTGTGTAAGAACAGCTGTACGCCAAGCCAGGTCGTCTATATGCAATCAGGAATCAAGAAGATGTGTCGAGGTATTCTATTACAGAGAAGTGTAGCCTCACTTATAAACTCACTCACACTCAGCTACAGAAAACAACAGCAGGCATGCACTGTCGGTGGTTGAAATGAATGGAATACCAAGCCTTACATTTCACTTCCAAACCTCCAAGAGCCTGCCAGACGAAAAGTAAACCCGAACCCAGATAAATTCTGTTCTGATTGGCCGATAATGATCTAAATGAATGTAATGTGTGCCTCCATTGGCTGAAGAATATATTATAGTTATCAGCTCGCGGAAGACTTGCACGTGTCTGTTTTTAAAAAAAAAGGGGGGGGGGGGGGGGGGGGGAAAGAAGACCCAAAAAAAAACAAAAGAAAGAAACACACACACACACACATACACACACGCACGTACACATACACATGCGTCTCAACTTCCAGCTTGGGTTTCCTCTCTCCGACTCACTAGCTGCGCAGATAGCTTCGTTGTTTTATGTGTTCTTAAGCAAACGGAGGTAACTGAGTTTGTTTCATTCCTGGAAGGACGAATGCTGATATTAACGGGTATGTACTTAACATTACGATTCTCCTACCGGTTCAACGTCTTTCACACTCAATTAATAACACACATGTCCCTCACACATTCGGCTGTCTGCCTCGTGTTCTCTTGTCACTGTACAGCTTATCTATCTTTCAAGCAATCTCATCTATTATCTTCACACGTTTTAGAGTCTGGCTCGCGCTTCTGTCGTCGGTAGGCAGTTTATTTATCATTCGAACAACCACGTACTTTATCCTCACAGATTTGGCTATCTGTATAGTGCTTCTGTTGTAATCCAACGTTTTGTCACTCAAATTACCACATTTATTCCTTAATAAACGTTACGACATATCTCAGGTTTCTGTTACCGTCATACATATATATCATATCATAATCATATCATATCATATCATATCATATATATATATATATATATATATATATATATATATAGATTATATATGTATATAATCTTCTAAACACTGGTTGTAATGTCTGAGCATGTCACTCCGATGCATCTTATCCTCTGGTTGATCAGTCAAAAGACTGGTTGTAAGGTTGTCTGAGCATATCTCTCCTGTGGGCCCTATTCTCTGGTTCGTCAGTCTTAAGTCTGGTTGTGGGGTTATCTGATGTTGTTTCTCCATTTGACCTTATCCCGTGCAGCTCTTCTCATTTCAGCATAGCTTCGTAGCGTCTCTGAATGTTTGAGATTAATACATGATTTTCTTTGTTGTCTCAATTCTTATTATCTCCTAATCGTGCCATCTAGTATCTTATGTAGAAGACTTGAATGTCTGCTATTTTGGCCCAGACAGCTCAATCTGAGTTTCTGTATAATTTTCAATCTTTGTCTTTGTGCATCTACCTCAGTGACGATATTGTCAGTGTATTTTCGCTTTCCCTAGCTCGCTCGTTCCATTCTACGATAGCACCACATTTCAAACGCTTCCAAGCTTTTTTCATCCTTCTTTGCTTCCAAGTCCATATTTCAGTCCCGTTCAGTGCAACTGGCCATGCATGTGTAGTGATTACTCTTTTCCTCAATTATATTCTGATATTCTCTGTTTTTCTCTGAAGTACTCTTTTTTTCAATGCACTCTTTGTCCTAATTTCCGTCTCATTTCATGCATGTTTTGTGAAGGTTTTCCCCAAATATTTAAACTTCTGTACTTAGATTATTTCCCCATTGATGAAATTGTTGCTTGTCTATTACAATAGTCATTGTTTTCAACCTGATTATTTTCATGACAAACTTTTTGGCTGCGCTGTTTATTTTTTAAGCATCATTTGCTACTGATCCTCCCACTATGGCTTGATTATCATCAAATTTGATGGCAATAACTTTCATTCCATCGACTTTGGCGCCTCTACTACAACTCCGAACTCTTTCCATCATCATCACAGAATATGAGTTATAGAGAATTGATGAAAGCCAGCAACCTTGTCGTACCCCATGTCTTATTGAAAATGGTTATGTTAGTCCTTTGATTGAACTAATTACCTCTTCACAGACTTCTATAGCCAACATGCAGTTTATCACGCATTTTACTAATTCACTATCGAGTCGAATCATTGTCTGACACTTTATCTATCTATCTATCTATCTATCTATCTATCTATCTATCTATCTATCTATCTATCTATCTATCTATCTATCTATCTATCTATCTATCTATCTATCTATCTATCTATCTATCTATCTATCTATCTATCTATCTATCTATCTATCTATCTATCTATCTATATGTCTGTCTGTCTGTCTGTCTGTCTGTCTGTCTGTCTGTCTGTCTGCCTGTCTGTCTGTCTGTCTATCCCATTCCATCCTATCTCATCTGGTCCATCAAACTTATCTATCTTATCTATCGTTTCTATCATATCTATCGTATCTATCGTATCTATCTAACTATCTATCTATCTATCTATCTATCTATCTATCTATCTATCTATCTATCTATCTATCTATCTATCTATCTATCTATATATCTATATATCTATCTATCTATCTATCTATCCATCTATCCATCTATCCATCTATCCATCTATCCATCTATCCATCTATCCATCTATCCATCTATCCATCTATCCATCCATTCATCCATCTATCTATCTATCTATCTATCTATCTATCTATCTATCTATCTATCTATCTATCTATCTATCTATCTATCTATCTATCTATCTATCTATCTATCTATCTATCTATCTATCTATCTATCTATCTATCTATCTATCTATCTATCTATCTATCTATCTATCTATCTATCTATCTATCTATCTATCTATCCGTCTGCCTGCCTGCCAGATTGCCTGCCTGACTGTCTGTCTGTCTATCTGTCAGACTTAATGACTGCCTGTCTGTCTGTCCGACTGACTGACTGCCTGCCTGTCTGTGTCTGTCTTTCGTTATATATGTCTATATGTTTGTCTATCTTTCTGTGTCTCTCTCGCTCTCTCTCTCTCCATCTATCCTTCTATCCTCCATCTATCCATCCACCCATTCACCCACCCATTCACTTACCGATTCACCCATCCATTCACCCATATATTCCCCCATCCATTCATCCATCCATCCATCCACCCAACCATCCATCTTCAGTTCACTTGTGTCGTTATGCGTCGAGGGAAGGTGTGACCTCTTTCGTTTTATATTTTTGGGCGAGTGAATATCTGGTGGTGGCTTGCCAGGCCAATCCCAGTATCTGTTTCCAACGGTTAGGTTGGTAGGTTGGAATATACGATCGTCAATTTTTGGGACTGGTGGTGGCGGAAGCGCAAATTAGAACAAGGTAGACCCGCAGCCTGTCAGGTGCCATCTATGTCTCTCCGCTAACCACATAACCAAGACCCGCTGTTACAGCCGCACAGTTCCCCCTTTTGCGACATATTCTCAGTGTTGCGAGAATCCCTGGAATAATTGGAGAGGATTTTTAACTTGAATTTTGACCGAGCAGAGGCTGTTAAGTCTACTCTTTTCGATTTCCATCTGGCAAGGGAATTTTAGCGTGCGCGACACTGCACGCGGGTGTCTGATCTCACTAATCAGAGATTAGAGGACTTTAACCAGGTGATCCACGTGAAAAGATCCCGGTCTCCAACGAGATTTGACCCCGCGACCACCAGCACACGAGGCAAATACCTTACTTCGAGACCACTGGGTTCCCCTGACAACATATCTTACAATGCCATATATCCGACATATTTGCTGGAACAAGGGTCCTCCATATATGTTAAAGAGATTCTCAGTATCACGTTTTCCTCAATGCATAAATATGGCTGTACGCTCTACCGATTATTTTACATTACAAAAATAAACGTGCCTTGAAGTTTAGATATTCCGGAGGGAGTCAATTAGATGTGAATAGGCAGCTGTCTCACATTTCTCTTTTCGCCATACAGCTATCCGTCTCACATTTCTCTTGGCCTTATTCAGCTATCTGTTTCACATTTCTTTTGTCGCCATACAGCTATCCGTCTCCCATTTCTCTTGTCGCCATACAACTATTTCTCACATTTCTCTTGTCGCCATACGGCTATCTGTCTCACATTTCTCATGTCGCCGTACAGTGGTCTGTCTCATATTTCTTCCTCCGATTTCTGTCTCCCATTTCTTCTTCCCAGTTATGTCTCCCATTTCTGTCTCCCATTTCTTCCTCCCAGTTATGTCTCCCATTTCTGTCTCCTATTTCTTCCTCCCAGTTATGTCTCCCATTTCTGTCTCCCATTTATTCCTCCCAGTTATGTCTCCCATTTCTGTCTCCCATTTCTTCCTCACATTTCTGTCTCCCATTTCTTCCTCGCATTTCTGTCTCCCATTTCTTCCTCCCAGTTATGTCTCCCATTTCTTCCTCACATTTCTGTCTCCCATTTCTTCCTCGCATTTCTGTCTTCCATTTCTTCCTCGCATTTCTGTCTTCCATTTCTTCCTGACATCTCTGTCTCCCATTTCTTCCTCATATTTCCATAGTCGCTGTACAGTGACGTGTCTTGCTTTTCTCTTGCCACAATACAGTTTATCTCTCAAATAAGCACATTTATTTGCAATATAAACTTGACTTTGTCTAATGCATCTCTTGTCACCATTCGATTTATAAGTTGGGTTACTGAGTGCGCCACGTTGTCACTGTGCTTATCATCAGCGAACATCTTCTACTATTTGTCTGTATGACCTCACTGCTTGGGTGAATATCTGTGTGGTCGGTTTATTTCATTAATTGAACAAATATTTCAGCATCTGGTGGTGTGTTTAAGGCATGTATTCTGCCTTGATCTCTTCTTGGCATGGTTGAGTATGTTTCTTCCTTATCTGACCTTTTTGAGTGCTTTCCCATTCCTACCCCTTGTCTCTCTCTCTCTCTCTCTCTCTCTCTCTCTCTCTCTCTCTCTCTCTCTTTCTCTCTGTCATTTGTTACTGAAGTAGATTTTCTTAATTGTTTATTTTCGTATTATTCTTCATTAGCAGGGGATTCCGTGGCGAAGTTGTTAAGCCGTCGGCCTCGTGATCAGGTGGTGTGGGTTTGACTCCGAACTCTGCCGTCTTTTTCACGGGTGCTTTGATGCGGAGTCCTCTGCATCTCGTAGTCGCCCCCTAGTCGTCTTGTCCTTGGCTTGCCACTGGGGCGGGCGGCACGAGACGAGAGAGTGAGGATCAAAAGTAGCGCAGTTTATCCTTACTAAAAATAGCGCTAGAAAAATAAATTATGCCATCATCGTCTACGATAGACGGCGGCCTTTGCCTTTGCCTTCATTGGCATCAGCTCATTTTGTCAAGGGACTGAATAAATTCGGTCTTTCCAGTTCTGCCTATCAAATACAACCGCCTTCAGCCCAGCATAAGTCTTCATCGCCATGTATGTGCCTCCTTGTGTCCTCTCTTACGTTATGTTTTGTCTTCTAAGACTTTCTTCACTTTCTTCTCATGATGTAGGCTGTGGCACCATCATGTCTGTTGTTGTTGTTGTTGTATCTTTTGTATTTGTTCCTCTCCCACTTCTGCCATCGCACTTTTATTTCTTCTCTGTCAACCTCGCTTTTTTTTCATCTTTTTGTCACACCACATCTCAAAAGCCTTCAAGTACTTCACCTGTCTTGTTTTTTTTTGGTACATTTTTAAGAACCGCTCAACGCTAACATGTAGTCTTGCAATGAAATTTTTAAAAAAATACTCTATCATTACTCCATTTAAATACAGCTGAGGGGAGAGCAGCCTAACGTCTGGTCAGGCAAATCATATTGGACAAGACCGACAACTCGACGTCCTCGTAGTTTTCCTTGGAAACGGGTTATTTTCATGGCAGCTTGGCTAACGAGGTGGAGTGATCCACGTAGTAGTGAGCGACACGCATATAAAGATAAGCATGTGGCGAACACCTGAAGGACCACTGTCCACCTTTATCAGCACGCTCGGGGTGTGAGGGAAACTACTGCAACCCGCCACTTAACCCCATTTTCAGTGAGCACAAAAGAGTAAACTTACTCATTGTTGACCAATAACAACAACAACAATTGAATCATAACGTTTTATAGGGGACGGCGTGAGCTAGTGGTTAAGTGACACGGTTCACAACCCAAAGGTGCTGGGTTCGATCCCCATCACTGCACCGGCCGTCACCCCGGGGAAGCAAGCCCTTAGAAAATGCAGGAGGAAGCAGACGCCTATATAAAATGATTGATGAAGTCGGATGCACTGGGCCGACAGGCGCAAAATAAAAAACAAAGTGCAACGCACTACGCCTTTGGGATTAGAGAAATAAGGCGAACGAAATAAAACAAACAAACCGTGTTTTTTTCTGATGTTTCGGTATTCGTCCAGAAAAGTACATAATCACGTTATGTCATAGTTTACAGCGATACTGCAATATCTGCCCCTTTCGGCCCGACACAACCGGTTTCAGCTGACATTTTTGGTTAATGGGTTTGCCTTCCTTCTGTGATTCCTATTCCCTAGGCTAGACTACACGAGTGCAGTTTGTTTCCAGGGCCGCCATTTGGAGGCGGAATAGAATCTTGGTCAGCTCTGATTCCCTATGCGTCGCTTGCTGTTGTCCGTTCATCCACTGCCCCATAGACTTGTATTTTAATTGCATCTTATCTGTATTTCTAACAATTTAAAATGCGTTTGAGGACTTCCACTGTTCAGGAATTTGTACTGAATAGAGGCATGTATTAAACAGCTGTGACAGATAAATTGCTAGAGTTTCTCCCTCTGCCTTAAGGGCGTCTAACGTTATCTCCTCTGATCCTGGAGCAATGAATGATTTTTAATGCTTAATGACCTGCAGGATTTCCTCATGTTTAATCGGATCAGCGGGTTCTCCCTCTATAGCTGCCAACATTTTGGATCAGCGGGGTCTCCCTCTATAGCTGCCAACATTTTGGATCAGCGTGGTCTCCCTCTATAGCTGCCAACATTTTGGATCAGTGGGGTCTCCCTCTATAGCTGCCAACATTTTGGATCAGCGGGGTCTCCCTTTATAGCTGCCAACATTTTGGTACAGCTGGGTCTCCCTCTATAGCTGCCAACATTTTGGATCAGCGGGGTCTCCCTCTATAGCTGCCAACATTTTGAATCAGTGGGGTCTCCCTCTATAGCTGCAAACATTTTGGATCAGTGGGGTCTCCCTCTATAGCTGCAAACATTTTGGATCAGTGGGGTCTCCTTCTATAGCTGCCAACATTTTGGATCAGCGGGGTCTCCCTCTATAGCTGCCAACATTTTGGATCAGCGAGGTCTCCCTCTATAGCTGCCAACATTTTGGATCAGCGAGGTCTCCCTCTATAGCTGCAAAAATTTTGGATCAGTGGGGTCTCCCTCTATAGCTGCCAACATTTTGGATCAGCGAGGTCTCCCTCTATAGCTGCAAACATTTTGGATCAGTGGGGTCTCCCTCTATAGCTGCCAACATTTTGGATCAGTGTGGTCTCCCTCTATAGCTGCCAACTTTTTGGATCAGTGGGGTCTTACTCTATAACTGCCAACATTTTGGATCAGTGGGGTCTTACTCTATAGCTGCCGACTTTTTGGATCAGTGGGGTCTCACTCTATAACTGCCGACTTAGTGGATCAGTGGGGTCTCCCTCTATAGCTGCCAATTTGTTGTTTCTTCACGACTGCAAAGTATGGAACTTGCTTAAAACAAATGCTGTTTCTGTTTGTGTGTCTAAGAATCGGCGTCAATACACTCCGGGCATTCCCATAGGTGCTCAGTGTCTCTCTCAGCAAACGACGTAAGAAATGGATGCTGATGGTCCCTGTAGCTCGTTGGTTGTACACTCTCCTGCGCCGTCCTCTCATCAACCCACTCCGCTCGAACCTCATTTAATGTCGAAACTTTACAGCCTGTGGATTGCTGCTTCATCTATTGCAGTGTCCTCATCTACCAGGCGATCATTGATTCTAAAATGTCACTCCTATCCATAACTAACGTTCCCATCATGGGAGCTTGTGAAGCCAATATGTCAGCTCTTTCGTTGCCCTGAACCCCATTATGAGAGTAGACCCATGCCAAGCCCTGGAGGTTTGAGGCCTCAACAGCTGCTATCCACTCGTACTTAGTTAGCACGCCACATATTTTTTTACGAAAAATTTGCATCTCGCTATGGTAGTCGACTTTCAAAATTTGTAACTTTACTGTTTTGTTTGTCAATAAATATGATTTTCTTGTGTGTAGTAAACTATGCCTTCTGTACCTTCTGAAGTACGGCTTGCACGTCAGTCACGATGACTGCCTTTGCTAGAGAAGTCTCAGATTTCCATCTCAGCGCTCTCACTGCTTCCATCTCCATTCTCAAGCTGGAAATTGTTGACATGTAAGCTTTACTGCACTCGGCAATGACCTGTCCTCTCCCTCTAGCCGAGAAGCTCCATCCTGATGTCCCACTGCCCAGCACTGATCCGTTGGTGTATATGACGGCATCACTCTCCTGTATGTTCTCAGTTATCAGCTGATTCACATCGTGCTCTGGTCTCCCGTTGCTTCGTGCTCTGCATTGTTGCTTAAGTTTATGATGAATCTCTGATACTCTATCATTCTATCTCCAGCGGGGACCCATTCTTACCCCTTGTCTATCGTCTCATATGGGCTGACATGTCCGATTGTTTTTTCTACCTGTACCATCCATGATGCCCCTCTCTTGATTCTTGATCCTTTGATGTCTGAGATACTTCAGTACAGAAGATGCCGGTTCTCTGTGGTGGCACGCAAATAGGCTTTGACTTGTGCCAGTTTATGCCTTGATGTCACCGATAACAATCCCAACATGAACCACAATATCAGAAATTCAGTCACACAGAGAGCAATTCAACGGAGTGTGCTAAACATGTAGATAGGGGATCAGATCTGAAACGAAGAAATCCTACATCAAACTTTGTTTGAGAACGTTGTGCAAGCAGCGAAATCACGCAATTATCATTGGACTGGGCATAGGGAGGGCATGCCCGACAACAGATGGATAAGTAGAACAACGTTTTGGTCTACGTGATCGCCCACTTATGCCATGACAAGATGGACTAACCAACCACCTAGGGCCGCATTGGTACAGCGCTGCAAAAGATCGGAACGCATACAAAATATTGTAGTCTTCTTCGCATACGGCACATCTACCGGACTGATGCCGGTGATAATGTAAAAATGTGAACGTGTAAGCTGCGTCATGCTGGACTGAATCAGTCTACCAAACTGATGAATGGGTACTTGTGAACAGTTGCAAAATTTACTGACTTCTGGTGTCCGACAACCGCACATAGTCTTCGCCCAAAACCCTTCTCCCCCCCCCCCTCCCCGCGCCACAATCAGCGCTCTTTCATTTGACACCATCAGGACTTCCACTGCACAGGATTCCTGCTCCTGCTTCCTAGGACATACAATCAGGTGTTCCAGGTCCTAGACGGCCCCACATCCTAGGACATACAATCAGGTGTTCCAGATCCTGGACAGCCCCACACCCTAGGACATACAATCAGGTGTTCCGGGTCCTGGACTCCCCACATCCTAGGACATACAATCAGGTGTTCCGGGTCCTGGACTCCCCACATCATAGGACATACAATCAGGTGTTCCGGGTCCTGGACTCCCCACATCCTAGGACATACAATCAGGTGTTCGAGGTCCTGGACGGCCCCACATCCTAGGACATACAATCAAGTGTTCCGGGTCCTAGACTCCTCACATCCTAGGACATACAATCAGGTGTTCCGCGTCCTGGACTCCAAACATCCTAGGACATACAATCAGGTGTTCCGGGTCCCGGACTCCCCCCATCCTAGGACATACAATCAGGTGTTCCGGGTCCTGGACTCCAAACATCCTAGGACATACAATCAGGTGTTCCGGGTCCTGGACTCCCCACATCCTAGGACATACAATCAGGTGTTCCAGGTCCTGGACGGCCCCACATCCTAGGACATACAATCAGGTGTTCCAGGTCCTGGACGGCCCCACATCCTAGGACATACAATCAGGTGTTCCAGGTCCTGGACGGCCCCACATCCTAGGACATACAATCAGGTGTTCCAGGTCCTGGACGGCCCCACATCCTAGGACATACAATCAGGTGTTCCAGGTCCTGGACAGCCCCACATCCTAGGACATACAATCAGGTGGTCCAGGTCCTGGACTCCCTACATCCTAGGACATACAATCAGGTGTTCCAGGTCCTGGACGGCCCTCATTCGCAATATTCATTACCTGCAAATCCCCACTTTTTCAGGTTAGACCTACGTCTGGATCCACCTGTTTTTAATCTGCTCAGAGATCTGCCACGTAGCATATTTTCTTTTTCGTCCTCATTCATCTTCAGACCTCACTTCAATGAAGTCAGCAGTCGACTCAAGGCTCTGTACGCTTCCGTATAGCTTCTCGTGGAAGGACACTGGCTGTTGCCAAAAGTAACTTCTTTTGTCGGTATACAGTGGGCAGGACTGCCTTCATGGGGGCTGTTCCACAGGCACAAAGTTCTGTAGTGCCAATCTTGAACTTGTTGTACAGATGGCATCTAAGTCTGTTGTAAACTGTGCGTAGCCGGAGACATCACCTGATCTCGCCTGGAGAGTTGATGATAGGCTGCGTTTTCTATGTGGCCAGGGTGGTATTTTTTCCCTTTTGCACTGTAAGTTGCCCTGATGAATGCTTTTGTCTCATTGTATCTGATTTCTGTATCACTCTGCTGCAGCATTTCTCCTTCTCTCTCGAGTCTGTCCGGCTCTTCGTTACATGGAATGTTGCAGTGGTATCCACTGGACTGTACTTTTATTTGAAGCACTGGGACAGGCGTTCGAGTCTGCTAGAGCACCGAGTTTATTTTTGTGATGGTGCTTGAGCGCTCTTAACACTGCGAGGGCGTCTGTGAAAATGACCACTTGCTTTTCTGCCTGCTCCTTATGGTCTATAAGGGTTTCAGCTGCTTGTCTCAGGACACTGGTTTCGGCACTGCCGTTTCTGCAGCGTCTTCCAGTGGCAAATGCTGCTAAGTATACTTTGCACGTAGCATATGGCAAATCATGTCCTGGTGTAGGTTCTTCTTTAATCCAATCTTCACTGTTCCTTTTGCGCCACTTTGCCTATGCGGTTTCTCTCAGGGCTCTATTCTGGTAGCTGTACAGTCCCCAGAAACTTGTCCTTGATTTCAGTTGTATTCTTTCTGGTGTATGTCCAAAAAAGAGAGTGTCTCTGGTCACAGGACTGCTTTTGTCTCTCAACCAGATGCGACATGTCTTCTAATGTCCGGAGGTGGGATACCAGCGATTGCATTGACTTTTTCCGATGGTGTCAGTTTAAGGTATCCTATTACAATCCGGCATTCTCATTTACTGTCACAGCGACCTGTTTCGTGTGTAGGTGCATTCCATACTTGTGCCGCATACTCTGCCGCTGAGAGACATAGTGCAAAGGCTGATTCGTGGAGCACCGTTGAGGATGCTCCCCATGCAGTGTTTGTCAATTTGAGAATTATATTATTTCTTATACTGACTATTTGTTTTACCGCATTGAAGTGTGCCTTGTACGATAATGTGCGGCTCATTACAATGTCTAAATACGTGGGTGTATAATAAAAATAATAATAATGTTCGCTTAGGCGACAAGGTCCGTTGTGATGATCCACCATTACCATGTCCAACTACTGAGGATTGTTCAAACGTAGTGTGTTGACCGAAATCCCCACAGACTCTCCAGGTAGAGCCCAGAACTCCGCAGGCTCGGGATGAGAGCCACGAGGAGTGTGTGTTGAACTAATGTTTGTGTCGGCTTTCCTTGTCTGTCTCCACGTTTCTTTGCGTTCCGCCCCCGTGGTCTCTGGATTGTGCCCACCTTCGGGGCAATGTAACTCTTGCTGTGCTGAGAATACAGAGTTAGAAGATGTATTGTGTAACCTTCGGTAGTGGGGATCAGGTGGAAGTCGGCTTCAGTCCAAGCAGCAAGGCTCTTGAGTAGTGAAAACCTGCGGTGAATTCTGTGATGCGGATCGTTCAGCACCATCCCGGACTGTTTTCTCGCGGTTTAACCCAGGCACAGCCGCAGCAAGATGTAGCATAACAACATGATAACCGAACGAAAGCACATGAATTCTACAGACTAAAATTCTTGACACCACCTGGTGAAGGAGTCGTGAAATATAATCCGAACAGGAACTACCAAACATCAGAAAACGACACAAACACCGGAGCGAGTCAAGAGCGCAGCCAGTCAGGCGCGGCCATCTTACTTTGTAATCAAGTAAAGTCTGTGCTAATTATACGAGGTTGTCGTCTTCTTGAACAATTTATTTCCGAGTAATAAAACATAAAACAATATAATGCCTTAGGCGAACTAAATGCTAAGAGAAGGGTAGAATTACAATGGATATCATCACACTGTGGCATACCAGGAAATGAGACAGCATACAGATTAACAAAGGAGGGATTAATACGAGAACAAAAAGAGCAAATAATCACCGTTCAAAACAAGAAAAAAAACCTCATCCAATCCATAATAAAAACCGACCAAACTGGAGACAACTATCACTGCCTTTATCGATCGGAACAAGTGATTCCGTTTCGCATAAGAACGGGACCTAATAGATTGAAAGGCCACATACCCACGTGTATGTGCGGGCGGGCAGCACAGACATCCGAACATATCCTGCAAGGGCTGTTATATGCCTAGCCAATTGCGTATGGAGCACTGGCACAAAGAGACAAACCTAGACACAAAGCTATTTGGAAGCGTTGAAAAACTCTCCACCACAGTAACTTTAATCCGGAGAACTAAACTTCGCGTGTAGACGTAAAAAGAACAAAAATAAAAACAAAACTCAGCAAACCAGAACAAGAAGAACGCGACACAATTTCTGCATTCTCGCAAATCAAATTACATTATTCTATTCTATTCTGCATTAAATTATGAACGGGATCATGTTGCTGAGCAGTGCATGAGCTGCAGTGGTCAGCGACCGATAGCTGACTGCTAGCGTCAGGGCCAACGAACCAAAGCTGTCAAGACCCTTCTACACCTCCACGCGGCGATCCTGGAAAACAGGCTGCAGCAGGGTAGACTGGCTAAGGAGAAGGGATCGAAGAGGGAATGCTAACCCGGTACTCAAAAAATACTTGCTGAAGTCGGATGTGTTGGACCGAAAGGTGCAGATATGGCAGTCAAGCTGTAAACTACGACACAACGCATTCCGTTCTCTGGACTACATTCTGCTACTTAAGCCCTTTCAGTGTTTGGTAGTGAGAGATTGAGAATGAACGAAGCCAAGCCAAATTATGAACAGTTTCATACGTAATACGGGAAATGTCAGTAAAAGTGAATCCGAAGATAAATAAATCCGAATTATTTGATGTTCTACTAGAGAATTTACAGCGGAAGAAATAATACGCACAGCGAGCCAACGTAATACGCAGAGAATAAATTATATAAATAAAGTGTTAAAATGCAATTTTATGTGAGAACAGAAGTTTTACGCACAACGCGTTAAAATGTAATTTTCGTTGAGAACAGACGTTAAACGCACAAAGTGTTAAAATGCAATTTTACGTGAGAACAGAAGTTAAACGCACAAAGTCTTAAAATGCAATTTTACTTGAGAACAGAAGTTAAACGCACAAAGTGTTTGACTGTTTCTACTCATACGAAAAACGAAATATTATCAGTTATTTTTTTCAAACAATTTTGGTCTGGACTACTAATGCATTGATTGTTATCGTCATCATCAAGTGCCATGCCATGTGGCCTCAAATGATGAATGCCTTCATTAACCACCAATCCTTTCAGCATTTTAGCACTACGGATACTTTTTGTTTTCCCATCCATTTTGTCACGGCGATCTTTTTTCTTTCTGCCTTCCTCTAACTCTCTTATCTTTGATAGTTTTTATGGTCACTATGTATTTCTAGCTATCCTTCCAAGAATGCGTGATATGGATTTTGCTTGCCTCATAATAATTTTGTTGTTATCAATGTCATGTTAAAGCTGTTTGCTTGTAATATATCTCAACTTAATTTCCCAGCTGTCGAATTTTATTTCTTCAAGAACTTACTTTTCGTAACTACTAAGCAATAATAGTTTTACATTAAGATTCAATTCACACATACAGACATACACACACACACTCTCTATCTCTCTCTCTCTCTCTCTCTTTCTCTCTCTGTTGCTGTCTTTTTAAAAACAATATATATCGAATATCCACGCTCCAGAATTGACAACAACGATAACTGCTAAAAAAGGAATGAGAAGAAGATTAGCAATAGAAACGCTAAGCAAACTATGATAGAATACCAGCAGTGCAACAGTGACACTTTTGAGAACATGCAGTTATCACGTGACAGCATACGGTTACGAATCATGAACAGTTACCCAAACCTCAAGGAAGAGAATCGAGTCTTTCGAGTCGAAATGTTATCAGAATGCGATGGATGGAAAAAGAGAATGCAGACATTCCACAGCAGTTGGACATAGAGGAGAACTGATTCATAAATTCCAGGATGAACAGAGAATTGAAATACTTTGGCCACATCAATAGACACAGTAGCCTTGAGAGAAAGGTAATGGAAGGTTTTTAGCCAGGCAAGACAGGCAGAAGCAGACCAAGAAAGGTCTAGAAATACACGGGGACGGCTCTAGAGCAGGCTAGAGATATGGAAAAAGAACAAGTTTCTTTCAGAAGGTCTGTAGTGGGGACGGTGTGGGCTAGTGGTTAAGTGACACGGCTCATAACCCGAAGGTGCTGGGTTCGATCCCCATCACAGTACCGGCCGTTACCACGGGGAAGCCAACCCTTAGAAAATGCAGGAGGAAGCAGACCCTTACATAATTGCATGCTGAAGTCGGATGCACTGGGCCGACATGAACAAAATAAAAACCACAGTGCAACGCACACCGCTTTGGGGATTAGAGAAATAAGGCGAATATAAAAAAACAAAGAAGGTCTGTGATGAGAGCGACGTTCTACAAAGGACATGCTACATTATAAGATGTGTTACAAAATTATCCGACCACAATCTGTTCCACAGAAACAAATGACACACGGGTGTTGTCCCTCGGCAGGGAGATATAGAGAACCCTCATGCGCATGCGGGAATTTTCTCCCGACCGCAGATTGCGTCAGTCGCTGGCAGCCATAATTTCAGTGCTGAGTATAATGAACACACGTCGGGGTTTCTTTCACCAGGTGCACAGCAATGTCAAAGTCATGTTGACTGTTACCTTAGACTCTTGCGGGGTTGTAAATCATAAGTATGCATTCATCATCATCATGTAGCATGTCCTTTACAGAACGTCGCTCTCGTGACAGCCTGTCTGTAGGAACCTTTCTCCCTTCTTCCGGCCTGTCATTAGGTCAAATCCTTGATGTCCTGAGTCAATCGACTTCTCGGTCGGCCCCTGATTTTCTCTTTAAAGTGACCATGCTCTCCATAACCGCTCGCTCCAGTCTGTTATGTCGTTTGACATGTCTAAAAAAACTAGGTTTCGGGTCATTTTGTCATTTATGAGCCAATTCTCCACTACATTCAGGACTTGCCGAATGGATTTGTCTGTTTCTTTCTTTGTCCACGGGATTTTCAGGACTCTTCTGTAGCACTGTGGTTAAAAAACACCGATCTTCGCTTTTATTGCTTTTCTAATCGTCCATATTTCACATCCATAGGTTGCCACATGTTCTTAGGACCTTTAGTTTTAGTTCTTTGTTTGTATTATGCCATTACAAGTACGCATTACAAGGTCAATACATTACCAAAGAGTACTACCTGGAGGTCACCCGTCACCTTCGCGATGCTGTTCGGCGCAAACGACCGATCATGTGGACATCTAGAACTTGACGGCTCCATTATGACGAAGCACCCATCCATTCTGATTAAGACTTTCTTGGCTAAACACTACTTTCCTCTGGTTTGACAAGATTCCTATTCTACCGACATGGCTCCTTGGGAGTTTTGGCTGTTCCCCAAGCTGAAAATTTAGTTAAAAAGGACCTTGTTTGAGTCCTGAGAAAACATTTTGTGGAATGCGACGATCCAGCAGTACTCCATTTTCAAAGAGGCCTTCCTGAAATCCTTTCAGCAATGGCAGGACAGCTAGGAGAAGTGTATGAGTGCAAAGGAGAATACTCTGCATATTCATATGTGGGTAGCTGTGGTCGATAGGTCAGGCACTTGCCTCCAAAAGTGATGAAGAGAAACGGTGGGCGATCGAATCCCGCAAGTTTTAAAGAGACACCTGGTCTCCCCCTTGAAGTGTAACCAGAGTCTCTCCATCCTGAGTTTTCTCCAGTCGTTTTGACTTACGTCTTGCCACTGATCCAAGATAGCTCAGGACCAGAGAGTAAGGTCGATGACCAGCACAGTTACATTCTCACTATAATCCAAATGCAGCGTAAGTTACATCATCAAGACAAAACCGTCTGCTGATGTCACCATCATCGCTTGCGATGGGCAATTAGCTAATCAAATAACTAACTTTGAAGGGGATTTTGGTTTTAAACCTCCAGATGAGTCATTTTATATGTCCGGCCCAAAGGTTAGATACTTTGTGAACACACCTCATATTTATATTTATATATATATATATATATATATGTCCTTCATTGTCAAGGGGCATATTTGCTAGAATTATATTTTTGTTCTGGAAGCTTTTTTCAGCTAGTGCCAATTTGTTCTTTATTTCCATTATATAAAATGTATTTCTGCTGCTGTTGTTTCTAAGTTTTTTAATGTTTTTGTTTCTTTTAATATCTTTACCACTACCCCAATCTCACAATTAATCTATTGTTGTTATCTTATGATAGCAATTTTTTCTGTTTTGGAGATGTTTAGTTTTAGTTTTGCAATATTGAAATCTGACACATCTGACAGATACATTTCTAAATACAAAAACTGTTGAAAAAGGTAATCGTAGTTACTCACAAATTTACTACAGATTGAACATGTTTGATATGTATATACATTATCTCAATAACAGCCTCGGCCGCTGTTACGCATGAGCCGGAAACACCATGAATATCAGACAATACACGCAGATTTCCGCCATCATTTTCATCTCTGTTACCATGGCTATTGTAGACGCCAAACGATGCCGCAAGGCAGACAAGAAGGAAGGCCAATGTGTCATAAGGAGGGACCGACGAGAGAAAAAGTCGAAAAAACCTGGTAAGTGTAGAAATTTGGTAATAAAATATGCTTGTTGTCAGTAGCGTAGCTAGAAGGGGTGTGGGAGGGCGTGATGGGCGGCACTTTTTGGCCCCAATACCCTCCAGTATCGTTCTCCCATGGACATTATGGCGGTTGATGTAGCACACATAATTTAGATTTACAGATAAGATATTGTTTACTATCTAATTTTCCTCGATATCTACTTCTTTTAGGATATCTACATTTTTCCTTGTCGCTATCCATTGTATTTTTGGTACAATACTGCAGCATTTTCTATAGAGTTTGTATTGGGCTCCACGTTTCACATCCGTACGTTGCCACGGGGAAGATGCAAGTTAGCAGGATTTGTTTGTTCGTAATTTCATTAAAGATCTGCCATAAGTTTGTCCTTTTATTCAACCACTGCACTGCTATAGACATTCCCCGCTTACTTCCGTCACGCATTCTCTATTGCTGCATATAATTGAGCTGAGGTAATATAATAATATAAAATAATACAGGAGAGAATTAGAGAAAGAGTCTAGAAGAATGATTTTTGAGAACAATTTGTTTTAGAAAGAAAATCGGAGCAAGAGAAGCAATGTTCTGTTTAAGGAATCTTGAATATATAGTTCAGTTTACACATTAGGACCATTACCCCTCCCCCCCCACCCCCTTCATCTGCCGTCCCCACATCTCACGCTCTTGTTTGTGCTCCTTTAAACAAGCTGTGTCTCGGCAGTCTGGCCAGCGAGGTGGGCATCGTCACTGTAATCTAAAATGTGAAATTGTTACTCATAATCCTCGCACTGCACTGTAAGCAGATGGGAAAAACATGAACAAAAATGTGAAAGTTGGTTAAGGTTGAGTTTAATCAAAATTTAAAAAATGGTTATGGTCAGATACCGCACCGAGACGAGAACACAAAACCTATGTTTGGCTTCATCGGCGTGTCGTTCACTACTATGGGGGATCACGTCAATTCCTCAACAATAGGCCTTCATCCGGGATAACAATGCTGAACTAACAAATCAAAATATACGGAAAAAATAGTCTACTTATCTGATAGAAGACCCAGTCTGTCTAAGCGACCGGTTGGGCCAGATGCTTGACTGAATATGAAGGGGAGCGGTCAAATATGGTGGCCAGGAGAGCGTAAGAAGTGAGGGGGAATGCGCCGGAAAATTCAGTAGTGGCCAAATATGGAAACGGTCAAATAGTGATCCAGGTGGGAGAACAACAAGAAGGTGATATAAGCCAGGAGAGGATGAGATTAATATAGGGGGGGGGGGCGAGGACTGATAGAAGAGGAGGGGGGAGCGCAAAGGAAGACAAATAGATGGGGGCCAGTATGAGGTTTTTGTAACCAGATATACCCTAGTCCACTGTCACAATTACGCCTCGTGGTGTAAGAAGAGCTACTGTAACCTGATACCGAACACCCACGTCAATAGTTCACTCAGCACGAATAGATTCAACAACAACAACATAAGACTATTACTAATCCCACGCGCATCAAAAAATAGAAGGGATGTTACTCTGAAATTTGCTTATCCGCAAAAGCAACTCCTTGCTTACATCACAAGAAAGTAATCAAATTTCATGGATATGTTTTGCTGGGCTCCACCTACTGTAATAACTTGCAAATTTGCTGGGAAAAAGAACAGAAGATAACAACGAGAGAAGACAGTAAATTGTTTAATATCCTGCCACGGAAATTTAGAATCTGCAGGATTGACAAACTGTACTCAAGATAAGAAGTTTCATGGTTACCCGTCATCGGCCTGATGTGGCACACGATAATGGTGAGTATTGTTTAATGCCAGAAAATAACGCGTCTTGCATGTGCTGTCTTGTGTTGAAAGAGGGCAGCAGTTGCGTTAGATAGGTTCATGTGTTGTCTAGTCTAAGTATATATTGAGTCTATGTTCTGGGAAGATTTATTTTTCCTGCGTCGTTTGTTTTAACAATAAACTCGAAGTTAAACTAATAAGTGAAAATGCCCAGGATTATGGTGCTGTTATTTATACCGGTGGATCTGTGCTCAGCATCATAAAGTGTCGTCTCAGAAACGGAGGTTGACGGTAATGGATCCCCAGCTGTCTTTGTCCCGGGTTAGGCTGGTACACGCTGTCAAACTGTGCCCCGACCACATTTTAATGTTTTCTGTCCATCTGCACCTATGTCGCCCTTTGGCTCTCTTCCCTCAAAAATAACCGTTAGCAGGCCGTCATGGTTCTAACATGACCGAAATATTTTTTTTGTCTGGTGTTTTTTTATTTCCTTCAAAAGTATATGTTTCACTTGGAGCTGTTCCAGAACCTCGATATTTGTTAAGCTACATTTCCAAGAAACTCGCCCAAGGCTTCTGAATACCCACATTTCAAAGTTATCAATACTCTTCTCCATTTTCTTTGTGATGATCCAGGTTTCTACTCCATACTATAAAACTATCAAGTGATACTATCAAGAAGTACAGAGGGGCTAGAGCAGCTACTTTCAGCCGTAAATGGACATAGTAAAGATCAAAACCTGTTTATAAACATACATAAAACAAAGATAATGACCACCGACAAAACACAATGTCAGCATAAATTTACAGTGGGTGGTGAGGAAATAGATCAGGTCACACATTTTGAATATCTGGGCTCCAGAATTGACAAAAATGGTGACTGCTCGAAAGAAATCAGAAGAAGACTAGCTATGGCAATGCAGAGACTGAACAGCCTAAAGAAATTATGGCAGGGCACCAACATAATGATAAAAGTAAAAGTCTTGAGAGCCTGTGTTTTTCCCGTGGCAGCTTATGGCTGCGAATCATGGACGATTACCAAAACTTCCAGACAAAGAATCGAATCCTTCGAGTCAAAATGTTACAGAAAGATCTTCAGAATACCCTGGACAGAGAAAAAGACAAATGTAGACATTCGGCAAGAGCTGAGAATAGAGGAGAACTGGTTTATCAATTCCATTTTGGCAAGAAAATGCAAATACTTTGGTCACATCGAGAGACACAACAGTCTCGAGAGAACAGGGATGGAGGGATGGTGCCAGGCAAAAGAGGAAGGGGTAGACCAAGAAGAGGATGGCACCAAGATATCCAGCAATGCCTGAGTAGGAATGTGGCGGAGGCTGGAGTTTTGGCAAGGTAACGAGTTTCTTTCAGACAAACTGTGATGGGAGCGACGTTCTATAAAAGACATGCTACATGATGATGATGATCATAAAACTTAATGCCCATAGCAATGATTGATTCTCATTTTTAAGATATGAGATATCTGCTTTGACAGAAGTGTATCTCTCACACTGTTAAATGTTTTCGTGGCCATTGCAATTCTTTGAATGATCTCCCTTTCGCATTTGCTATCAGCTGAAATGAGTTGGCCAAAATATACATACCTTGACGCTTGTTCCATAATTTCTCCATTTATGTGGAGGAAAGCTTTTTGACTTTCTTTTTGATGAATACCACAACTTGAGTCTTTTTGATGTTGATTTCCAGTCCATGTTGCTGACCCTTGCTGGTTATCTTATCCATTAAGTTCTGCAGCTGTACTATTTGTACTATGCGGTAAGATGGCGAATGGGATTTCTCTGCTTAAGTGAGACGCAGGGTGATTATTGAGAGGAACGTTGCACACCTGACAACAATGTCCAGTTTCAGAACTGAGGTAAAGGCCACGATTATGAGACTGGGACCTCTTTAATGAAGCCGTGATGTTTTTGTTGCTGTTATTGTTGTTGCTGCTGCAACTGTTGTTGTTGTTGCTGTTGTTACTGTTGTTGTTACTGTTTGTGTTGCTGTTGTTGTTGCTGTTGCCGTTGCTGTTGCTTTTGCCGTTGCTGTTGTTGTTACGGTTGTTGTTGCTGTTACTGTTGTTGTTGCTAGTATTGTTGTTGTTGCTGTTATTGTTGTTGTTGTTATTACTGTTTGTGTTGCTGTTGTTACCGTTGCTGTTGTTGTTGCTGTTATTGTTATTGTTGCTGTTTGTGTTGCTGTTGTTGTTGCCGTTGTTGTTGCTGTTATTGTTGTTGTTGATGTTATTGTTGTTGTTGCTGTTGTTGTTACTGTTGTTGTTGTTGTTATTGTTGCTGTTTGTGTTGCTGTTGTTGTTGCCGTTGCTGTTGTTGTTGCTGTTATTGTTCTTGTTGTTGTTACTGTTGTTGTTGCTGTTGTTGTAGCTGTTGTTGAATGCCCACAATGAGTAAGTTTACTTTTTTGTGCATCCTTAAGAGAGCTTTCAGTGGTTGATTGTTGTAGCTTTCCTCGCATTGCGATACTGCTAATGAAGGTGCACCGGTGTCCTCTTGGCGATTGTGCTATTCTTGGCTTCATCTGTGTGTCGTTCACTACTACGGGGATCACATCGATTCCTCACCTCGTTAACTAGGCTTCCATAAATACATCCCGTCTTCAGGGAGGACTGCGAGGATGTCGAAGTGGGGACTCTTATTGATTGCCCCCAAGGCTGGGCCAAACAGCGAAGAGGAAACTGCTATCGGTCCTGAACCAAAGCTGGAAAAGGGGAATTGTACCCCAGGCATGGAAAGACGCAGTACTTGTACCAGTACCAAAAACAGGAAAGGACAAAACAGATCCAAATGGATACAGGCCTATCAGCCTACTGAGCTGTGTCGGCAAGCTGATGGAACGTATGATAAACACCAGACTGATGTGGCATCTGGAAGAAAAACGAATACTAATTCCACAGCAAGCCGGCTTTAGACAGCACAGATCCACTGAGGACCAGGTCATTCTCATAGCCCAGGAAATAGAAGATGCCTACCAGGCACAGAAACACACAGTAGCGGTGTGGGTGGACCTGGAAAAGGCATTTGACAAAGTCTGGAAAGATGGACTTAGAGTCAAGCTAAGAAGAAGTGATGTTTGTGGGAAAATGTACAAGTGGATCAACCACTACCTCAAAAACAGAACGGCCAGAGTCCAAGTACAAGGGCAGATGAGCAAAAAGGTGACACTCGAGCAGGGAGTACCCCAAGGGGGAGTACTGTCACCCACACTCTTGCTGGTGTATATAAACGACATTACAGAGAATATACCAAGACGAGTCCATAGCTCAATGTTTGCAGACGATCTGGCTATGTGGACCTCTGAAAAGAATCTCACCATAGCAAGAAATCGGATGCAGCAGACCCTAACATCGCTGGAAGAGTGGGCGAACTCATGGCTGGTCAAAATAAACGAGGAGAAAACCACATGCACAATATTCTCGCTTTCCATCAAACCCCAAAATACCAAATTTAGTTTAAATGGCAAATTCCTGCAGTCACATTTGATCGGCGAATGACATGGAAAAGTCAGATCAAGAGAAACCGAATGAGAGCCAGAGAAAGAATGGCAATCATGAGGAAACTTGCTGGCACAAGCTGGGGAGCAGACGAAAGCATACTAAAGAAACTGTACACTGGAAGAGTGAGACCAGTTTTCGAGTATGGCATTGCGGCATGAACAACAGCAGCAAAGGCGAACTTCGATAAAGTTAGCAAACTTCAAAACCAAGCCATAAGAGATATAACAGGAGGCATGAAGTCAATGCCAATTGTAGAACTTGAAAAGATTACAACACTGCAATCCATGACCGATAGAAGAGACCGCAGAGCCCAGCTGCAGTCAGAGAAACTCCGAAGACTGACTGACCATCCAATGCACCAGAGACTAAACAATTTGGGAAATGGGAAGCTAAAGCGGAGAAACTTTGCAGAAATAGCCAAAGCAAAGATGCACGAAGATCCCATAAACGCACTAACAACACCAAAACCCATCACTACTGTACGAAAACTCACCTGGAGGCAGGATATATTTCCAGAGGTGGTAGAAAATATACCAGGTATTGGAAACAAAAACTGCCAGACTGAAAAAGAAAGGAGAGATTCTACCCTAAGCTTTATATCGAAAAGCTACCCAAGCATGGACTGGACCCATGCATACACCGACGGTTCTGTAACAAACACTACACAGAACGGAGGGGCAGGAGCATTCCTGAACCTACCAAATCGCAGAAAAATAACACTGTCATTCGCTACTGGTAAGTACACAAGCAATTTCAGAGCGGAGGCAGAGGCACTGAGGGCGGCAGTGGAAGAAATGGTGACACATAAAGAAAATGAAAGCCATACAGTCCTGCTTACAGATGCTCTGGCCGTAGTCACAGCGCTAAAAAGCCAGAAAAACACTGAGCTTAATGACTTAAGAGCAGCACTCTGCAAACTGTGCCAGCAGTCCGCACCAAAAAAGGTAGTGGTACAGTGGGTCCCATCACACTGCAACATCCAAGGCAACGAGGATGCAGACAGACTGGCAAAAGAAGGCGCAAGACTACCACAAACAGATACTAGTATGAAGTACGAAGAGTCAAAACGGCTTATCAAAGCCAGATACATGACCAAATGGGAAACCGAACATACTGGTTACACCAAAAACGATGCCTATTACCAGTTGAACCGAAGAGAGCAGGTCTTTGTCTTCAGACTTCGCACTGGCCACAATAGACTGAGGTACCACCTATTCAACAAATTGAAGATTGGTACCGACGAATGCCCGTGCGATACCGGTAAAATGACCGCTGAACATCTGCTGCAGAACTGCCCGACATACGAGGATCAGAGAGAGCAGATGTGGCCATCACCAGTGGAACTGCAAGACAAGCTCTATGGCAGTGTCGACAGCCTCAGGATAACCGCCACTTTTTTCGAAAAAATATTGGTTACTGTCTGACTGCGTACGAAGAAGAAGAAGAAGAAGAAGAAGAAGAAGATTGCCCCCAATCAGTAGGATTACTGTTTGTTTGCGCCCTGAAAAGGACGTTTATCGACGGGTTATTGAAACTCCCAAACGTTCTGATGAAGGTGGACCGGGCTCCTTCAGGCTGTAGTGCTATGTTTGGCGTCATCTGCGTCTGTGGTCTTGGTTAGTATATTTTGCTCAACCCTATCGTCTCTGCCTCTCTGAATGTTTGATTCGGGACGTGCTAAAGGGCTTGCTTGGGCATGGGTGGATAGCTGACATGCAGTCCTCGATCCTCTGGGTACTTTTGTGAATCTACTGCCCTGGCCATGCTGGGGTTTGCGAGAATTAAAGAACTAACATCCCTATCCCAGGGGCAGTGGTAGCTGGGACATTGACAATGGATAGATGTGTCTACTGCCCGTGACACGCAGACGTCTCTGGCAACGAAAGATCTTATTTAATTGGCGGGACGAGCTGTGGTGAACGACGTGGTGTTAACGAGATACATGGTTGAGTTGGTCAGTGTAGTTATGGACACTCTGCAGAAAGATGAAGAGACAGAAGGTCGATAATATGCATATGGCTTGGCTTGTCTTCGTTCGTTCTCAACCTCCGCTACCCAACCCGGAAAGGGCTTAAGTGGCAGAATGTTGTCCAGAGAACGGAATGCGTTGTGTCGTAGTTTACAGCTTGAATGCGATATTTGTACCTTTCGGTCCAACACATCCGACTTCAACAAACATTTTTTGAGTACAGGGTTAGCATTCCCTCTTCGATCCCTTCTCCTTAGCCAGTCTACCTGCTGCAGCCTGTTATCCAGGATCACCGCGTGGAGGTGTGGAAGGGTCTTGGCCACGCTGGTTCGCTGGCCCTGACGCTAGCAGTCAGCTATGGGTCGCTGACCACTGCAGCTCATGCCCTGGCTAATATGCATATGTGGATGATACATTTGGGAGTGCCTAGGGGATAGGGGAGAAAGTGTGTCTTGTCTGGAACGGATCGAAGAACGTGAAATCAACACATGACTGGGATTCGTGAGTATACATGCGCTTGACTGGCTGCTTGAGCGTAGAACGGAGCATCTATGAGAATGTCCCCTGTCTGGTGACGTTGGTTTATACAATAAAGAATCAAGAGGTGGCATTTTGAAGTTGATCAACGAAGAAACTGCGGTCGATGAACCAGATATTAACAGATTGCAGGATTTGGAAATCATACGCATGTCCATCAGAGAGATGCGTCTGAGAGGACGGAGCAGAAGTGTGTTCATCCAGCGAGCTACATTAATCATCAGCATATACACTGTTTACCAATAGCGGAGACAGACTGGACACCTATAGCACTGCTCGGAGTGAAATGACGTCGATTCTTAACAGAACAATAGACTTGCTTTCATGAACTAGATTCGATAAAAGCCTTCAAAAGCAACACCTTAATAATAACATTACTGGGATGTATTAATTATGCACACATCAAAGTCGTCGTTGATTGTTTTCGTGTGTACACATTTGTGCATCTTGATCATGTCCTTAATTAATTTGGAGGCAGGATAGACTCCACTAAACTTTTTTGTTATTGCTGTGGTAAAAATAGAAACAGAAGGTAATTGAAAGGAACAAAAAAACTATCTATAATTACAACGTTTTCTCACTGCTGGAGTCTGCCGGGTGAATTTGGGAAAGCCGAGTAATAACTTAACTTATCATCTTTATACTGGTTTAAAAGACTGTCTATATACAAACAGTTTCTTGTAATTCCCTTGGTCTAATAACTTTGAGCCTGCAATCTATTCTTGAATGCATTAATTGACCCTACCTCAACTATCTTCTGTGGCAATGCATTCTTAACATTCACCAATCTATTTCTAGAAAAAATATTTTCCTTATAATCTTGCCTTTATTTAGTTAATGTGTAGCTGTCCCTTCTTATTCTTGTTTAATTTATTCTTTCCTTTGATTTTCTTATAAACCTATATTAAGTCATCTCGAATTTTTCTCTGTTCTAGAAACTAGGCCGGTTTTCCTCGTAACTGTAATTCTGGAATCCCACTATCAGTTTTGTCGTTTTTTTTGGTATCCTTTCCAGTATATTTATATTCCGTCTACGATAAGGACTCCACGCCTGTACACAGTACTCCAATCTAGGTCTAACATGCTTTATTCAGTTTTACTATAATCTCCTTACTGCTATGTTTAATATTTCATTTTATCATACCTAACATTGCATTTGTTTTATTCACTGCTACCTGGACTTGCTTACTCACTGTACATGTATGCTCTATTTTAACCCCTAGGTCCCTTTCCTTATTTACTATTCTAATATTGTTCTCGCCTATTCTGTAATTATGTTCCATATTGGATCTACCCATGTGTATGACTGTACATTTATCTATATTAAACTCCATTTGCCATCTCACAGACGAGTCTCGAATTTTTATCTAATTCGGACCTCAATATATCTACTTTTGCTATAGATTACACACTTCTACATAGTTTTGTGTCGTCCGCAAATTTTTCAATCATGGATCCTATATCAATGTCCAAATCGTTTATATATATATCAAGAACAATATTGGTCCCAAAACCGAGCCCTGTGGCACTCAACTTTTCACTTCATACCACTCAGTAGTACGGTACTTCTATGCCCACTCTCTGCCTAAACACCAATGACCATGCTCCTGGATTATTTTGTCAATGTGAAACGCCTTTGTCCTGTGTGTACTCTTTACAAGTGACACCTATTCAGGTCAAATGTGCATTTCAGTAAAATGAATGTGCTCATTCAGATTCCTCACGTTCTTAGTAAATGCTAGGGCGGACAATGTAGCAGTGAATGATCTGACAGCATCAGGGTCAGTGAACCAGAGCTGACGAAGACATTATTCCGCCTTCACGCGGGGGATCTGCAAACATGTTGCCCTTGGGCAGTATAGCTAAGAGAAGCCCAGTACCTACAATACTCCAGAAACATGATGTGCCGCGTCGAAAAGTGCAGATATCGCAGCTTTGCTGTTAACTACGACACAGCGTCATTAGACCATTTTCAGGGCGAACACAGAAGAAGAAGTAATTACTTGTATCGGGTCCTTGCTTTCCAGTGCCCTGCATTATGATGGTTATCTACTACCAGATATGAGTCTGTCTTATGACGGAAGTACAACTTTCGCAATGCACTATCTCAATATGTGGTCGTTCATTTCTAAATAATAGTCTCGATTTTCTGTAGATTTTGAAATAAACATGAGTTAACCGTTCTTCAACAGTCCATTATGTCTGCTACCTTCATGTGGTTACTATCAGTCGCTTTCCTTTACATATCTGCACAATTCTCTTGATAGTCCATCTACATATTACCATTCTTTTTAATATTCATACGGCGTGCATTTATCCATGTTTCATCTACATCTACATTATCGTATTTTCTTTACGTATTTTTCAATTTTCTTGTAAATATATAGCTCTAACAGGAACTAGGTGAGGCTTTTCACAGCTGATATTTCTACCGCGTGAATGCTTGTCAAATATCAAGCCAACATAGTTTACAGTTTTCCCTATTGTTGTTGTCCTGTCTCTGTATGATTTTCATTTCCTTAGTTTTGATGCTGTTTTATATTCCAGAATTCGATAAATTTCTTGGTTAATTTATTTGTCAAAGCTATCAACTTTCTGTTTTCTTTCTGGATCACAGGTGTCATACGTAGACAGGCTATCGTGTGCCCAGTGTGAGAATGACATTCCGCTAATACCCAGTGCATGCATTATTCTTTTCTCTGGATTAGAAATACAGTGATACAGACTCCGGCGTTTAGCTCCGCATGAGAAACATTTATACAATTGTCTTACGTTTTTTTAGTGTAACGAATTTAACTTCCAGCGCCATTTAAATAATAACGACACATCTATATCAGTGTTACGTCTTTACAAATTGAAAAAAAAGGATGGTAACATCACCCTAAATGTGTGAAACACCTTGATATTTTAGGTGCAATAGTACTGAGTGTTCACGATTTTCTGTAAAAACACGAACAAATATGTGATTACAGGAAGACCTTTACCTACATATCGTCATAGGTACCTGAAGTATAAGACTAAAGTTAGGCATTAAATAAGGTGCTAAAGAGAATGCAGTCAAATGGGAGAGTTGAGGTCAGGAACGTGTGTAATCAGTAGTGGAAAAGCAAAAATAAAAATGATAAAGCAACAAAAATATATTGGTAAAACAATAAAAAACAAACTAAAATGTTTTTATGCAAATGTGAGAAGCATAGCAAATAAAAGAGACGAATTGGAACTGTACGTAGAAGAAGAAAAGCTAGATATACTAGGATTAACATAATCATGGACATATTAGGACATTGCAGATAGTGAACTTGAAATAGAGGGATATATAATGTTAAGGAAAGATAGAGTAGTTGGAGGTGGCTAAGGGAGGTGGCATTTTATTATACTGTACAAATTCAGTTAATATAACGATCAAAGATGATTTATTACCTGGCAACAAAAATTAAAGTGTATGGGGAGAAATAGAAAGTGGGAATGAAAAAAAACAGTCGTTGGAGTATGCCACATATGTCCATCAAGTCAATATGAGGTAGATGAGACGCTGATTAGTAACATAGAATTACTATTAATGGGGATTCCAATTTCCAGAAATAAAATGGCATATGGCAGAAGCATTTGTAGCATCAAACCCTCTTGTTAAGTGCATAACTGACAATTTTTGTATGCAATCTATAGAAGCAGCTACCAGAGGCAAACAGCACGCTCGACCTAGTTTTTACTACTGAGGAAAATATGATTGTAAACGTTACCATTGGAGAACTGTTTGGCTAAAGTCATCCGTTTGGATCTTACAGCAGGGAAAGAAGTAAACATAAACACGCAAACATACGACTGCTCTAAGGGAGATGTTAAGAAGATGAAAGAGGCAACGAACCACATAATCTGGAAAGGTATTGTCAGGGGAACAGATGTTGAATAAGAGTGGGAGTTTAAAAACAGTTCTATAAAAGCTAAAAGAGGAATGTGTTCCCTGTAGGGAAGTAAACCCCAAGTGTAAAAAGTGGATAACTAGATTTGTAGTTAAATGAAGAAAGGTTAAAAATGAAGCATGGGAAAATTGTATAGAGACAGATAAATAAAAAAGAAACATATTTAAAATATTTGGGCAAATAAAAAATAGCTTAGAAAGTGAATAAAGCAGGAAAAAAAGACTTCGAAAAGAAACTTGATCAAAACTTATAGTAAAAGCTTCTTTTCTTATGTTAGAAATAAACAAAGAACGAGAGACAAAGTAGGCAATATCATAGGTAGCACAAAAAAATTAATAAGTGAGACTAGGGACGCAGCTAATCTACTCAATCAGTACTTTAGCACAGTATACACAATAGAAGACTGCTCCAAGATCCCAGAGCCTATACATATTTTCCAAAGAGACATGGATACAGAGGGATTAAGATCAATGTGTATTACAGAGAAAATGGTGCCACAGGGCTCGGTTTTGGGACCAATTTTGTTCTTGATATATATAAACGATTTAGACATTGATATCGGTGACATACAACTATGCAGTTGTGTCTCATCTAAAGCAGAAGTGGATATTGAGGTCGGATTTAGTTAAAATTCGAGAATCGTCTGCGAGCTGGCAAATGCAGTTTAACGTAAATAAATTTACAGTCATCCACATGAGTAGATCACATATGGAACATAATTACAGAATGTGCGAGAACAATATTAAAAAGATAGATAAAGAAATGGACCTAGGAGTTATAATATATAGTACAGGTAAAGTGAGTGAGCAAGTCCAGTTAGCAGTGAAAAAGGCAAATGCCATGTTAGGTATGATAAAAAGAAATATTAAACATAGGAGCAAAGAAGTAATATTCAAACTGCATAAAAGCATTAATTAGATCTAGATTGGAGTACTGTGTACAGGTGTATAGTCCTTATCGAATGGGCAATATAAACATGCTGGAAATGATACAAAAAGGAGCGACAAAACTGATAGCCGGATTCTAGAATTACAGTTATGAGGAAAGACTCAGAAAAAGAGACCTACGGTGTCTAGAAAAGAGAAAACTTCGAGGTGACTTAATACATGTTCATAAAATGATCAGAGGAATGGATAAATTAGACTATAACAAGTGTTTTTTTTCTTCAAAATACAACCACCTACAAGAAAAATAGGGCATAGCCACAAATTAACTAGAGAAGGTCCAGATTCGATATCAGTAAATATTTCTTTTGTCAGAGAGTGGTGAATGCTTGGAATGCATTGCCACAGGAAGTAGTGGATACAGGGGAAATTAATGCATTTATGAATAGAATAGATACACATAGCTTTTAGAGAAATGAAATGTAAAAGAAACTGGTTGTTTACAGACTCTGCAGAGTGTTCTAAACCAGTATAAAGACGTTAAGTTAAGTTAAGGTTAATGTTAAACTCTTAAAACGTTATCCAACTAATACAAACATTTTTATATACCCCAAATAAATATGCATCTTATATTCTTTATATGCCTGAGACATAATGCAATCTCGATGTTACAGTAACTAAAAAATATACTTGTTATACATTTTTATCTCATAACTGCTTAGATAAATTATTTTCAAGATTAACACATTTTTGAACGCCTTACTTGTCACGAAAAAATTACCAAGTTCACTCACTGAAAAGAAAAACATGAACCTACCCAGCTGTAAATGGGTAAATGACTTACAAATAAAGGAATGCAAGGCAACGAGGATGGAAACTGCCCAATCCTCTTCAGAAAAGCGAAGAGCTTCTACAAGAAAATCTTTAATACTTCATCCCCGTGGACGGGATCAAGATGCTGAACAACGCATGAGCTGCAGTGGTCAGCGACCCCTAGCTGACTGCTAGCGTCAGGGCCAGCGAAACAGAGCTGCCAAGACCCTTCTACACCTCCACGCGGTGATCCTGGATAACAGGCTGCAGCAGGGCAGACTGGCTAAGGAAAAGGGATCGAAGAGGGAATGCTAACCCGGTACTAAAAAAATGCTTGCTGAAGGATGTGTTGGACCGAAAGGTGCAAATATCGCAGTCAAGCTGTAAACTACGACACAACGCATTCCATTCTCTGGACTACATTCTGCTACTTTAAGCCCTTTTAGGGTTTGATAGCGGGAGATTGAGAACGAACGAAGCCAAGCCAGCCATCCCCGTGGACATTGTCTGCAATTAGACTATGTCTGCAATTGGACTATCACTACCTTTATATTTATTCCTCGGGTAAATGATTGGCAGAGTGATTAGAGTGCTTGTCTGGAATACAAGGTTTTCAATTATATTCAATCAAGCGGATCAGTGTCTGATGGTTTTGTTCCGCAGGCCGATCTGTATAAGGTGCCGTCCCATGCCTTCCTTGGTGTACTTTCAAACTCACATTTGGCTATTAGTAGTCGGTTTATTTTCGATCTATTCTCATTTAGAGGAAAATATATTCTAGAAATTAAATATGCAGATGCCACAGTTAAGCTCTCAAACTGCGTCGATGGCCTGGTACAATTGCTTACGTTCGTTCAAAAGCACAGCGATGATCATAATTTGTTCTGAAATTTAAAAAAAAAATACAAAGATATAATATACCGGCACACACAGACCCCAACCCAAGATCACTATTGATAATGAAGAAATTGAACACGTGGATTACTTTGAACACCTTGGCTCTTTGGTACATACGATGGGGACCGTGCAAGAGCAACACGGAGACGAGTGTCCATGGCGACGAAGACACTGAATAGTATGCTAAGTGAATGGCACAACACTAACAAAGAATTACAATTGAAGATCCCCAGAACATGCGTATTTCCGGTGGTGTAGTACGGATGCGAGACATGGCCTTTCACACAAAAACTAAGATAGAGGATCGGGCCTTTCGAGATAAAATGCTATAGAAGAATCCTTACATTATCTTGGGTAAATAAAATAACTAATGAAGCCATTCTGCAAGATCTCAGTGTCAAAAATAACTGGCTTATAAACCACGTTTTGTCTCGCAAACTGAGGGTTTCTGCCCCATCAACGGACTGGAAAAAGCAGTTCTGTGGGTCATTGTTCCAGGAAGACGAGGCAGAGGCCGACAAAGACGTAGATGGATACAATACATCAAGGACACCTTAAACATGAACATGGAGCAGGCAGGTAGACTGACTGCTGATCGAGATTCATATCGAATGGCTGTGATGAGAGCGACGTTCTGCCAAGGACATGCTACATGATGATGATGTTATGTAGGTTTATTGGTCGTTTCCATCTTGCAGCTTTGATGGAATGGAGAGGTACAACTCTGGGATATCCATTCTTCAGGGTTGTCATTGTTAACATTTAGCTGCCCAGTAGAATAGGAGGCATTCTCTGTGCTTTTGGCGATGCTGGTCACCGCTAAGCTGTCATTAAGACGAAGAACAACTCATGCAACTAGCAGAAGAAGATGTAGAGGATAAAAAGGCGATTAACGAGAAAAGGATAGAAAACAAGAAGAATAAAATAGATAATGAAGAAGAATAAGGCGAAAAAAGTGAATAAGGAAGATGAAGAAAAAAAGTAGATAATTAATGGATTATCAAATCAAAAAAGTAAATAAATATAAGGTGACTAAGTTTTCCTACTTTCATCTAAAAGGTTTCCCTATTTCTCAAAAGAATGTGTCTCTTCCTGTACCATCTCACAAATTCTTCCTGTACCATCTCTCACACATTCTTCCTGTACTATCTCTCACAAATTCTTCCTGTACTATCCATCACAGATTCTTCCTGTACCATCTCTCACACATTCTTCCTGTACTATCTCTCACAAATTCTTCCTGTACTATCCATCACAGATTCTTCCTGTACCATCTCTCACAAATTCTTCCTGTACTATCTCTCACAAATTCTTCCTGTACCATCTCTCACAAATTCTTCCTGAACCATCCTTCACAGATTCTTCCTGTACTATACTTTGGAAAGTGGTAAGACTCTTCATGTCAGCATTAATAGTAATGTTCCCGTAGACGTCAAAGACCCGTTGCGTCGATTAACCACTACCATGTTCAACTCCTACGGCTGTGTTCGACCGAAATCCCTGCAGATTCCAAAGGTGGAGTCGGGTACTCCGCTGTCTTTGGATGAGGGCCGCGAGGAGTGTGTTAAACAAATGTTTGTGTCAGGCTTTCCGTGTCTGTCCGTGTCAAACTCTCCGTTTTTCCGTGTCCGTCGCCGAGATTTCTGAGTGTGTCCACCTTTTGGTCAGCGAGACACTTGCTGTGCTGAGAGTACAAGGTTGGGAGAGGTATCGGTGGAGGGAGGGGCGCGAAGAAGGAAGTCGGCTTCAGTTCAAGCAGAAAGGTCCTTGAGTAGTGGTAACCTGGACTGAATTATGGTGCGCAGTTATGCGGAAAGTTGAACTCCATTATAGACGGGTCTCCCACGGCTTAAGTCAGGCATGAAATCCAGCATAACAAACAGGATAACCGATCGAAAGCATATCAATTCTACAGAAGAAAGTCCTTGAAACTACCAGGTGAAGAAGTTGTGAAATATAATCCAAACAGGAACCACCAAACATCGGAAAACGACACAAACACCGAAGCGAATCGAGAGCGCAGCCATTAAGGCGCGACCATCTTACTTTTATTTCAGCATTGGTTCGTACTTTAATGTCTCTGCATGTCTGAGATGTAAAGTTGAAACGTGCTCGCCACCTTCCTCATTTTCTCCTAATCTTGCCCTCTAGTATTTTCTATAGAAGACTTTCATGTTTCATATTGTGTCCCAGCCAACTGAATCTTTGTTTTTAAAAATAATTTGTGAAATTTTCCTTCGTGCGTCTGCTTTAATGAATTCATTGTCATTGGATCTTCTTTTTTTCCAACTCACTCTTTCCATCTACGGAAGTACGACATTTCCAAGCTTTCTCCATTCTTCCTCGATAGTGTCCATGTTTCAGCCTAATACAGTGCAGTTGGCCGTGCATGAACACATATTATTTGTGTCCTTATTTTTATCCCGACGTTATCTTTGACTTAATTGTTGTTATATAAAAGCTTCTTTGCCATTAACTTCCGTTATATTGCCGCCATCTTCTGTTAGTATTGCCCTCGTATGTAAACTTCTGTACCTGATCGATTATTTCTCCAATGATGCCTATATTTTTTTGCTGACGACATTGTCAGATATATAAATCCCCCAAATTGTCCATCAGATTCTGAGAAGAGTTTCTTGAACTGCACATCAAATTCAGACGGCTACAAGCTAATGCGTGCACTTCTAGTTTCTAGCTGTTCTATGTTTTAAAAATGTTGACAGATTCACGTACCTTATCAGTACTCTGTCTAAAGTTATTCACGAGGATGATGAGGCGGATATAAGAATATCTAGGGCAAGTGCGGCATTTGGTAGACTTCATACTAAGGTGTGGGATAGGCGAGTGATCAGGACTCAAACAAAAATAAAGAGCTACGCAGCCATTTTTCTACCTACCTTATTCTGAGGTTACGTGACCTAGGTGTGAAACTCGATCGGTTTTCACAATTCCAACGCACAGTGTTCGGTTTCCGCCGTGTCCAGTTTGGCAGACACTGGTTTTTTTAATCGGGTGAATGCTCCTCCACGTACGGAAAGTAATTTCAACCTAACGTACTGTACACTTGCTAAGAAACTTATAACAGTCAAATAGGTGGCTGTTATAAGAAGCGACGTTCTGCAAAGGACATGCTACTTACATACTCTCTTATATGCATGTGAGATCTGAATCATCTATAGTCGTCATGCCGGGAAATTAAATAACTTCCACGTGCACAGCCTGCGGAAACTACTGAAGATTAGATGGCAGGGCTGGTGCCAGGACATGGTTGCCAAACACAGATGTGTTAGCGCGATCGGGAATGTCCAGTATACACAGCCTGATATGTGCAGCACCGTTGAGATGAGCTGGCCATGTGGTACGCGTGTCGGAACAATGTCTACCAAAATAGCTGCTCTATGGTGAATTCTAAAATGGCAAGAGAGCAAGCGGTGGGCAGTGGAAAAGATACATAGACACACTAATGAGATCACTGATCCAGTGCGGTATTAACCACACGATGACTGGGAAAGAATCGCCACCAATCGCACAGACTGGCGTAGCACTATTGCTGAGTGTGTTCAGAGACATGAGGTATCAAGAATAGATGAGACTATCAAGAGACATGAGGTATCAAGAATAGATGAGACTATCCAGAGACATGAGGTATCAAGAATAGATGAGACTATCCAGAGACATGAGGTATCAAGAATAGATGGGACTATCAAGAGACATGAGGCATCAAGAATAGATGGGACTATCAAGAGACATGAGGCATCAAGAATAGATGGGACTATCAAGAGACATGAGGCATCAAGAATAGATTGGACTATCAAGAGACATGAGGTATCAAGAATAGATGAGACTATCCAGAGACAATACCTCCGTAAGTCAAATCACATCAACCCTTCTTCAACCCCGGTGGGAGGAGGTGTCTTATTTTCCTGTACAAAGTTAAACAGACAATTCAAGGCTCAGATTGGCCTAATTAGTTATCTACGAACTCATGGGAACAGTAAATGCTGACATAGTGGTCTTCATCGATTACAATGGACGAACAACAGTTCTTCTAGAATGAGAGGCTGTATCGTTACCAAGCAGGTCAAAGCACAACGTGCAATTTGCAACGGGATTTGTTCAAGTTTTTAAACCAAAATATGACCGATTCGCCTAGTCTGGTATACTATAAATGCATGCCCGACATGGAGGAAACTCAAAGCCGCAACTGGAGTTACGGAGTTCGTGCATTGTCGTTGGCACTTTCTGAAATGAAGGGGACTGATCACATTTTGTAGCATACAGGGGCAATGAGGTTCTATGAAGCATTTGCAAAGTTTCTAACATAAAGGCGTTGAAGTGTTCCATATGCAATTACTGCCGTAAGAGATGATGTGGAAAAGACGTTGCTATGGTAACTGTTCAGGTTGACAGGATTGGGGAAGACATTTAAAATTACCAAGTTGACATGTAAGTAAGTACATAAGTAAGCAAGCAAGTAAACAAGTCTTAGTCGACCTTGTACGTCTACAGGGGCAGATGCTCATGTGCTGGTCCCAGCTAAGGGGTGAGCTGACTGTAGCGGGGAGGAGGATTTCCTGCTAGACTTAAGCAGCTTATTACTCCGCTGCATTGGAACAAGTAATTAAGTAAATATGTAGTTAATTAAGTAAGTTGGTAATTACTAAGTAAGTATATAAGTACATATAAGCATGCAATTGAGTATCTAATTAAGTACATATTTAATAAACGAAGTAAATATGTAATTAAGTAAGTATGCAATTACGCAAAGTATGTATGTAATTAAGTAAGTGTAATTAAGTTAGTCAATAATTAAGTAATTTAGTAAGTACGTAAAAAGGTAATTCAGTAAATAAAAAATGGCAGTAAGTATATACATTAGTAAATATAATAGTAATTAAGGACGTTTTAAGTAAATAAATAAGTGGGTATGTAATTGCAGTGCTTAGAAGAACTTACTAAACGTACTAAGAAAGGATGTGACTTACCAATGCAAACATTACAATAATAAGGACCTGATGGAGGGGTCGGTGTTAGTCAATAGGCGAGTGTTAAAGTGTTCTCTGATAGCTCCTGCCAAATGCGCCTAGCCTCCGTGATTTTTGTGAACCACGTTAATAAAATGATAGGCCTGTGTTTTGTCCAAATTGATTTCTTCTGACTATAAGGGGTTGTTCAGTACGTTGTATGTGACAATTCATTTACTGGATATATGATGTGTTTATAGTATTTCTGCTAAATGGATCATACGTGTACTAATTCCTACAAATGTGAGTTGTACGCAAGCTGGGAGAATGTTGACTGTTTAGAAGAACTAACTTCGCGCAGACGTGAATTAAAACTAAGTTAGGCAGGACAATGCAGGTTTGTGTTATGATGAACGGACATTTATGGGACGTGAAGAATAAATGAGTTTATATGAAATTGTCGCAGCTGAAGAGTCGTCTTGGTTGCAGAAATATAGGCTTGACATAGAGGTAATATTCTTGTCTTGTCTTATCCACTTGTACCGTGGGTAGCCGTAGTTTTCTGTCCACGGCCAGACGCTTCGCTGAAGTGGTCATCATCCCATGACGATTTAGAATATCCGCAACATTTCCTATCCATCTAGGTCTTGGTCTGCCACGGTTACGAAAACCCGAACGTCGTGCGTTATAGGCGCATCGGGGTAGTTGGTCAGGTTTAATTTTCATTAGGTGGCCCAACCACTTGAATCTCTTCTCATCAATATATTTAGAGCAGGGTCTTGCTTCAAATATTCCTCTCACATCTTCACTCCTCGTTCTGCCTCTCCTAGTTACATTTATTATTTTCCGGAGGCATCTCATCTCACATGTTGTGATCTTTCTCTCTAGAGACATTGTTAAAGTCCATGTTTGGCACTGGTAACAGAGAGTTGGCATGAATATACTGTTTATTAGCATTCTTTTTGTGGACATGTTTATGTTAGGGTGTTTCAATAATGGTGACATCTGGTATACAATTGCAATTGCTTCATGGCACCTGATCTCATTCTATCTAAACCTCAATCCTGTGTGAAAACACTGCCCAGGTACTTGATCTCAATCTCTCTATCTAAACCTCCATCCTGTGTGAAAACACTGCCCAGGTACTTGATCTCAATCTCTCTATCTAAACCTCAATCCTGTGTGAAAACACTGTCCAGGTACCTGATCTCAATCTATCTAAACCTCAATCCTGTGTGAAAACACTGTCCAGGTACTTGATCTCATTCTATCTAAACCTCAATCCTGTGTGAAAACACTGTCCAGGTACCTGATCTCAATCTATCTAAACCTCAATCCTGTGTGAAAACACTGTCCAGGTACTTGATCTCATTCTATCTAAACCTCAATCCTGTGTGAAAACACTGTCCAGGTACTTGATCTCAATCTCTCTATCTAAACCTCAATCCTGTGTGAAAACACTGTCCAGGTACCTGATCTCAATCTCTCTATCTAAACCTCAATCCTGTGTGAAAACACTGTCCAAGCACCTGATCTCAATCTCTCTATCTAAACCTCAATCCTGTGTGAAAACACTGTCCAAGCACCTGATCTCAATCTCTCTATCTAAACCTCAATCCTGTGTGAAAACACTGTCCAAGCACCTGATCTCAATCTCTCTATCTAAACCTCAATCCTGTGTGAAAACACTGCCCAAGCACCTGATCTCAATCTCTCTATCTAAACCTCAATCATGTGTGAAAACACTGTCCAAGCACCTGATCTCAATCTCTCTATCTAAACCTCAATCCTGTGTGAAAACACTGCCCAAGCACCTGATCTCAATCTCTCTATCTAAACCTCAATCCTGTGTGAAAACACTGTCCAAGCACCTGATCTCAATCTCGCTATCTAAACCTCCATCCTGTGTGAAAACACTGTCCAAGCACCTGATCTCAATCTCTCTATCTAAACCTCAATCCTGTGTGAAAACACTGTCCAAGCACCTGATCTCAATCTCTCTATCTAAACCTCCATCCTGTGTGAAAACACTGTCCAAGCACCTGATCTCAATCTCTCTATCTAAACCTCAATCCTGTGTGAAAACACTGTCCAGGTACTTGAATTCCTGCACTTGTTTGATCTTGGTCCCATTTACCATAATGTTCATGTTTTCAGGTGAGCTGCATATCTGCATAGTTTCTGTTTTGAATGTGTTAATTCTCATTCTGTGTCTTTTACATACAGAGTTCAGCGCAATCGGATGTTGCTGCAGACCATCTTCACTCTCGTAAAGTAGACATTGATCATCTGCCAAAAAGGGGTTCATTTATTTAACTGATCAGCCTCTGTCATTTCTCCCTCGGCATTTCTTGCCATATGCTCCAATTTGGCCTCCAGCTTAATTCTGTCCCTATAAGTGTCGACGGGCAATAGCGCAATAGACACATCCTTGTCTCATTCTACATCTTGACTACGTCTTGCCACCGGATTAAGGTAGTAGGGGACGAGAGAGTGGACTCTACGCACAGGGCAAAGCTTTCCACTGTTAATTAATATATATTCAAGCCCATCAGACGAACTGAATACAAAACTTGGCCAGACAATTGTTTGCTTTCCTTTCGCAGCACATGTCGGATGTGTCGACTATCTTCCCATTCTATTATTATTGTTATTACTATTATATTACTATTTTGTCGAAAATATGTCTTGGTCCGAAAGATGCAAATATCGCAGTCAAACTGTAAACTAGCGAAACAATGCATTCCGTTCTCCGGACTACATTCTGCTACTTACATGTTCAGGACTTGAGAGAATGAGCGCAGAAGAATAATATATTATTATTTTTACTAGTATTGTTATTACTGTTATTATTATTATTACTATTTTTACGCCTGCATTGGCTTGGTCACGTGTGCAGAATGGAAGATATGGCGAATACCAAAAGATATCCATTACGGAGAGCTGACCACGGGCAAGCGTATAAAAGGTAGACCTTTCCTCCGCTACAAAGATGTTTGCGTAACCTGAAGACGTTGGAAGTGAACACCTACAACTGGGAGGAACTTGCCAAAGACAGACCCGGCTGGAGGCAGGCTTTGTGTGTTGGTCTGCACGCGGGGGAAGACAGGATGCGTCAAGATGCAGACTACTAACGTTTGCGGCGTAAGCTAGGACAATAACTGCCTGTCCCTCTCTAGCGTGAAGTCCATTGTCTCTCGAGACTGACATGATCCCATTGAATCAATCAATTATTCTATAATCGGCGGAAACGAGATACCAGAGCTCAAATATGAAGAGGACACAGTTGTACTATCAAAGA